>CM032408.1:2704013-3133125 GCA_019049475.1 Eueides isabella | reverse complement strand
TATCTCTAATAAACCATATTATTACCGCATTTACCTGAGGTTTCCGACCCGATTCAATATCTTTTCGCGACCAATGGGGTGTTATATGGAGAAAATTCCTGAACTATCGAGTGAAGGGAGGCCGCCTAAAATCTTTATAAGTTTACGCTTTGTCGCATATATACAATTATTTAAAATTGCTTTATTGGAATGTAATTTAGCTATAAATAAATATAGACTGTGCGTATAACTTTATATATTAAGATGAGAGGTGCTGGTTCTAATCCAACTTAATTTTTACAAACAAAGTTTTTTATTTTAAATGTGGATAAACAATTTAAAGTAAAAAAATCCACAATAAATATTGTATATCAGTGACGTTTTATTGCTTTAAATGAAAAATATATATTGATACATAGCTTTGCATAGAGAACCTAGAGTTCTGTTGTGGTTCAGGGGCATAAGTATGCAATTGTAACTGTGAGTTGTGAGTTCGGTTTCCACTCGCGGAAATATAAATACTATATATATAATGTTATAAAAATATTTATAATATGTATAGATTTTAAATCAGATATATCAAAAATAAAATGCTGAAAGCAAAATCGTTAATAAAAAGCTTATAAAAATTGCAAACACGAAAATAAAGATAACATCGTTTGAAGATATCAAATCAAAACCATGTTGTTTTCTTTTCCACAATAACAAAGGATTATATCTTTACCCAAAATCCCTAGCAATAAATAGAAAATCACATGAAATCCGGCTCAAAACAACTGTATACATCGAAACGTCCACATCCGGCAGGAAGTATACAATATTCGATAGAGGGCGCTTTTCTCATTTCCGGTACACTAAAGGTTAGTGAATTGGCAACGCAGGTTTAGTACGTTTTTACTGTTTGGAGAACCGTAAAGATTTTGATTGAATTATTTGCTTTGCGAAACAAGATTATATTACAATAGAAGCTTTTGTATTAAACCAGCGTGTTTAAGTTAATATTTTTTTTGTATTGACGATGAAAGAGACTATAGTACTCATATGTTTAATTTTTATATTTATCAAATAAAAAGAGGCCAGTCGCAATAGGTGATAGGTTGTGGATTCGGTTCCCTTACGACGAAATGAAATATTTCATGTTTATATTTTTCACACTCTGGTAACAAAGCTAAGTGCTTCGTTGAGTTCCGCTACTTAACACGCAATGACTTAAATTTGGCAGAAAGTGGCAATGAAAAAGGCGTTTCTCATAAAAGAGGTTATTCCGCATTATAATATATATATATATATATATATATATATATATATATATATATATATATATATATATATATATATATATATATATATAGCGTTCGTGAGTACAATATTACTATAAGAGCGATAAGTATTGGGTTTGATTTTCACTCGAGGAACTCAAATATTTAAAATTTTAATTCTTTGAGTGTAAATCTGCAAACAAGGCTTAGTGCGGCGTTTAATTACGTCACTCAACAAGCAAAGCTTAAATTTCAGTGGAAAAAGGAAGACATATGTAATGTCTTGGTGAGAACGAGGTGTCTTAACACTAGGTTCCCAAGTTCCCCCTATATAAAATACACTGTACTGGATAAATGTGGCTATAAAAATAAAATCCCCGGTATCCCATAGTATAGCATAGCAAGGTAGCCAGAGGATCCTTATGATTAGTTAATACGTCTTACCTTCTTTATTTTATATTTCTTATTAATTTAATCTATTTTTAATTGCCTTGCTACAGAGCGAAAAGTGAATTTCAATATCTCATGCAAGAATCGAAGTCGCACTCTTACACCTATGCCGTGCAATCCTGATATATTCTTAATTAAATATATTGTGTAACGAATTACATACATTATATATTATAAAGAGCATATCAGTATTAGATAGATATCGACCATTAATCTTTGTTTACTTTAAAAGATGTTAGACGTTAAACTTTAAAAAGATTCCCAGCGAGACTAAAGCTTTACTTTTATTGGCTGACATGAAATCAATCTTACTAAAAGCACCCCTGAGAAAAGTCCTATCTATAATGAAATATCTATTTAAGATTGTGATTTTTAGAGTAGGGTGTATATTAAAAAAAAGATGTTTTTAAAATATGTTTATACAGTACTCTCCATATAATAAGTAAGTAATTATTTAACATGTCTATTAAATAATTACGAAAAATACAAGAATTCAAAATAAAACATTTTTTGAGTTTTTGTATTAAAAAAAAAATAAAAACAGAATCCATATCAAGATGTTTGTCTCGGAGATTAAGCTGAAATTAGTATTAAAATTTGAAGTCTAGGGGGCCTTGGACCGAAAAAAATTATTAAAAGATACGTATATTAATGCCGCTTAATCAAGGGTTAAGAATACGTTATTTTTGAACTAGAGTTATGAAATTTGTCATAAAGTGAGAGCTTATAATGACGGATGAAATGAAGAAAAAAATTTAAGAAGTGAAATTTCTCAGATGATGGAGGGAACTTAGGAACTAACCTAGTGTTAGGACACTCCATTTAGTTCCCTACCTTCCGACATACTCAAAGCATTGTGTGTTGAGTGGCGGAACTCAACGCCGCGCTTTGCCTTGGTACCGGATTGAAAATATTAAATATTTCGTTTTCTTGGTGGCAATTGAAACTTCAAGCTGTCGCTTTCTAAGTCACACTCTTGTGCTTCTGCGATACGATAGGCCTCTTTAGGCCAAAATTTATAGATATTTCATAGAATGATAATTACAGATTCAATTTTTAGTTCAATTTAAATAAAATAAGTTTATACACACGCCAACTTTACTTTTTTAACTATATTGGCATTATCAAAACCAAATGATTATTACAAACAATTTTTTGTAGTTCAATTCATCGAAATATATGATAATGTCCAACCAATTGACCGTCTTCAAATTTGTACGGAACGATTGGTGGGCAAATCTCATAGGCATCACTCTTCGTTATTTTATATGTATATAATAAAGCTTAGAATATTACGAACATAATTAAAAATATATATCTAAATATAGTGATTTTCTTGAAAGTATAGATATTTGCAACATTTCCACTTGAGTGAACGAACTGAAACTTTATAGAAGACTGAGCAAATTCGATCACACGTCTGATATCACAAAAACTAGAGGTATTATAATATATAGATATTATAAAATAATATGTAAAGATAAGTTACAAAATATATAATTCTGGACCCATACTACATATAATTATCAATTTTATACTGAATAGAAAGAAGAAATGTACCAAACCTAGTGAAAAGGATATTTGGGATTTGTCTACAAGACTATTTTTAAGAATTGTCCAAAAATTTGAAGACACAGACACACACACATACACACACACACACACCGTACCAGGCAGCGGTTTGAAGATCCAAAAGGGGCATTGACGTCAACTTGGTACTGTTCCGGATGCGAAATCAGCAGACGGTCCAATAAGAAGGCATTGTGGTAGTTCACGTCCGAAAATCGCGTTAGCGACTCAATCTATTGGAACCATCCATTCACCATAGCAAGATCGAACATAACCCTCCCGGCGGGGAAGTGACCCGAGACAACTGGCATTATGCGCATTAATATTGCTAATGATTGCTGTCCTCTCTTGTGCAAGCATGTGCAGAGCTGGATACTATCATTTGAGTCCTCAATGGAGCCAGATAATCGACCGGCTGCGATTTTCAAAATCATCAAGGAGGATATACTATTTTTTTGTCATCTTGCCAGATGACAAAAAAATAGTATATCCTCCTTTACGAACACAGCGATCCCAACATGTGGTACAAAATGACGTTCTGTTGTTGCTAGAATATTGAAAGTAGACTGTGTCACTTGAGTGGGCAATGTGGGTCTTCGTCAGAAATAACAAGGTAAGCCGTGCCGTCTCAAAATGGTGGCGGGAGGCATTTAGGTTTTGGTGTGGATCTCTGATCTGATCTGATCTGTTACAGACATCCTTTGAGCAGTTTTAGAGTTGTAGTAGACCGTACGTCAAGTTTATCTAGTCCAGAGCGCGGATCTGTGCCCTTCCGGATGCACAAACGTGACAGTCAGAATCAGATGGTGAAGAGGAATGAAATATTTAATACTGCCATGTTGTTGTTTTGATAACCATGCAGGGTGTGGCATTGAGTTCCGTCACTCAACACGAAATGTCTCTAGAATTCGGAGCAACGTGAGAAAAGGAAGAGCCTTATCATGTTCTATTTGCCTACTGCGCTATGTGCGGAATACAGCGAGAAGCTAAAGAAATATTTTTAATTTAATATTTTCAGACGAGATTTTGTGGTAAAATTATTTTTTTAAGCATTTTTAATATTCGTTTGGATTTTGTTTTGTTATAATTTCCTCTGAAATATTTATTTTCCATCGCTCGGTAATATGGTAATACATTCGCTAACTTGAAGTAAATTCTCGCTCAATCAAAATGTAAATCTAGTGGCGGCATTATAATTCTATTTGGGTGAAACGGGAGACTGGCTCAAATTTTCTTATCGATAGAAATTATGTGGTAATGTTGTGAAAATTATGTTTCTGTATCATATACTTAATTTTTTTTTCAACTTCACGCTGTATTATGCTCTTGATAAGGTAGGCACAGAACTTGGGACTCTAGTGTTAAAGACACTCCGCTCCTTCTCTCAATTACAACGAATTTGAGGCATTGTGTATTAATTATACAACTCAACTCAGCTTACGCTTTGCCTTGTTACCAGAATGATGAAAAAACAATATGAAAAGTTTCATTTCCTTGAGTGAGGATCGAACCCATATCTTAGAGTGACTAATATAAAGAACATATTGTTGTAGTAAATGACTGGTCTTAAACTGATCATATATGTTCAGAGATCCACAATGATGAGTGGTGAAACTCATCGTGATACTTTGCCTCGTTACCAGGGTGAAAAAAATAAAAAAAATATATCACTTTTTCGAGTGAGGAGCATATTAGAAGTAAGGACGCTCAAGTTGTATATTATTGTTTATTAAAGTGTTTTGGCTTTGTTTTTTTTTTATGGAAAAGACGGCAAACGAGCGTACGGGTCACCTGGTGGTAAGTGATCACCGTCACCCACGGCCCCGAGTAACTCCAGAGGAGCTGCAGGCGCGTTGCCGTCCTTTAAATTGGAAGGTCACCGGGGCCCGGCATTACCTAATGCGAAACGCAGTGGCCAAAGCCACTACTTAACGCCGGTCTTAAATGCCGGGGGCGGTAATAATCCGGTCGAGTCTGCCCATGCGTGTTGCCATTACTGGCAACGTGACTCTACCACACGCACTTTAATCGCCTCTTACGACACCATCAGTACCAGGGTGATCCCATCAGTTCTAAGCCGGAATCACACGGCTGTTTCATTGTTCCCTCTGCCAATCCTGCCATATTCAGAATATGACAACTGAAAAAGTCATTAAGTTTTCCTCTAGCAGCGTAAGACATAATTTAGCAATCGTTTTCTAATCATAAAAAAAAACGTTATAAAACATCGATAACATTACATCACTAGAATTATTTACTTGTTTGCAACAATAATTCGTTTTGACTAATTTATAAGAGGCGCTTAAACTTTTAGCTTAAAAGCTCTTTTGTTTAATTAATATCATCCTTAATAGCCCAAATGGTGAATGCTGATCACGCTGTATATTATAATCAGAACTCCTTGGTACATGTAATTCGATTGTGTCTTGAATATTTATGAATTTAAACTGAAGTTCAGATGAAATTTTAAGATGGATAAGAGATAATCTTTGTATATAATTGCCTGCAAGTACATTTTCTTCTTTTTAGTTGCATGCTCTACCTATAAATGATAGAGTAGGTAAAAAGGGGATGTCATGTACTAAGACTTTCCATTCCCATTACGACACTTCCGCTCCTAATTTTACGGCATTTCCGAAATTTCAAGACCTTGGGTGTTGAATGATTGGATCTAATTTATTCAATCAAAATAGTACATATCTCATTCTGGCAAATCGAAATAGAATCCAAATCCTTCGGATTCACAGTTGCAGCCTTACGCCTTGTACATATACTTTAATTATGTAGGTATCGTCTAGTCTTACATTTATTATTTATCTCAACAATATTCTAAAGACCTGTTGTAGATCAGGGGTACAAACGTGTGACTGTAAAAGTGACAGGTTGTGGGTTCAATCCTCGCTCGAGAAAATGAAATATTTAATATTCTCAATATAAATATTTAATGTTTCATTTCTTCGCTCCGAATCCTAGTTACTTGCTGTTGTAGATTTTTTTTTCATGGGAAAGTGCATTTATATGTTCACTGTGCTGAAGAACAATAAAAGTGAATATAAAAAAAAAATTGTATACTGAAATCTTAAAATCTTAGTACCTAATTATTAATAATTTACAAAACGTTTGTTTTTTAGTTCGCAGGATTGATGCCTGTCATGGCGTAGTCGCACAAAAGTGTGACTGTAAACGCGACAGGTTATGGATTCCGATCGCACTCGAAGAAATAAATGGCGCAAGGCAAGGCGCGGCATAGAGTCCTTATGTGGGAAGTGGGGAACGGAACGGAGTGCCTTAACAATACGTTTCCAAGGTCCAGGGTAGACCCCTGCTATGTGCGGGACGGACCAACATAATACAACGCAAAGCTAAAAAAAAAGATTATTTTAATTAATTAATAATTAAAATTATGTGATTTGTTTTGTATTTTACAACGCCAGGCAGTCGTGGTATTGCGGCACGGGGTGTGAGTGTGAGCGTGACAGTTCTATGTCTCCATTTAGAATTAATTATGTTCCGCTGTTAAATACGCAATGTCTGAAATGAAAAAAGAAGTGAATTTCTAAAATTCCTCCAGTATAACGATTTTAAGTTGTATAATCCATGCAAGAAAAATTGCGTGCTACGATTTGTATGAAATAAAAGACTTTATTGGGCTTCGGCTTGGCTTTAATATATAGAGTTTTTTGGGCTTCACGCTGTATCTCGTAGGGTAGGTGAGAAAACATGAGAACCTGGTGCTATTGCGTGCTTAGACTTGTCATCAGAACAAGAAAATGATAATATAAAATACTACATTCCCCCGCCTGAAAGTCGAACCAACAACGACGTTCTTAACACATATGTACAGACTTATACTTATTTAATAATATTCAAAATGTTCTTTCCTTTTAAATAAGCCTATTTCTTGTTAAAGGCTGAATCGTCTAGGGACATGAGTCAGGGTAATTCCCCGAACTTATTGTTGGAAAACTCTATGACTCACAGTGTAGACATTATTCAATGCTTTCTGTGTGTTTTTTCTTATTTGGAACTAGATATTTTGAATTATTCAAATGGTAAAAATATGGTTGTATTTTTAGTCTGTAATTGTATTTTGTTTAATTTTGATAGTATCAAAAATTGTATTAATTTTATTTTATTTTTTTTCATCTTCACACTGTACCCCGCACTAAGCAGGGTAGGCAGAGGGAACCCGGGAACCTAGTGTTAAAATACTCTGTTCCACTTCCGTTTCCCACTTTCCGCCGAATTTGAGGCATCGCGTGTTGAGTTGCGAAAATCAACGCCGCGCTTTGCCTTATTACCAGAGCGAAGAAATGAAACAGTAAATGTTTAAATTGAAAATATTATTATTTCCTCGACTGGGAATCAAATCCAAAACCTGTCGGTTACAGTTACACACTTGTGCCGCTGCGCCACGACAGGCCTCTTATTTTAATATGTATTAATTTTATCTTTATTTTAATATATATGTGTAGGTAGAAGGACCATTGTGGTCCAGAGAGACAATTTGTGAATTTAAATATGATAGTTTTAAGTTCGATTTCTACTCGGGAGAATATTGAAATTACTTCCGTTTTCTACTCTAGTAAGGATTAATGAATTGAATTGAATGAAATTGAGAAGAAATACGGAAACATTGTATTGTAATGTAACTTGATTTTGATTTTTATCATCACTACAAATATTTATTAAATATTGTAATAATAAACATATATTTTTTAGAGAAAATATGTAGAAATTCTTAATAAATATACATATTATATATTTTCATTTCATTGACCTATAGTTTTAGTTTAAGACACTCTTATTTACTTTTATATTCATATGATGGTAATCCACATCCTGGTATCCTCAATTATATGAGGTCTCCTTTTACGACCATGCCGAAAGGTATGAGCGGAAACATACGAAATAAAAAATATTATTTATATTTATATCCATACACATTTTTTGACGTTTAGTAAGTGCATTTTGTACAAGATGTACTAAAAGCTTTTGTGATTCAAATCTCATTGTTTATTATTTTTATAATAACAATATAGATACTGTTGTAGGACGTGTCGTTCAGTCGTGTCAGTTGCGAGAAATTTTTGCATTTCATTGGACGGAAAGTGGAGATTATATTTATCAAAACAAAATCTATTTACTTATTAGAAGACGTGTAAAAATTTAAACAAAGCGGATTGATTTGATTTGAACTTGCGCCCCTTGGATCCTGATGTGTTAACATTTTTAAATGTTTTTTATTGAATATTTTCCCTAAACACGGTGTATTAACACTTAAAATTAGAGTACAGTTGCAAAACATTAAACGTATGTTTTCTTCAATCCAATTTTTTATGGAACCACCGCATCCTTTTGCTTCCCATTAAAGTTTTATGGGCCATATCACTATTATTTGTATGTATTTTATAACTGAGATTACAAAGCTTTTTGTTTTATAAATTGCTTAAAATAAATATTTAGCTTCGAAGAAAGCTTTATGCCTCGTATTTACATACATTGAAGACAGTATTTGATCTAGGACCTAGCTTAATTCGTACGTAGCTACTTTTAAATATCTCATTTCAGTTTTACACTGTACTTCACACATAACAAAGTAGCCTTACGTTAAGACACATTGTTCTCTATATCGGCCCAAACTTGAAAATCTAGCGGAACTCTAGTCCACAGATTATCTTACAAAAGGGAATGAAAATTATGTAATAAAGGTTCTCGACAGCGCCTAGAAAGCTTGGGATGATGGCGTGAGCCCTTGGAGTCGACAATCCCAAGACTCGCCTCTGAGCTGTTCAAATTGGGATTTGACTCTTTTCCTAACATTATTAAGAATTTTTCGATTTGCGGCATTCGGGCACGCGTCGTGAACTGGTGCCCTGGTGTAGGTGTAGGGTCTCGAAACCCTTTCTGCCTGGCCGTCCTGCTCAGGGTGCCTGCGGCGCGGGGCCCTGGGGCACCCGCCGTAGTTCGCAGGGTGCTCCTGGGTCTCGCACAGCACGCAGCTGGGTGGGACGGTGGGGTTGGGGACCTTACAGGGACAATCCGCTGTCCCGTGGTCTTCCAAGCATTTCACACACCTAGGGCGCGCGTTGCAATTTCGAGCCGAGTGCCCCGTTAAAAAACATATTGACCTTATGTTAAATATTTTCTTTCCCTCGGGGGAAAGATCTGAGATGTCGAGGCAGCTGTTATATGGATGTTTCGTTTACAAATGGTACATCCGATGTACCTCTCTGACGGGGAAGCCTTGGCACTTAAGGTCCTGCAGAATTAATTCTGTCTCCATCTCTTTCTGGAGACCTTTAATAACTACGCGGAGGTGCTGTTCGTCTTCCAGCGCATACGTATGGAAGCCGACGTTGGTCTCCCTGAGGTGGGCCATGAGGCGGCGGTGAACTTTAATGCCCTCCCGGGTAGATCGCGCAGAGGTAAAGTTTACCTTCTGCGCGAGCATCCAGGCTGACATGCTGTCCCAGGCGCGCTTTTCTTGGATTACGGGGGGCGGTGATTTATTGCGAGGAGGGACCGCGGCGTTGGCCTGATGGGCCGGAGTCGGGTTAGTAGTCCATCTGTCGTTGTCACTCTACACGTTGTCACTCTACACGGCACGGTGGGAGACATCGGGTAGGGAACGCTTATCGGGGCCTGGCTTGTCTTATCTAAAGGGGGGCTGCCTGGGCCTTTACTAACGTGCAAGGTGGTAGTTGCAGTTTTTTTGGGTGTTTTCGAAAGCGCGGGGATTTCTCCCTTCGCCTTCCTTTGTGCCGCTTTGGAGACGACGGCCTCGAAACCGCCGTCCACGGCATCCATCGGGGTGGTTATGGGGTTCGTTGCTCCTACGTTACCCTCTAGGGTTTGTGGCGATAAATCCCTCAACGTAACCGCATATGACGCTAGGTTTTTGTAGACATCGCCGTGAAAATTTTTAATGAACGTAATCAGTTCGTCTTTAGGGAGAGCCTCGATCAGTTTCTTCATATTATCGGGTTAAGCGGGGAATAAATGTAAGAGTCGCCGGTAGGCGAAGAGAATAGAAATAATTAAATTAATCTAATTATACCCATATCTGAATCGGGTGAAGCGGGGCAGGAACCACAGCACAGAAGCACTGCACTACACTTCACAAATATCACGCGCAATAGTTGATGACGCATGAGCGTCACTGAGCGCACAATCGGTATCGCAACTAGGCAAATCCGCTTGGGCGAAGACGTACACGTCCGAGCGGTTCGGCTGTCGAAGCGAGAATAATGAACTTTTTTTTTCTGAGTGACTTAACTGCTGTTGACCTGAGATGGTCTTTACAGCGTTACCGGGCGTGGAGGGGTGAGTGTGGCTCGCCTCTGAGGAAATATATACGAGATTTTATGAACACTCGTGAAAGAAACAGCGATCGAGGAATGCCCTGCGTACGCTAATCAGGATGGTCTGTGACCGTCTGGCCCCGTCGCGCCAAGGCGCGACGTGCTGTGAGAAAGGACTGGCCTTGTCGCCTCTTACGGCGACGGCGAAAATGTCTTGGGACTGAGAAATGCAACCTGCTTATATAAGCAGGTTGCATTTCTCAGTCCCTCTGGGCGTTTGCGACTGTGATTGGGTCGTCGGGGTCTAGAAGGACGCTGCAAGGGCGTCGAAGAAGCAGGTGTCTGTGAGGAGCGTACTTACACGCTGAAACAATGAGGGGGAGTTGTCATCTGTTCGCTCATAGTAGCGTTTGGCTAAGCCGTTGCAGAATTCCTTGAGTGATTCTCATTCGAAATCTTTGTGTAGATCCACGTTGCCACCAGGGGCATCCGGATGCCATGCGAAAAAATTTATTTTGGACCCTCTGAAGGTAGTCTATCTAAGTGTGCGCGAACGCAACACAAGCATAGGACATGATGGGACGGATGCAAGTTCTGTACAATGTCAGCTTGTTACGAAGCGACATTTTACTCCGCTTCCAAATCAGTGGATATAGCCTGTTCGTGACGAATGCTGCTTTGTTTTTAACATACGTTATGTGCGGCCGGAAGGAGAGTTTCGAATCTAGTACGACGCCTAAGTATTTGACCTGGGATTTCCAGGGGGTGGTTTATTGTTTGGGAAAGAGCACGGCTACGCTTTTTTCCGGATTGACCTCAAACCGCCATTTTGTAAACCAATCGCCTAGGGCGTCGGCAGCTTGTTGCAGTCTTTCGGCCAGTATCCAAGCGGAGCGGTCGGTGGTGTAAAGAGTGGTGCCGTCGGTATATATCGCAAGTTCGACTTTATCTGTTCGCGGAATGTCGCTGGTGTAGAGCGCGTATAGTATGGGAGATAACGTGGAGCCTTGAGGGACTCCGGCGCGGACGGGGCGAGCGGACGATAAGGTTTAAATTAGTCAAATCAGCAACTATCTTAACAAAATATTATTTGACAATTTCAGCCATGAATAAAATTAACAACTTTTACAATAGCCATGAATTAAATAATAGCCATGAATTAAATTAACAACTTTTACATTAAAATAATAAAATCGCTAACAATAGATAGAAGTTGTAGATAGAAACGCATATTTTACTTATATATAGGCGTAATATATAAATGATATCCTAACATATATTTTTAATATTTTTATTAATTTAATGAAAAGAAAAACAAGAATATATCATTAAGTGCTTACCTTAAGTTAGTGGTAACTTTTAAGAATGGGTATTTTGTAATTATAATCACATATTAGAGGCCTGTCGATGCACAGTAGCACAAGTGTGCGACTTTAAACATCATTCTTGTTTCCTTGTTTATTATGCAAAGGTATTATGCGTTGTAAGGCAAAGCGCGACGTTGAGTTCCGCCACGTCACACGTAATGCCTCAAGCTTCACGTGAAATATTGAAGCTTAATGGGAACAGAGTGTCTTAAAATTGGGTTCCCATGTTCCTAATGTCTAAACTGCTATACGCATAATACATCATGATGCTATATAATCACCTTTTGATATTGAAACATTGTTGTAAACTAAAATAGTAAGCTCTATAACATTGTACGGTGCAAGTTAAGCATATTAGCACAATAACATAAAAGCGAACTGCAACATTGTGAATAACTCTAATTAGATGCACTTAACATGTCGAATATGTAGGGTTGCTCATTATCATATTTGATATGACTTTTAAGGAAGGAATTTGTTATGATTAAAATTAAGGTCGAGGCAGTTATGGGTTCAATTTCTGCTCCGTTTAGTTCCGTCTCTCAACACGCGTCTCGATAATCAGTAGGTAGTAGAACGGAGTGTATTTATAACGTTATCTCTGTAATCCCTGTCCATGTAGCAGCAGTCGTCCATCCCTATACGGCAGCAGCCGTAATACGGCAGCAGCAGTAATTAAATATTTGACTGAAAACAACAAAAACAACGAAAACAAGAAAAGGTTTTTATGATGTTCGATTCCCATTAAGAGGGAATTAAGGGAGAAGACAATGCGTGACGCTGAATTTCTCAAAAATTGGGCGGAAAGCGGGAAACGGAGTCCCCAAACTGGAGATTCCCTGTACCTAGGGATAGTACGCTTCTGACATACTGCATGTTGATTAATAAAAAAAGCGAGTATCCATAATATATATTTGACACCCTTAATTTTGTAATAAGTAGCGGCGTCCATAAATTTGTACTAAAATGTAGGCATCTATATATTATACTGTGTACCTGAATAGTTAAGCTTTATATACCGGGACGAAGTATCATAACACTAAGTTCCCTCAGGGTGACAACCCTAAAAATATGTAATTAATAAGAATTTCGTCCTAATTTGACTTATAAATGATAACAAACGCATTTTTTGTTTTTATTTGTCATTTCTACACATATTTTAAAGTAAGCAGAGGGTACTCCACCCCATGTGGTTCTTGCTAAAACGAAAAAAAAAGCTTAATTAAAAAAAAAACACCCCAAAAAGAGATTCAAACCACAACTATTGCTTTTACCATCTCCCACCCACTGTGCCATGTGGACAACAATAAAAAAAAATTGTATTAATTAACAATACTATCTACTTTCAATGTATTAATCGCACAGTTCCGGTACAAAAGCACATTAATGCCGGCGACAGTATCGAAACCTGCGGTTTAGGTGCATAGGGGATTAGCGTAACGACAGGCTAGGCTGTACTAACGCCATACGATTATTTTGTTTAATTAATTTCTGTGGTTTTATCGCTATTCTATTCTGTTTGTTGTGTGTTTTTGTTTATTATCGTTATTGGGGTCGTTGTGGCACAGTGTTGAGGCCTGTCGTGGCGCAGCGGCACAGGCGTGTGACTGTAACCGATGGGTTGTGGGTTCGATCTCCACTCGAGGAAATAAAATATTTAATATTTTCAATTTAATGTTTTCATTTCCTCGCTCTGGTACAAGGCAAAACGCGGCGTTGAGTTCCGTCACTCAACACGCTATGCCTCAAAATTTGGCGGAAAGTCGGGAACGGAAGTGGAATGGCACTAGGTCACTTGTCTTAACACTAGGTTTCCAAGTTCCCTCTGCCTACACTGCCATATGCGGGATACAGCGTGACGCTGAGTAAAGAGAGAGTGGCACAGTGGTTAGGTAAAATTCTAAGAGCGATGACAGTAGATTGACTTCTTGGTGGGTGGAATAAAATATGTTTTATTCGTGAGTCTGGTTTGAGATCCGCCAGCCATTATGCAATGTCTCGAATTTCGGCAAAAAGCGGAGAATGAAGTGTCCTAGCACAATTTTTTTTTTGTCTAACATATAGCATAAATCTGAAAGAAAAGTGGTAGTGCTTATACTAATTATAAATTTTTAATGCACATTTTAAAAAAATACTCATTTAGAAAACGTACGCGCGAGGCTTTTCGTTGTGCAGCGGTATAACGGGGTGATTGCAAACACAGGGTTGTGGGTTCGATCACCACTTGAGCAAATGAAATATTTAATAATTTCAAATTAAATATTTAATATTTTCATTTATTTTGACATTTATGAATTGGAACTTGAATTTTGAATTTGAAATTGAAACTTTTAATAATAGGTTAGTAAGTTCCCTCTTCCTGCCCTGCTATGTGCAGGATACAGCGTGAAGCTGAAGAAAGGCATAAAATCAAATAAAAACCATCCAAAGATTCCAAGAGACGCGGGTTTAAATCCCGCTACGTTTAGATTTTAAAACGTTTTTAAAATATTTACATGTATGTAAGATAATGTGGCAAGGGTTATGTATTCAATTCTTGAAAAGTGACTAGAAGACATAAGGAGAAAAATATTTTTTTAGTTTGTTCGTGTTTTTAAGTAAAATGTAAATAGCTTCCAAGTATATTAATAATAAGTATAATAAAATTCAGATTCTTAGATGTTATTTCATTCCTGCAAATCGACCCCATAAAAGCGTGTTAAAAATAGCATAATTCAGATAATATATTAGTATATTATCCAAACTATTTTGTAGGAACGAGACTGTTTTCATGGAATTAAATCCAGAACGTTTAAATGGCTTCATACGTCTTGTTAAATCAGCTTTACGGCTCACTGTCAGATTCCTTCTTAAAACCTGAAATCTTTATAATGAAGACTGAAGACTAAGTACTGGGGGATCTTTTACGAAAATAACGAGGTCTTACTTTGTTGGTTAGAATTTTTGAAGAAATATTTTATTTTAAATGGTGAAATAAAAAGTTCTTTTTTTATAATGAAATTAATTTATTTGCTTAGGTTTTGTTACTAAGCTATTTTTTAATCAACACGCAATGTCTGTAATTCGGCGGAAAGTAGGGAACGGAGTGTCTGAACACTAGGTTACCAAGTTCCCTTTGCCTACCCTGCCGTGTGCGGGATACAGCGTGAAGCCGGTGAGTGAGTGAGTTGTTAATTTTTCTAAAACAAGCGTCTTTTTAGTTATTGAATTTAATTTTATTATTGATTTTTAAAAAAAATCACATAAAAAACTTGAGGATTTGGTTGAAACTTTATTTTAAAACATTTTTTTATGTATATTTTTGTTTCCTTTTTGGTTCAAGTGACCAATTATATTGGGCTGGGATCCAATATATATTTTTTTAATTAAGTAAAAACAAGTATTGCGAGTACTAAGTAAATAAACTAGTAAATACTAAAAATGCTGAGCCTACGTTTATGGTTCTTGCAAAACATAATAAACAGTTATGTTATTGCATAGACATGGGGAATCTAATATTAAGATATTTAATTCTTACTAACCCCTCAATTTTCAAAACATTTCCTATTAAATGGCGGAACTCAACGCCATTATATGTTCTGTTTTTATTATAACAAATTAAGAAAGATTACCTAGATCTAATAGTTCATCTTTCTGCCTATCTTATTCACTCACTCAGTGACCTTTACGCTGTATTCCGCACTCCTTGGGAACCTAGTGTTAAGACACCCCGTTCCGTTGCCCACCATATCTAAGAAAAAGTTAAAGATGTTGTAAAAAAAACAATATGACAAAAAGTAAGAAAGGGAAGATTACAAAAAAAATTTGATATGAGACAAAAAAGTTTCCATTTCGGCCGTAACGCTCCATATAACGACCGCGAGCCAAGTTGTTTAATAAACAAACACATATCTATGCAACACTACAGTCATGTTGACAGTACAATGGTTGGAGGTACGCCAAGTTAAGATTTGTATTTTTAAATAAATACCTCTATTATACTAGTGAAGTTGCGTGGTTTTACTCTGTAATATTAACATGTATAATAAAAAGTGCAGCGTTAACTTCCGCTACTCAATTTATGATGATTCCAAATTCAGTTTAAAGTGAGCAACGGAAGTATTACAACGGAAATATCTACACAAGGTTTCCAAAATACCTCTTTGGCGTTTTTCGCAGGGTAAGCAGAGTAAACTTGGGAACCTAGTGTTAAAGTATTTCGTAATTTATTTATAATAGAATAAATATAATATATTCTTTCATAAAGTTGTACGCTCTTACCCCGCTGCTTGTAGTGTAGGCAGAGGGTAGTGCTAAGACAATTAATTTTTCCTTACCGCCCAATTTCGATACATTAAGTGTTGATTGGCAGTTATGTATTGATTATCTTAATGAATTATCCGCAGGTATTGTTTGGATTTCAGAAGGATTTTATTTTACTTATGTTGTGAAAGGTATTCCAAACAAGGTAGGGTAGGCAGAGAAAGTTAGTGGTAAAACACTCTGCTCTGTTCCCCACTTTTGGTCGAGGTACTGTGTGTTGAATGTGCTGAAAAAAAAAAGAAAACAATGATATTTTAAAACAATTCCATCCAAACTGTAAATGAAAAAGATATTTAACAAATATCCGAAACAATAATTAATTGGTAAAAGCGAATATACGGTAACGGTAACATGTCAAGTACGTGCAACCGGACGTGACATGGCCAACCGCAGTGTGACCAACATTACGATCAGATAGCTTGAAAAATAAACGCTTTATGGATACCTTTTTGTATTTTTTGTAATATTATGGTAAAGACTATATGTGGTTGTTGTCAAATTCTAGTATTTAATCCTAGATTATTTTTTTATGAAATATTTATCTATAAGAATATTATATTTTTTTGCATGATATAACAACATAATAAAAAAAAAACTTCAGGAGCAATAAATGAAAAAATATTATTGGGTTTATTTACAGGCCTGTTGTGGCTCAGGGGCACAAGCGTGTGACTGTAAAAGTGACAGGTTGTGGGCTCGATGCCCACTCGAGGAAAAAAAACATTTCAAATTAAATATTTAATATTTCCATTTCTTCGATTTCGTAAAATGGCAAAGCGCGGCGTTCAGACCTCCGCTAAACACACTTATGCCTTATATTCTGTGGAAAGTGGGTGAAGAAAAAAAGTGTACACTATGTTCCCAAGTTCGCTCAGACTACCCTGCTATGTGTGGGATACAGTGTGAAGATGAAAAAAAAAATGTGTTAGATAGTCCTTTCTCTAGGAAGCCTACACGCTATATAACGGTGATGTAACCCATTGTATTGATAGTTAGATGTAATCGTCTACGGGATTAGAAGAATAGAATTGAATTTGAGGGATTGCGTGCTTAGTGGCAAAACTCAACGCCGCATTTTGCCTTAGACCAAAGCAAAGAAATAAAAATATTTAAAATTTGAATTGAAAATATTAAATATTTGATTTAAAAGGTATTATTATATTATTATTATTTTCATTTAAACTTATTTAAAAATGTATAAAACTTTGAACGCAGCGTGATTGAACACGTACCTCTTGGAAACCATCCAACATTTCACCAAAGGATGCGGATTCAAATTCCGCTATCCCGCGTTAAATTTTTATATGTTTTATGTTAGTGTTTATATATGTTTTCTAAATAAGTATTTTTTTAAAGTGTAAATAGTACTTTAAGAGTCATAAAAATATGGGAAAAGTAACTCTAATTAAAAAACTTTTAATTAAACATTATTTTATTTCAATAACTATTATATAAGGAGCTGTCCGCAGCCTTTAATAACATAATATAAAAAATAGAATTAATAATCCTAGATTTTAAAAAAATTCCAGACAAGATATTCAATTGATCGATCGATATCTTTATACTTTTTTGAACTCATTCTTTTATTCTCTTTATACGAATTTGTAAAATAAATGCTAAATATTTCAATTTCTATACTAACGTAGTATGAAAGCTTAACACAAAGCGACGTGAAAACTGATGTGTAATATTATAATTATGGGAAAAGTAGAATGTCACATTAATAATACAGGCTATTCTGAGTCACACTCATGTTCAGCTTTTGTTTTATAAAACATTTAATATATGTATAAAAGTTATGTATGAGTCATTGGCACATATAACCTAACTACCGTAACCTATTTGACTTTGTAGTTAATTTATATTAAAAAAACACTTAGTCAGTTTGATATTGCGGCGTTGAGTTCCGCAATCAAACATGTAAGGCTTTATTTTTTTTTTTGGATAGCGTGTATTAGAGATTATATGATAATATAACATAAGATCTATCTGCTGATATATGGATAAAGCGTAAAGCTTAAGGAACATATTTTTATATATTTTTATAAGACGTACATAATTTGACCTGAGAGCTTATCCGTCTTGAAAACTGATGGCTTTGACAAATCCATACGTTCTTGTCCATGCTACATTGATAGTTTTATACTCTTGTTAAAGCTTAATTATGTTATTAGCATCTTTGTAAGTTTTCCTACAATATTTTTCTATTTATATATAGCTATGGCAAGGAATAATCATTTATGAATTAAATAAGAAATGTAAAAAATAATATATCGTATTTCCGATGAAACATTCAAGAATCGCTGCGTTTCAAAATGTTTTCCTTTTTTCTGCATCCTGCACTTGTCAGGGTGACCGCGCTTTCCGCCGCATAAGAGGCATAGCGTGTTAAGTGACGAAATTCAACGCCACATTTTGCCTTGTTACCAGAGGGAAGAAATTAAAATATTATATATTTTATTAGAAAATATTAAATATTTCATAACACTTAGTCACATGATTCTAATCAAAAATAATAATATACGATTTGGATTATCAGATTTGACTATAACTAATAATAAATACTTGAAGTTATGCAATTACAATATCTAAAATATAAATCTCCAACAGACCGGCGACCGCAGAGGGCGCTGTGGCGTGCGGTCGACAGCGTTTTGCTGCCTACAATTAACATGTTCCTATAGCACGAATGTGTTTCAATACGATTTGTTATACGAGATATCTATTTTGATTTAACTTTTATAACAAAAAAAAAGTTTATGTTGCTATTCATTGTATTTATTTCAGCGATGTATACCGTATTTGGCAGGATAGGTATAGGGAACCTGAGAATGTAGCGTTACCACTCCGCTTCCATTAAAATAAGCATTTTTGAAACGTCAATTCACGTAAAAATGTGTATAGTGTTAGTTCTACAGGAACCTTCCACACCGGCTCGAAAGGTGGATCTGCTGAGAAGAGCGGACAAGAAACTCAACAGTAGCTCTATTCAAAATATCAATCTAAGTAAATATATAACAAAATTAGCTTCCTAAGTGAGTACCAACAGTATTTAATTCCACGTATTCTTATCATGGTAATATTCTACCTTGCACTAAGATACTTCCGTCGTCGTTCCACATTTATTGTCGAATTCTGGTGGCGTATCATATTCAGTATCACGGTGTATCCCACACATGGCAGGGTAGGCAGAGGGAACCTCAGAACCTAGTGGTAAGATATTTCGTTCTATTCCCCACTTTCCGCCGAATTTGAGGCATTACGTATTGCGTGGTAGACGTTGACAAGAAAAAACGATACCTTAGTTATTCAACGGATTCAGATTATATCATGATGATTATAATCATTAATCATAAAGGAAAAGCATTACATAATTTGGGTTAATCATTATATCATAATGGATTCCTTTGCACTCTTTTACTCGACTATGCACAGAAGAACAATGTGTTTATCAGTCTTTGTGTGTATGTTCGCATGTACTTTGAAAATAAATTATTTCATTTGTTTTCGTGTGTTTGTTTGTTTGTTTTTATTATTATTATTGTTATTTTATTAATTTATTAACAATATTATTTATTAATACGCAACGCAGGCGTTAATCTAATTTCTGAAACTAGTTAAATTAATCGAACACCTTTAAAGTTTAGGGATTTCTGTAACTGGTAGAATTATTGTTTGCATTTGCTGCTTTAATCAAAGTGCGGCTTAATTGCCACGTTCCATGTTGCTCTGATAGGCAAGTTGGGGACAATGCGCAAGGTTAGACCATAAGTTCATTATTTCACAACTTCAGTAATAAAACAGCTATATATACTAAACTAATATCGTTTAATATAACTGTGCTTTGTATGTTTAATTTTGCTGTGGATTATATCACATTCACTTCACACGTATGTAAGTAGAGAGAGACTAGTGTTAAGATATTCGATCAACTATCCATTAGATTACAGGTGGCATGCGAATACGGCTTAAGAAAAGGTCATCAGCCAATAAAAATAAAAATACAAAATGTTATTATACATAGACTTATGACATAAAATTATTTATTAAAGCCCAACCTTATTCTCATAAGTTAAGGTTTAGTTTCAACCAGCGCGTCAAAATCAACCGCATTTAAGTAAGAATAGCACTTAAAATTAAAATAAAATTCTTCTTTCATTTCTTTTTAAAATCTGTTAGATAGTAAAATAAAGAAGTCATGGAGTCGCTATTATTAACGAAAATTTATATTTAATTAAGACGTTTAGTGGCTTTATGTAAGTTATGAATTTGTTTTCTTTAAATTTTGTGATATCTTAAATTAAGACCCTTGATTATGGTTGGTAATGTTGTGTCACTTGAATTTGTTGAAGGCGCAACCTAAAATACGAAATCTACCTAAAAATAAGAAAATAGATTATGTACACATAAATTAGTACCTACTAATTTATGTGTACATAATCTATTTTCTTACTATAAGCGTTATGGGTATATTATTAATTGTAGCCCGATAAAATGTATACTGTTCAATTGCGCTAATCAACAGTTTTGAGACACTGCAGGACATAGGTAGTAGATTCAAATAAAAAAAAATAAGTTTTTAATAAAAAAATAATTATATATATATATATATATATATATATATATATATATATATATATATATATATATATATATATATATATATATATATATATATATATATATATATATATATATATATATATATATATATATATATATATATATATATATATATATATATATATATATATATATATATATATATATATATATATATATATATAATTATATATATATATATATATATATATATATATATATATATATATATATATATATTTCGAAATCATTATTATCAATCTACGCCTATGAATATTTTCAGATATTTACTTTTTATAAAAACGTAAAAAATATTTGAACGTAGCCAAATTTGACTCCACGCATTTTAAAATTATATCTGTAAAGAAAACACGAGTAGGTAGGTTTTTAATTTTAAATTTAACGCTTGATTGATTTCAAAATGTCAAGCTCTTGAGTCTAGCTTGTTTAGATGTTAGAATTATTGAAATGTGGCGTTAAAGAAAAAGAAAAGCCGAATACCAAGCTTTTATTGAGATCATTTTAACGTAAATTAGAATTAACGAAGAAATAAGTGTTGAATGTCGTTTTTGTATTTTCAGAAGTAACACATTAGTTTTTTTTATCTCAAACAATAAAATAAAATTTTATATATGTTTTCAAATTTCAAGAGGAATGTATGATACATATAATAGAGTAAATAGAGATAACTTTCGAGCCTAGTCAATTCTAGGGTTATGTCTTAATAGAAACTTAATTCCCATTAAGATATTGATCCTCACTTTCCGCTGAATTCTGGATACATTACGTGTTAAGTAGAAAAATCGAATCATTACGAAAGGGAGGGAATGAAAATATTCTTTTTTTCCTTGAGTGTTCGAACCTATAACCAGTTGAACCCTGACCAACCACAACATTTACAGTAACACAAGTGTGACCGTGCCCAACCGTAGTCCTCTAATGCTATATAAAATATAATGTTAATACCTAATTACGTAATAGTGAAATGGCAAATGTTAAAAAGCCCTAAATCATTTAGCGAAAAAAAATCTTCTTAAATCAATTTAACAAATGTAATGTCCATCAACATTGCTTTTAAATTAATCAGGATTATTTCGTGATATATCTATAATTACTTGTTTTTGTGTTACGTTAAATTAAGTTCTTCACGTAAAAAAATCCAGAAGATATATTTAAGAGATATTGTTATTTTTAACGGAAATTTATTAATTTTATTTGACAAATTTACATCAATTCCTGCAGGAATAATATAGCAATATTTATAATATGCTTATTGCATTTTTAAATATTTTTTAAAAGAATTCTCGGAAAAGGTTTTGATTGTAGTTACAAGCAATCTTTATTGATACGATTTCCATTTCGGGAATGATTATGCATAAACTATATTTATTTCCTAGCTCCAGTAAAGTACATCCATATGCCACTCGACACCCAATGTTTTTAGAGTGACCAGCACCATATTACTAAAAAAAAGTATATACCTTTTTCTGTTCTTATTATTTTTTCCTTAATTTCTTATATTTGGCTCGTCGTGCGCCAGTGGTACAAGTGTGAGTGAAACGCGGCAGTTTAAAGTTAGATTTATTATTTATATTTATTTATTTATTATTATTTATTATATTCGGGGTAACGAAATATTTATTATTTTCATTTTTTCATTCTGTAATGAGGTTCAGCGCGGTGTTGTGTTCCGCCACAATACACAATGTCTAAAAAAAAATCTGCGAAAGGTGGAGCAATGGAAGTGTCTTAACACTAGGTTCCAATGTGTTTTACACTGTGATGAGCGAGATACAGAGTGAAGTAAAAAAAAAAATATTTTTTACAAACCAAAATGTCCATATTTATATTATAATTACACAGCTTTTAAAATTCCATAAAGTTAGATTACTTTAAAATTTAAGCACCTAAGTATTGTATGTTTCGAGTTTCTAGGATAAAAATGTTTGCTAAATTATATGTCAGTAAGGTCAGTCAGCGGCAAAGCCTTACCGCACCATTATTACTGTATCCCACTGTTAGTATTACTTTACATTGTTCAAATTCGATATTTAGAAAATAACAGTGTAATCTGTAATTTACTCTTGACGCAGTGCTGATTAAAAACGCGATAATTGTGAGCTCGATTTTCACTTGGAAATGTTTTTATTTTTTATATTTTCGTTTCCTCACTATTTTAGCCCAGCAAAGATCGGCGTTGAGCTCCGCCATTCAACACACAATGTTACGTAAATTCTGCAGAAAGTGCGGCCACAAGTAGCTACTGCAGACTCAGCTATCTATCGAGACAAGACAGCGAGATTATGTTTGTTAAAATGATATAATGTACTTAAAATGTTCATATTATTTGTATGTACTTAAAATGTTCATATTATTTTATTAAATAATTTACTTAAAATGTTCATATTCTTGCAAAAAATAAATAACATTTTGCATTTTTTTTTATATAGATAGTCTAAATTGAAATAACAGCCCTATATAACGTCAGCTAGCTTATATATATATATATATATATATATATATATATATATATATATATATATATATATATATATATATATATATATATATATATATATATACATATATATATATATATATATATATATATATATATATATATACATATATATATATATATATATATATATATATATATATATATATATATATATATATATATATATATATATATATATAATATATATATATATATATATATATATATATATATATATATATTTATATATATATATATATATATATATATAAAACCACTCAGCAGAATTTTTCCCTGTCTGTCGTTAGTTTTAATGCCAATCACGCAAAGCTACTTGTCAGAAATTTATAAATTTTGTTAATTTAATAAGTCTAAGCTATTAAAATGGAGATTGAATTCATCCTAGAATTCAATGTTTATTTGTTTTCAGAAAATAAAATTATATTGGAAAGTATATAAGTAGTTTAGAAAAGTTACTATTTAATTTATTTGGTTTAAATTTTTTAATTGGTAATGGTAGTGGCTCAGTTCACATATTGTGTCTACATTATATTATTTATAATCGATAAAAGTACGCACTCCATCATTGAAATAAAAAAATGTGTTATATAAGAAAGTAATTTTTATAAATCAAGGATTTAATACAATTTTATTAAACTTAATTGAATGTTCATTAATTTTTTTTTATTCCATTATATAGCTTTATTTAGGCACAAATTATGAATACATCAAAGACTTAAAATCCGGAGACGAGAGTCACTATGGTCGACTAGACTAGTCTAGCCACTCTCTAGACTACTCACTCAATAATATTTATAATCTTTTTTTATTAAAAATATAGACGAATAAGCGTAGGTGGTCTGATGGTGTGTGATCACCATTGCCCACGGCCTTGTGTAACACCAGAGGAGATTTTTATCTTTTATCTAAATGATTAGAGTTATATATATATATATATATATATATATATATATATATATATATATATATATATATATATATATATATATATATATATATATATATATATATATATATATATATATATATATATATATATATATATATATATATATATATATATATATATATATATATATATATATATATATATATATATATATATATATATAGATATATATATATATATATATATATATATATATATATATATATATATATATAATATATATATATATATATATATATATATATATATATATATAATATATATATATATATAATATATATATATATATATATATATATATATATATATATATTATATACCTGATTTCCCAAACAATCTAGAGCCCGTATAACTAAGAACAGAGGTTACTAACTTCGCAAAATAACGTAAGATCTTGGCAAATATTTCAAGTTAAGTTGCTAAGTTTAAATAAGTATTATGTTGTATGATTGTAGGGTTGACAGTTTTTATGGCTTCTCGAGACAGGCGGTCCTTGGGGTGTCTCAACATATTTTTCGTTTGCTTTGTTTAATTTTGTTTTTGTTATGATCCCACAAAGATAATATTGTAATAGTTTAAAATTATTCCTAAGAAAAACTTTTGATTATGTTTTTGTATGTTTTAAGGAGCTTTCCCCTTTTTCAGCGCAGTGGGGCACTCTAGTTTTTAGGTACTATGTTCCCACTTTCTGTGAAATTTTTAAAAGTTTACTGATTAAGTGATGGAACTCAATACCGCGTTTTGTTTTGTATTAAAAATAGACCAATGGAAATCGCGGCATTGATTTTTATACACACAACTTAACTTGACATTGCATAATTACTCTAAAATAAGCCATATGAAAAGTTTTTGAAATAGAAAGTTGAAAGGCAAAAGACCGTAGTGTACGTTCGTTTGCCTCCCCCAATATATGGGGATCTGTATCCTGCAATCGTCAGAAGCTACAAAAATGTCGTTTTATTCAAAAGTAAAAAATAGCCGTGTGATTTTGGAATTAGAATAGGATCAACATGGCAATGATGGCAGCGTAACATGCGAGTACACACTCAGACTCTCAGAGAGTCACGTTGTTAGCAATGGCAGCACAGATGGGCATACTCCACCGGATTAGGACGAACCTCTTTCTCCACTGCGTTTTACATTAAGTAATGCTGAGCTACGGTGTCCAACCCCTCCCTTAAATATAACAAGAGATATACTACCGCAACATACCAAACATCCCCGATTGTGAATAATCCCTCCCAGAATTTACAAACTCAGACCACCCGTCGAATTTTACTGCTGACTTCAATTTCGGAAAAGTAATACGTTGTCGTCGGTGTCCTTTTAGGGTCTTCAGAACATTGCTTGGTTCGGAATGTTGTGCTCATGAACCGCCGACTCGTCGTGCCTGGCATTACAAGTCAGCAGATCGGAATGGGATGCATTAATTATACTCATGCTCATTTTACTTTATTGGTTTGTTTTTCTCCTGATTATCTCGTGCAGTTACTCTCACTGTTGTGGTTGTTTAGGGCATGGAATATTACCTATAATAATTCTACCAAAAAACTGTTAGCCGAGCTTTGTTTTCCTTAGACCGCCACAAGACAAGCGGGCCAGAATAAAAACTCCCTTTTAGTACTCCGTTCATGTACTTCTGTGCTAACGCCAGTGCTTAAGCGTCTATTTTGGCACTCTTACTCAATTGACGTAGTCCAAAACTCCAAAATTTGGAAGAGCGCTGTTTACAACTCAATCTCAATTTCGCAATGGGTCTGATCAAACTTAATACAGGCCTATTACTATCATCTCCTTACCCTCAAAAGTTATGGAGAGTATAAAAAGTACCCACGTCTTACTTTATCTCGAGAAATGTTACGGGATTATAGAGAATTTATGCAAGTGGATCGCTAGCTTTCTCACTGGGCGCAGCATCAAAGTTAGTGTCTATGATTTCTGCTTCAAGTAGATGCTTGTGAGCGCTGGCGTTCCCCGAAATTACGTGCTGTCCCCTGCACTGTTTTTATATATCAATAATATGTTAGAGGACTTTAACATACATTGCTATGCATCTATAATACTGTGGATGATGATTACTCCGGTAGCGCAAATCTATCTTGAGAAAACGTCGACCGGTGCCGATCAGCTTGTGTATTCTCTTTAAATCTCAAGAATATCTTCTCAGAAGTATAGTGTTTTCTCAGAAGTCCCTTCAGAAGAATGTCTCCTCAAAATAATGATGATAATGAAAATTTAACCCCCAGCAGACGCGCGTTAACCACTAAAGAAATTTGATTTATCGTGGCATTATCAGTTTTCTAAAACACTCCTCTTAGTGCTGTGTCTAGCATCGGTATATTGTGCCTCATCTTTTCAAGTGACTACCAGTATCGCGATCATTTGGAAAGCAAGGCCAAGTTGGCCTCATATGGAGTACTGTTCTCATCTCTGAATCATTTAATCATTGTGCCCAATGTAGAGAAAATAGATTCGATTTACCTAAAATTAATCATTTTCCTAAAAAAAATCATCCATATACTTACAATACTCTACATATACATGTAATATGGTCACCCTATTAATTCACATGATGTTTATTAAACACGGTTACAAGCTCAGTCTATAATACAGCCGCGAATGCTTTTAAGTTACGTATATGTATGTATGTGGGTACTGTAAAAGTTCACAAGTGTAAAGCTTTTCATATTTGTATTACCGTATGTAGAGAAAAGTGAGCCTTGTAAGCGGAAATAATTTTTAATGAAGATAAATTGTGATGGAAATTGTATTTGCTGAATAAGTTTACGTTATTCAACTACTAATATTCAACCGAATAATACTCAGCTTCACTCTTTATTCCGTACATGTCAACCCTGTCATGTCAGAGGAGACTTGGGAGTCTAATTTCAAGATGCTATGTCCCTATTAAGACAGTTTCGTTCCTCACTTTTCGCTAAATTTGAGACATTGTGTGTTGAGTGGCAGTGCTCAAAGCCACGCTTTGCTTTATCATCATAACAAAGAAATTTAAATATAAAATATTTCATATCCTCGTGGGAAGATGGAAGATGGATGGGTCCTATAAAAATGATTCACGTGCAGCTTTAGCTAAGTACATTCATAATTTCATGGAAGCTTATATCATGCTAAGTTCCCTACGCACTATCAAATTTACAACATATTACGTGTCAACAGATGAAAATCTATGGAAATGACATTAACCCTGAAAGATGATAGAACCCATAAATACCAAGTATACAGCCAGATGCTGTTCTACCATGCAATGTATAAATTAAAATTATCTAGTGTATATCGACGCCTGTCGTGGCGCAGCGGCACAACAGTGTGACTGTAACCGACAGGTTCTAGGTTCGATCCCCAGTCGAGGAAATGAAATATTTAATATTTTCAATTTAAATATTTAATGTTTCATTTCTTCGCTCTGGTAATAAGGCAAAGCGCGACGTTGAGTTCCGCCACTCAACACGCAATGCCTCAAATTCGGCGGAAAGTGGGGAACGGAAGTGGAACGGAGTGTCATAACACTAGGTTTCACTTTCGTTCCCTCTGCCTACCCTGCCTAGTGCGGGATACAGCGTGAAGCTGAAAAAAAAAGGAAAAAAAAATCTAGTGTATTAAATGATACAGTATTAATGCTTATTTAATTTATTTAATAAATAAATAACGTTATTAATATACATTCTTCATAAATTGTATCAAAATAACTCTTAATGAGAGTGTACACAAGTAAACAAAATTTAGCGCTGGAAAAGGAAAACTTATACGTTATAGTTGAGATTATGAGTTAAAGCGGGATGGCTATAGATTTTCTTTTGCGTTTTCCTCTCGAAACGCTATAGAGTTGGTTCTGGCACGTTTAGTTCATACTGTCCATAAGTCAGTATAGGTCGCGCCACCGAGACGGTTATTCGATGCTCTCGCTGAAAAACATATAAAAGTACGATAAATATAATAAAATTATTACATTTCTATTGTGTTTCATATTATTTATCATTTTATAAAATACTTTTAATATAAACTAAATCGCGAAATCCCTTATTTTTCATATAATTTCTATGTTATTTTCATTTCGCCGGGAAAATGCCGGTATACGTAATCAGTGTTACACAGTATATACGTACAGTAGAGTCTATTGTTGATACTTAAACACTTGTTTGACTGTTGGTCTTTTTTGTTTTGTTTTTTGTTTGTTTGAGGTGTGGTTGTCAACACGTTGATATCGATCGAGCTGTGAAGGTGAGTACGTAACTATAGTAGTAGCGTATTATAGAGCTCGAGAGGAAGAGACGAGTACTTCCGTAGGTGTTGATAATCAGCTGATATGACGAGTTTATGAGTTGTTTTAGTGAAAAAAATTAACATTTTTAATTATTGGGTATTTTTTTTAGTTTCCTGATAAATAATGCTTATTTAATCGAAAATTAGATCTTATATTGACTAGAATTGTATACAATTTTAGTTTATGACGGTACTTTAAAGTAAAAAGTCTTTTAAAAAATTATATAAAATATGTTTAATGTTAGCGAAAAGAACCTGTTGGCTGTCGTTCGACACGTGTTTTTTATTAAGTGTGTATATAAAGAGATTCTAATGTAGAATTCCGTTCTCTACGATTTGCTTAACTACGCTGAAGAATTAGTAATATTTTACAAAACACTGGTCTTTGCCTATTGCTTTGTTTACGTGGGTTCTAAGACGTAAATGAAACATCGTTTCCTTTATAGGAATTTCGGGAAATCCTCACATGGCGTTTAATTATATATGTACTAATATTGAAAGGTGATAGGGTTTATCTTGTATAAAATATAACTAGGTTATAAGCAATATGTGTGAAATATTATCTAGCAAAGCGAGACAAAGCAAACAATATGTACTCATGTATTTTGTTTTCACCACGAAGTATGATTTTTTTCTCTTCTCTTAGCTTCACGCTGTATCCGGCCGAGGCAGGGTAGACAGAGGGAACCCTAACCTAGTGTTAAGACACTCCGTTCCACTTCCGTTCCCCACTTTCCGCCGGATTTGAGGCATTGCGTATTGAGTGGAACTCAACGCCGCGCTTTGCCTTATTACCAGTATATATAGTGTAAAAAATATAGTGCATAAAATTTGAAACATGCTTTTATTATTTTTTACTAACTATTGTGGATTCAGAATATTTTCATGTACTTGATACAATATGATGAGACATATAGTTTATAGTGGAGACACTTAACGCCGTTACGAGAAATGAAAATATTAAATATTTAATTCCCCTGTCTTGGAATCGAACCCATCATCGTTACATCGAATCTTGCTTTTTATATACACAATGGATTTAGCACTTGAGAATAACACTTCAAACAAAATAATGAAATAATTAAATTGGGCTCTAAGCAACAAAGTACTTGTAAAGTTACAAGAGGATTCCCATTCTACTATCGCGCTGTATAACAGAGGTCACGCCATTATTGTTACATAAACGGAAATACACGCTTTTAACACAAAAATCTAAACATTAGCTTAAATAAAATAAAATGTAAACATCTGGAAAATGGAATATATACCTATTATTTTCAATTTAAATATTTAATGTTTTCATACGCCGTGTGATTCCGGCTTAGAATAGGAACACCCTGATACTGATGGTGTCGTAAGAGGCGACTGAAGTGCGTGTGGGAGAGTCACGTTGTCAGCTATGGCAACACGCATGGGCAGACTCGATCGAATTTTTACCACCACAGGCATTTGAAACCGGCGTTAAGTAGTGGCTTCAGCCACTGCATTTCGCATTGGGTTATGTCGGGCCCTGGTGCCCATCTATCAACTTGCAATGCCTTAAATTCGGCAGAAAGTGGAAAAATGGAATTTCTTAACTATAACCACAAGTTCCCTCTGCCTTCTCTGCCCTGTGCGGGATACAGCGACAAGCTGAGAGAATGTAAACGACTAAAACGAGATTTATTTTTACTATTTTTAAATTAAAGATCTATTCCACACTAAGGACATGGCATAAATAACTATCAATACGTTTGTTGGGGCCGTTTAAATATGAATATTACAGTTTCTGTTTCTAATAATGAAAATAAATAAGTAAATGTAGTTAAAATAAATATATATAACATTTTCCTAATTTTAAGAAGGCCAGTGCTCATTAATAGTATTATTACGATCGATTACAGCTAACATATGTAATCTCGGGTTCAAGGTGACTCAAGTAAAAACAACGTAATGCCATTAGGCATGGTAACAAATATATTTAATTACCATTTTGTTTACTAATTTGACTTAATTACCGAGAACATTTATGGATAATTTGGCGCCACAAATTGTGATATGTGGGGAACGTAATTTAATGGGAAGGTAGTGTCTAAATACAAGGTTCCCAAGTTCCACTGTTACTTATATCCTATCTAAATTAATATAATAAAGTATGATAATATGCGGCGTTAAGTACCTCCACTTACCTCTGCCTGTTCTCATGTGGCTTGTAGAAGTATATTAAAATATTTAACTTAAAAAGCTACAATTACGTCATTGTTGCACCGATTAAACGGTATGTGGTTTCTTTATTAGTTTTTCTATTATTCATACTTTTTTTATTGATTCTATGCTTTACTTAATACTTTATACTTTAAGCCTTTAGTAATTATTTATTCACTTAGTCAATTTAAATAACATTACCCTAACATTACTTCTGTAATTTTTTTTCTCCGTTCCCATTAGGACACTTCCGTTTCTCCACTTTCCGCCGAATTTTGGTATTGCGTGTTGAATAGCAGAACTCAACGTTGAGCTATACCTCGTTACCAGAGGGCAGAATAATTAATTTCTCGAAGTAAGACTTGAACGCACAACCTCCCTGCTCATAGTCGCACTTTTGTTCTACTACGCCATAAGGACGACCCAACCCAATGTAATTTTCAATATTGTTTCATGTTTAGCCCTAACTCAAAATCACTCAAGGCCTCAGATTCCTGGTTTATTCCATTACCTATTATGTTTTATAAATATATGTACTTATAATGTATAAATGTGCGGTTTTAGGGTTCGTATCTCAAAAAAAAAAGCCTTATAGGAATAATTTTATGCCCGTCTGTTTATGCTGTGAAAAAGTGACAGTCTAAAATGAATAACAAATGTCCAGGTCTTCGATCTTTTGGAGCACAGAAAAAGTTTTTGAGACAACGAAATTAAAAGATACAAGCATTTATACATGGTTCAATTATTTTGATTTGCGTTTTGTATGATTTGCTTTCGCATAATCAACCATACTGGATTGATCAGCTTCACGCTGTATCCCGCACGTGGCAGGGTAGGCAAAGGGAACTTGGGTATCTAGTGTTAAGACACTCCGTTCCATTGCCAGAGCTAGCAGAATACTAAATATTTAATTTGAAAATATGAAATATTTTATTTAAACCAACAACTTGTCACGTTTATAGTTATATCCTTGTGCACTACGAAAGGCTATTCCAGATTGGATAGATATTCCAATCTACGTAAAGGATTGAATCCGAGAAAAAGGTTTTTTTAAAATAACTTTAACAGAAACAAACAAGCTTTTCAGCCTTACAATATTAGTATAGATAACAAAAACTCTATCAGATAGAACGAATCATGAATGTTCATACAGACGTGTATTGATTAGATTTGGAGGTAAGAGGAAAAGCTCCAGGTAAATCTTCAGGGAGATGACATATTTGACATTATTGGAACTTATAACTTGATTAGGACAGCATCAGATTATTTTCGTACTACACGGTACCCACAATAGTTGCGTCGCTTGTGCCAGTTGCCTGTTTTTTTGTACACTTCGTTCATTAGAAAAATATTTTTCTAATACAATAATATTTGAGTGTTATTTCAAACATAAAAAAATATTCAGAGTGGTATGAAAATTTTTGTCGTGACATTTGTTTAGTATCGTTTCGTTTTTAGAAATTTTCAAATTATCAGTTCTTTGCTGCACTAACGCAATGCCTCCAGACAGCGGAAAGTGGAGAATAAAAGTGTGATAATAAGAACAGAGTGTCTTAACACTAAGTTCCTAAGTTCCCTTTGCGTATCTGCTATATGCGGAATGCAGAATGAAGCTAAAAAATATTATTGTTTGAACCTTTTTTTAGATTAGTTATAGAACATGTACAATGGGATTTTTTTGAAAAAATCATACTTACTACTTTGTAGCAAGCAGCAAGAAGTTATTAATAAAGTAAAATTAAATAACACTATCGTATGAAACACATGTACGGAATTGAAATACAATCCAGTAACTTATAAACTTACAGCTTCAGGCACTTAAAATCCAATTTGAAAACACCTGCTCTATAAAGAATATCCTGAGCTAGGTTTAAAGTTCAAACGATCTACCATCTTGTTTCATTTTACTTGTATAATTTATACATTAAGTACTACTTTGTTAGTAATATTTTTTTTAGTTTCACGCTGCACGTGGCAGAGTAGGCAGAGGGATCATTTCACACTTTCCGCTGAAATTGAGGTACCGCGTGTTGAGTGGCGACGCTCGACGCCGCGTTTTGCCTTGTTATCAGAACGGAGAATTATTAAAATATTTATTATTAATATATTTGATTTCATCGAGTGGGAAATGAACCTACAATCTTTCTCAATTACAACTCAAGTAATATGATTTAGATATTTCAACTTAATTATCTTTTACGTGGGCAATTCAAGAAGTACTCGAGTGTCCTTAGCTGCTATAAGTATGTAGTAAGATTTCATAAAAAAAAATATATGCAACGATGTGACAAAGTAAACATAGAGAACCCGGCACTTTGTGGCAGTTGCAATGCAGAATTTTTTTTTCAGCTTAACGCTGTGTGTACATGGCAGCATGGGCAGAGGGAACTTGGGAACCTAGTGTTAAGACACCCGGTCCGTTTTTCACCTTCAAATATGAGGCATTGTGTATGGCGTAGTGTAACTTTGTCTTTGAAGAATTGAACCAGCACTCCTAAAACTTAGCATTAAATCGTATCTACGCATGCTATAATGAATAATACAGAACTACAAGTAGGAGAAAAATAATTTTGTATCATTTAATAACGACATAAATAAAATATATCAGTAATTGAAATAAAAATATTTGTATAATAAGTATAAGAGTGTTTTAAATGATAACGTTTCAGGAACCAAAGTACATGTTAACGTTTTCTTGCTATCTCGTGCGAACTACACTCGGTCGTTCAGATAAACGAGTATTGCTTAGGGTTTATGTCTAAAATAAATTAAGTAAACCTTTTTGTCTACCAATAAATGTTTACTGTTGTTTCCTTTTTTCAGATTCACACTGTATCCCGCACATGGCAGGGTAGGCAGAGGGATATTGAGAACCCTCTGCCTACCCTGTCATGTGCGGGATACAGTGTGAGAGAGGGAGACTTGAGAACCTAGTGTTAAGACACTCCTTTTCATTCCCCATTTTCCGCTGAATTTGAGACATAGGGTGTAGGTATGCGGAACTCAACGCCGCACTAAATAAACTAAGATAGATTCTGAAATTAAAAACAAATAAGATTCTGATAATTTCTAATATTATTCTTTTATAAAGTATAATACAATACTATATTGAAAATTCTAATTGAACGTAAAGATTGTTCAAAAATTGCGAATATTTCAACTAACGAATGCCGCTGTGCACATTAAAAACACATCAATCCGTCACAGAATGAGATTCAAAGTCTTTGTGATGAAACAAATCATCTATTACGACACTGCATATGAGTATCGTAACTTATACGCTACTAACAAAACGTATAGTATAATTACGTACTAAAGTGGGGAACGGAATGTCTTAACAATAGGTTCCCGGGTTCCCCCTGCCTACCCTGCCTCGTGCGGGATACAGCGTGAAGCTAAAAAAAACGTACTAAAGTCTTTATCTGGTGCAACAACGACGTATTTGCACTTTTCGGAAATATTGACTTGATCAAAGTATGTAAATATTATTGATTTATTTAACATGTTATTTTAAGTGTAATTTAAGAAATACCACGTTTCCTAGTTCACTCTGCCCACCCTGCCATGTGCGGGATACGGTGAGAAGCTGACATTATTGTTTATATGTAATTTTTATTTTTATTTTTTTTTTTTTTTTTTTTTTTATTTATTTTTTTTTTTTATTTAATTTGAATTATCGAGGAAATGAAATATTTAATATTATTATTTGTTTGCTCTGAGTCGTTGAGTTCCGTCATTCAACACGCAATGTTTGGAATTAGGCGGAAATTTGGAATCGGAACGAGAATAGAGTGTGTTAACACTAGTTTTCTAGGATCCCAAGTTCCCATACCGTGTGTGGGTTACAGTGTGAAGAAAAAAATAAAATATCAAGCGCTTTAGAGCTCAAGTGTAAGTCTATTATCAGTATATAATCAAAGATTATATGTTTATCTGTTTATTATATGTATATCTTAAAAAAAAATATATATTTGAAGTCGTTGTAGCGCAGCGATACAGCGTCTAATATAAATTATTCGATTGTAAATTCGATGCTCACTCGGTGAAATAACTTAAAAGCGCAGGGTTAAACTCCGTATGTCACCATGAAATATCTCAAAAATTAAGCGGCGAGTGAGAGACCTCACACTTGATCTCTCTGTTTACCCTGTAACGGCGTCAAGTTACAAAAGAATAAAAATAAATACACATTTTATTCAAATTTGTGTAAACGTCACAGTCGTGGGTTCAATTCCCTCTTGGGAAAGAAACAAAGCAAAGCGTCATATTGAGTCCCGTTCACTAAACAAGCAGTGTAATTTGATGTAAAGTCCGGAACGGAATCCACAACCGTCACTTTCACATGCAGACAGTGAGCCGCTGCACTACAACGGCCTTACTAAGAAATTACGACAAATTATTATTTAAAATGAATGACACAAAACAGCTGAAACCAGATGATAAAACTACTCTATCGAAATAGTACCTTCTCAGTACCAATCGTTCACTTCTTATGTAGGCCAGTAACAACAATAGTTGCAAAAGCAAAGGTTAGTGAGAGGTTCCGGAGTTAGATGATCAACAACGGAATAAGACAATACCATTTACAAAATCTTAACAACGCATTGCGTAATTTTCAAGTTACGTTTATTCTAGAAATACTGTTTTAACTTCTTTTCATCTCAATATTCAAAGTATTGTGTAGTGTGGCGGAGCCAAACACCGTGGTTCGTCTTATTACAGCGAAGAGCATAAAAATAGACATATAAACACTCCGGTCGCATTTACAATTGGCCTCACTTATCAATTTAACATGAAACTAGTAAATAGCTTGAAATAGGCTTAAACAAAAACGTACTTTAAAAAAAAAATATTAGAAAAAAACTACGCGCAGTACTCGAACCCGCGCTTTTTGGAAACAATCCAAGTGCTTCTTCAGGATTCTGCCATATTTTCTGAATGACTGACGCATTTATCAATCATTAACGACCTGACGTCTTGATGCAGTTCTGCAGATTGATTAAACACAATTAGGACCATCGATCTATTATTTTTAGGCCTATCTTGGTGCAGGGGTAGATGCATTTGACTGTAAACGGGACTGGTTGCGGGTTCAATCCACGTCCGAGGACATAAAAAAAATTTGTTGATATTTTTAATTCGATTTTTTAATGGTCTCATTTATTCGTTCTGATAACAAAGCAAAGCGCGACTCATCACGCAATACCTCATTATGGGAAATGAACTTATAATGATGAACGTTGTCATGCGTGGTATACGGCGTGAAGTTGAAGAAGAAGATGCCAATGTAAACGGAAAGGCTAATCGTGTTGATTCAAATTTTGCTTATTTGGTTTTTTAATTTTACAAACTCAACGAAAAGTGGGAACGGGAAGTGGTCAAGTATCTTAGTATCTTATACTAGATATATATATATATATATATATATATATATATATATATATATATATATATATATATATATATATATATATATATATATATATATATATATATATATATATATATATATATATATATGTATATATATATATATATATATATATATATATATATATATATATATATATATATATATATATATATATATATATATATATATATATATATATATATATATATATATATATATATATATATATATATATATATATATATATATATATATATATATATATATAATATATATATATATATATATATATATATATATATATATATATATATATATGTAGAATTTTCTAGAGACTTCTTAGAATAAAACATAGGCTCCTTCTCGGGATGTATTTATTTCTTTTTGTTTTAAATTCTTAACTACGCCTGACTCCCGACTCCTTTCTTACTGTTACGCCATCCTTTTATATCTATTCCCACCCTTCTCCCGACCAATCAGAGCACATCAATCCTAATGACTGTTCGGATACACTTCCAATAACTCAAATTAAGTATGAGTATAAAATTACTTGTTTTTTAATTTAATAAAATTTCTTGACCAGACAACTTTAATTATAACTTATCCTACAGCTCGGCTATCCTGCTTCAGTCTGCCCCCAGACTGATATACAGTACTTACTACTATTTAAGGTCTAACTCTTACAACTGTGATTGATATATCTATTTTTTATGTTAACAAATTTTATAGAAGATTAATTTATTTGCACAACTTTAGAAATTATAACTTAAACAATAAATTTACAAAAAAAACAAACAAATTAAATTACAACTTTAGAAATTATAACTTAAACAATAAATTTACAAAAAAAACAAACAAATTAAATTACAACTTTAGAAATTATAACTTAAACAATAAATTTACAAAAAAAACAACAAATTAAATTAAACTACAACTTTAGAAATTATAACAATATTCTACTATACTTAGACTACTACAGGTTTCAAACAGCTTAATACTAAATCATCTTAACTGTATCACTTGCTATCTTAACATCACACTTTATATTAAATTAATAGAAAGGTAAGTTATATTCAAATGGTAAGTGTAAGTTAAATTATATTTCCTTCTTTAAAATATAATAACCTAAGGAAAGTTATATTTAATTTTCTAACAAGGCCATGGTTTCATAAAATCTACCCCTGTAGTTGTTTTAATAGGACCCTCTTTAGCTTTATCTACTTTATGAACCTCATACCTATCTCGCCTTAATACCTTGTCAATCTTGTATGGCCCAAAAAACTTGGCTTTCAATTTCAGAACGTTTCCATATTGGGTTCTCTGTATGGCAACTAAGTCTCCTACTTTATATACTCTTCCTTGTACTCTTTTCTTATTAAAAGTTCTCTTATTCTCCTCTTGAATCTTCAAAATCTGAGCTTTCGCTTCTTTTCTCAATTCTTCTCTTTTTCCTATGAATTCTTGCCTATTTTCTTCTTCTAACAACTCCATTATCCTTAAATCTTCTTTAACTTCAGTTTAGTTCCAATCAGTAGTTCGAAAGGGGTTGTATCTATTGCTCTTTGGTAGGTACTATTGATTACCCGTTGAAGTTTACCTACATGCTTGTACCAGTTGGCTGGCTCTTCTATGCACATTTTCGTTAAGACTGATATAATAATTTGATTCATACGCTCTACTTGACCATTACCTCTTGGTATGCCAGTGGTAATTTTAATGTGTTCTATTCTTTCCTCTTGACAATATTCTTCAAATTCTTTTCCTGTAAATGCTGTTCCCCTATCTGTAATGAATCTATATGGATTTCCATAATCTTTCTGATGCAGTTTTAATTTCTCGACAGTTTCTTTTGTGGTTAATGTTTTCACTGGATAAATCCATACAAATTTAGTAAACGCATCTATAACCGTTAATATGTGATTATACATCTTTTTTGTAGCATCTAGTGGTCCAAGGTGATCTAAATGTAGAGTACTCAATGGACGCTCACCTTTATCAATAGGGTTCAACAATCCTTCTTTCTTTCCTACTTTCCGGGTTGCTAATATGCATGGTATACACATTGAAATAACTTTTTCTATTTTGTAGTCTAATCTATTGATGAAATAATCTTTATTTATAATATCTTTAATCTTTTGTTTGCCAAAATATCCTACTTCATGTGCTTTTTTTATAATTTCAAGATCCATACCATCTGGTATGACTATTTTCTTATCAACACCCTTATAAAGAACTTCATTTTCCATCACATAGTCTTCATATTGTCTATCTTTTGATATTTCTCTTATTACCCGTAGGGCTGTATCTTCCTCTTGGGCTTTCTGTATTTTTGCATGTAATTCACCACTAACGATACAATATTTCTGCTTAATGAGTCCACATGTTTCATCTTTGAACCTGAACGGTGTTCAATTGTGTAATCAAAATCTTGTAATAATAAAATCCATCTAGCCACCTTAGCACATACTTCTCTTTTGCTTAAAGTTTTCTGAAATGCTTCACAGTCAGTTATGATTTTAAATGGTATTCCTATTAAATATTTCCTAAATTTCTTTACTCCCTCGACTACAGCGAGTGCTTCAAGTTCGTAACTGCTCCATTTTTGTTGATCGTCACTAGTCTTACGGCTTAGATAATGTATGGGATGCAAGCTTTCATCTATCGGGTCTTTCTGCATAAGTATTGCTGCATATCCAAATTTAGAAGCATCAGTGTGTAGTTCTGTCTGTAGTTGTATGTCGAATATTTTTAAAACAGGTTCACAACATAATTTCTGTTTTAGAATGTTGAATGCACATCTTTCTTCCTCTGCAAATTGAAATTCACCACTTTTCAATAAGTCACTGAGAGGTTTGGCAATTAAAGCATAGTCTTGAATAAATTTTCTAAAATACGATGTTAATCCAATAAAACTATGTACTTCTTTGATATTTTTGGTTCCGGGAACTTCCTCACTGCTTCTGTCTTTTCAGGGGAAGGTCTGATTGTTCCCTTTGATACTACATACCCCAAATATTCCACTGTTTGTTGTAATAATTGAGTTTTCTTCCAATTGATCTCTAATCCATATTCTGAAGCTACTTTTAACACCATCTTGAGTCTTTCTATTGCTTGAGTTTCATCTTTAGCCTAAACTATAATATCATCAATAAATATCAAAACAATACCTGCCGCTATAAGATCTGTAAATATAATACTGATGTACCTCATAAAGTATTTCGGACATACAGATAGTCCAAATGGTGCATACAGGAATTCATATTGTCCCTCCGGATTACTTGTAACAAAGGCAGTGTATTTAATGGACTCCTCTTCAACAGGTAATTGAAAAAATCCATTTTTTAAATCTAAGGTACTGAAAACCTGAACTTTACTTAACTTGTCTACATGATCTTCGATAACTGGAAGTGGATACTCATCTTTAATCATTGATTGATTTTGCGGTAGTCAACACACACTCTAGTGCTTCCATCTTTCTTCTTAACAAGCACCAATGGGCTAGCATACTCTGAATAGCTTGGACGTATAACTCCATTAACCAGCCACTCTTCTATTTGATTCTTTACAATTTCTTCCTCCTTTAGAGCTAGTCGACGTGGTCGTTGCACAACAGGTATATCATCTTTTAAAACTATCTTGAGTTTTATAGGGGCTTCTTTGATCTTTAATGGTTTGTAATTACTTATTAATTCTTGGACGCACAACCTGTCATCTTGGTTATTATTGCTGGAAGGTAAACATAATAGATAAGAACTATCATAATATTGAGGTTTTACCTGAACTAAGCCTTTATTTATTTGGATAAAAGTATCTGCTAAAAATGGTTGACCTAAGATAACTTGGTATGGTATAATACCACTGGGAATAATATAGAAACTAACTTGAAAACAATGACCATCTATTACTAAAGGAGCTGTAAACTTACCAATTGAATTAACTTTATTAGAACCTATACCGTATAGCGCTATCACATCAGGTTCATAGCAGACAATATTCAACATAGTAAACAACTCGTAAGTTAATAAATTTAGATCGCTACCAGTATCTAATAAACAATTTACGAAAATATCTTGTATTTGACATCGTTTTACGGACTTATTACATGATTTATGATTTACATTAAATACATTGTTATTGTTTCGATGTCTTTGACATTGACATTGACATATTCCGTTCTGAACGAATGAACCAACCTTCGTGTCGTTTACTCGTTCCCTTGTATTGTAGCTAGCTTCATTCTCGACTCCTGCGCCCTCTGACGAACGATGAACGAACATGGACCGCTGCAACTTCACTTCGTTCTTGTTCTCGCTCGCGCTTCCGCCCTCAAAATGGCGGCTGTCGTGACGTCGTCCGTATGCATTATTCGACATATATTTCCCACAATCAGGGCCAATATGTCCGTAAGAGTTACACCGAAAACACTTAACACCATTATTACAATCGCTTGCTACATGTCCCGCTTCACCGCACTTATAACAACGCACGAATGTCTTTTTCCTTGCCTCGCTTATCCGGTTTGCTCCCGCGGTAGGCGCGTCGCGTCGTTTCTTATCACTCGTATATGCTTCGCGTGGCATCCCGAAATGCTGCTTGTCTCCGCGCGGCTTCATCTTTTGCTTCATTATTTCATACTGGTTCAATTTTTCTTTTAAAGCAGGATATGTAGTTACGCCGTATAAACATACTTTATTCACCTCGTAGTCCGTAATGCCGTCTACAATGTAATGAATCGCGACATAATCAGGAAATTTTGCTTTTTTTCCCAGTTCTTTCATCGTAATCATGTATTGATAATAACTTTCGTCACTGCGTTTCTTGCGTTTGCTCATCAACTCATGCATGACTTTGCTGTTGATTGTTTCGACGAATTCCTTTAGTATAGCTTCTTTCAATTTTACAAACGACGTAAAGGGCTTCTCAGACCTCAGCCATAACTCTGCCGTTCCTGTAAGCGATCGACGGGCAATGATAAGCTTCTGCTCTTCAGTCCATCTAAATATCTCCGCGTTATCTTCGATATCCTGCGACCATTTTGCAGATGAATAGGCAATTTCCTCGCCTCTAAACTTTGGTATAGTGTCCGCCATGTTGAACGTAGGGTACATGGCGTGATTTACCACGTGTCCTGAGCCATCTTCAAATGTTTTGGACGTTTCCGCCATCTTCGTAATAAAATCCCCGTTACCACCTGTGTAATCGCGTTGCTGCTCCGTGTGCAAGTCGATCCGTCGTTCTTCTTCGTAACTGGTATCTATCGCGTTGCTGCTCCGTGTGCAAGTCGATCCGTCGTTCTTCTTCGTAACTGGTATCTATCGCGTTGCTGCTCCGTGTGCAAGTCGATCCGTCGTTCTTCTTCGTAACTGGTATCTATCCCGGACGAGAATTTTGTAGAATTTTCTAGAGACTTCTTAGAATAAAACATAGGCTCCTTCTCGGGATGTATTTATTTCTTTTTGTTTTAAATTCTTAACTACGCCTGACTCCCGACTCCTTTCTTACTTTTTTTTTTTTTTTTTTTTCTGAGTGACTGAATTGCTGTTGACCTGGGATGGTCTTTACAGCGTCACCGGGCGTGGAGGGGCGAGTGTGGCTCGCCCCTGGAGGAATATATACGAGATTTTATGGATGCTCGTGAAAGAAACAGCGATCGCAGGGGAATGCCCTGCGTACGCTAATCAGGATGGTCTGTGACCGTCTGGCCCCGCCGCGCCGAGGCGCGGACGTGCCGTGAGAAAGGACTGGCCTTGTCGCCTCTTACGGCGACGGCTAATCGGTCCTTTCTTACTGTTACGCCATCCTTTTATATCTATTCCCACCCTTCTCCCGACCAATCAGAGCACATCAATCCTAATGACTGTTCGGATACACTTCCAATAACTCAAATTAAGTATGAGTATAAAATTACTTGTTTTTTAATTTAATAAAATTTCTTGACCAGACAACTTAATTATAACTTATCCTACATATATATATATATATATATATATATATATATATATATATATATATATATATATATATATATATATATATATATATATATATATATATATATATATATATATATATATATATATATATATATATATATATATATATATATATATATATAATATTCCTGCATTTTTTCTAATGGAAGTACGTCATTCTTGCACCACAATTACATTGAGATCATCAATGCATATTATGCCCTATGCCATCGTGATTTAGTGATCAAGGTCATCCCATATTCATGACGATAATTATTATTTATATTCGCCACAACGCCACTCAACATACAATGTTTTAATTCAGACAAAAAAGAAAAATGAAATGTCTTAATACAACGCTTTAAAGCAAGAAAAACAAAGTTTATACAATCGTTGTGCATTTCGAAAACACCTAATTGACGTTATCTGCATTGGTACGAGTAGGTTAAGTTACTCTAAAGGAAAGTGATAAAGATAAAAATGTAGATGACTTCCTGTGTTTAATTAAAAAGTATATATATAAAAAAAAATATATTAAAATTGTCACTACAGTTTCCGTTATAATTAATGGTGTGTACTATTCCGTAAAAGTCCACTAGCTACGATTATAATAAATTACTAAAAAAAAAAATTTAAGCTGTCGTAGCGCCGGTTTTGGGTTAGATTTCCACTCGTGGAAAAAAAATATGTTCGCTTGGAAGAAAAACCGTAACTTTTAGTTCCATCTCTCACCATTCAATGCTTGAAGCATAATAATTCAGCATTTTTTTTTAACTATATATATATATATATATATATATATATATATATATATATATATATATATATATATATATATATATATATATAGTTAAAAAAAAATTTTACTATATATATATATATATATATATATATATATATATATATATATATATATATATATATATATATATATATATATATATATATATATATATATATAGATAGATAGATAGGCAGAGATATTGTGTTGAGTGGCGGAAATCAACACTGCAGAAAGTACCTTTACATACCTTCACAAATTTCAAAGCATACCGTTGTAAGAGATTACAGTTCAAGTAAAGCTGAAGCGTCAACGGTCTCATTACATTAACGTTGTTAAGTTATTCCGTTTTACGTTTGGTGGCCAGCAATCTACGTCGTATAGTGTGTTTGTTCATTCGTGCTTATATAGAATATATCTTTAGAGACTTGGGCTTTTTTATCTATTTATATGAAATAATGTCCAGAAAAGTTAGTTTTTTTTTAATTTACAGCTTTCTCATCTATAGGCAGAAGGAGCGTAATGTTGAGACACTCATTTCAAATTTTTACTTAATCATCTGTGATGAAGCCGTCATTTTCTTGTGTTTTCTTAATTAAGCCTATAGCCAGGTAGGCCGTGAAAACCAATTAGAATTAATTGTTAAGATAATTCGTCTACAATAAGACACTCCCTTTCTTCACTTTCCACCGAATTGAAGCATTGCGTGTTGATTGGAGGAACTCAACACCGCGCTCTGCCTCGACACCAGTGTGAAATATGTAATATTTTATTTCCTCGCTTGGGAATTGAACCCAGAACCTGTCCCGTTCACAGCCGAACGAAGTATATGTATTACAAGTACAATTATAAGTACATAAATATTTCTGTGTATATATTATATATCTATATATCGTAACGCAGTAGCACATTTTCTGATTATAAACTCAATAAATGGTGATTCTATTTCCACTTTAGGTATCGTTAAGATTTTTTTGGAATATAACTTTAATTGTGACTTTGAGGTCCATTGTACCTCATAAATGTGTATACATACTCGTACATAAAAAAAAACATGTGCTTACCATCAGTAGTACGGTAGTTTTTCTGAATGCTTGATATTTATATCAGCTAAGGGTAATTCTCATGGGAGGTCCGGACAGGAAATGGACATTGCTGTAAGAGTTCAAAATAATTATTTACAATATATACTTAAAGTGAATTGTAATTATTGTATACTTTACATGGAAATTAAGGCTTTGTAAAATACAAATATAAAATGTTTTTCATTTTACTAATTTTACGTCTTTTGTTAATTTATTAGTGTCTGAGCGTATAGCGATAATATATAATTATGGTTTCGGTAAGTTTTGTTTGAAAAAAAAATATTGTAAGTTAACAAATTATTTTATTTATTTTGTGAAGCTGAGTAAGTGAGTAGGTGAGTAAATTTAAAAGCATATAAAAATTTTGAACTTTCTTTTTTCTTTCATTCTTTTTTTCTTTCAGCTTCACGCTGTGTCCCGCACTAGGCAGGGTAGGCAGAGGGAACGGAAGTGAAACCTAGTGTTATGACACTCCGTTCCACTTCCGTTCCCCACTTTCCCCCGAATTTGAGGCATTGCATGTTGAGTGGTGGAACTCAACGCCGCGCTTTGCCTTATTACCAGAACGAAGAAATAAAACATTAAATATTTAAATTGAAAATGTTAAATATTTCATTTCCTCGACTGGGGATCGAACCCAGAACCTGTCGGTTACAGTCACACTCTTGTGCCGCTGCGCCACGACAGGCCTCAAAATTAAACACGAAAATTTTGAACGTAGCAGGATTTTATACACTGTTTTTATATACTTTTGAATTTAAATTTAGTATTTTCTTTCCTAAGTGGAATAACACTCGAATTCAAATTAAGATTCAAATATTTTTATTCAAAATAAAAAGTTACAAGCTTGGTTTTTTGAACGTCAAACAATTTACCACCATTTCACTAAAGTTACTTTTAAATAGTTGTTTTTTATACTATTTAATATTCATCTGTAACTGATCCCTGTCTGTGACATAAAAGATATATTAAAAAATTATGTCAGTTACAGGCTTATATAAGGATACTGAAATACAGCTTTTAATATTACATTTAATTAAAATTTATTCAACATTAAAGTGTTTATTTTATTCAAATCGGCTGATAAATAAAAAAGTTACGTCAATTTCAAATATTTAGTTGGACAAAATTGTGACTACTTTTTCATTCATTTAGCTGAAAATTTTGTTTCTAATATATTGTTATAAAAAATACATATTTTTATTTTTATAAAGAAGAAGAAGCCGCGGGCGGATTTATATGTATAAAAAAAAGTACAAAAACCCTGTGACAATACATAAAATTAGATATTTCAATTCTCAACGTAGGGTTCATCGTAGCATCTTATCTTTATAGCGAAAGTGTTAAATATTCATGTTGGCCCTTTTACCTTTGAGCGGCGCTATTCGGAGCCAAGGCTATGTATTTTTAACCGACTTCAAAGGTGAAAGAGCTTAATACTTTTTAATTTAAATATCCCTTAAATATATGTATAAGTTCAATAAAAAAAATATAGATTATACTGAATATTATATGAAGCAGCTTCTTGCCTTTTTTTCGCCCAACAGAGCTTCGATTTTGGAGAGGCGAAGCAAAGAAAAAATTATGAAAAGAAATATTAAATTTAGGACCATTTTCAATAAATATGTCTCACTGCACCACAACAGCTTCCATAATACTCCACGAACAACATAATATTTATATACATTTTTTTATTGTTAAATAAGTAGCCCCTTAGATTATAGGCACAACTCTGTGAATGAAGTGGTAATTTATCAAAATCTTAACCACAACACTCATTGCAGACACCGAGTGCATATTGTATATGAACACGAGCGTCTGTAACTACTAATTTTATTCTTCTTCATCTTCTTCTCTCATACAAGTGTAAACAGTACATACATGAAAAATATAAACAGCTTTGACTTCTATTTCGTTGTATGATAATATCTCACACGACACGATGGTTCTGAGTTCATTTTTCACTCTCGAGGTAAAGTAAGTTCTGCTATTTAACACATTAACATACAATGCATTGAGTATGAGAATCCGGTGGAAATTATGGTATAAAAAACAAAGAAAATATATAACAAAAACGAATAAAATACTCTAACGGAATTAAAATAAAAATAAAAACGAGACCAACAGCGTTTGTCTGTAAATATTCTATTCCAGCTCTGGTAATAAACTCTGATTAAAGATAAAATACGGCGTTTAGTTCTGCGACTCCGCGTACAATATCTCAATAGCTGAGCGTAAAGTGGGGAACGAAGTTTCTTTTTAGTCCTATCTCCTGAAACCTCGACTGGATGATCTCTACATCGTTGGGCAACATTAGGCTGACATTGTTGATGATAATATTGATACTTACATAAAAGAATGTTTTAACTGAGAACAGAATAATATTTTCATACATAACTTATATATAACAGACACCGTTAAAAGAGAAAATCTCGTCAATTTTATCACAACTACGCTCTAATGCTATAATGAAGAATTATTATGATACTGTCTGACCCCGTTAAAGTTTTAACTGACTTTTTAACCACTATACAGAATGTTAGACAAACTCATAAAGCTTTTACTCATTTGGAGCGACCTGTGTAAAATAACTGGTGTAAAATAGGTATGTATGTTCGTTTTAAAATGTATGGAATGTTACATAATTTTGTACGTGCAGTTAATATGTTATTAGTTAGCTCGAGTTTATTAGTTATAGTTAATATTTGTTGTTTTCAGCTTTACGCTGTATTTTGCATATGATAGGGTAGGTAGAGGGAACTTGGGAACCTACGTTAAGAGACTTCGTTACCATCGGGCACCTTCGTTCTCCACTTTTCACCGAATTTGAGGCATTATATGTTGAGTAGTGGTGCTCAACGCCATGATTTGCCTTGTTACTACAGCAAAAAAACGAAAATACTAAGCTTTACGCTATATTTTGCATATGATAGGGTAGGTAGAGGGAACTTGGGAACCTACGTTAAGAGACTTCGTTACCATCGGGCACCTTCGTTCTCCACTTTTCACCGAATTTGAGGCATTATATGTTGAGTAGTGGTGCTCAACGTCATGACTTGCCTTGTTACTAAAGCAAAAAAAACGAAAATACTAACTAAAGAAATGAAAATACTAAATATCGACAAGTGACACTTGTTACCAGAGTGAAGAAAAGAATATGTTGAATATTTAATTTTCTCGAGTTAGGATTGAACACACAATCTATTGGTTACAATCGCATGTCATACGGGACTTAACTTATTAAATGGATTATATAAGATTGTCAATCCTAACAAATTAGTGGTCATATTTTTTTTTCTTTTCTTTTTCATTGTTTATGCAGTCAAATTACTGTTTTACAAAAATTTTTAAACTATTGAATATACATTGTATCGTTTTTAATCATTTCAATGTCACTATATTACAATGTCACTTTATTCTCAGACAAAGACAAAAATTGCAATAAAATAACAAAATCCACTAAAATGAGTGTCATAAACATTCCAAACAAATTGCGAACGGAAAGGTCTGGGTTAGAAGGTTGGATCGTAAAAGGCTTAAGAGTTAATTGGTGATCGTGACCGAAATTACAAGGTAACAGCCTCGTTATAAGTAACATTTGAAGTACTTAGTAAATGGTGATTCTTCGGGAAAGTTACTTTATGTGTAAATCACGCTTCACGCTCAATCCCGTATGAAGCAGGTAGAAAATTAAGAAGGGCAAAAAGAAACGGGTTTTAAAATATTACATTTTATTCCTTCACTTTTAAAGGAATTTTCGAGACACTGAATCATTCATCAGTCATTGAGTTCGATAGATTGTGGAATTCAGTGCCAAATTAAAAGATAACAATGTCTTGTTCGGACTTTGACGTAGTTACCAAATGGCGACTTAAAATACTATGTTCCCCATTTTACCACCATTTTTCACCTCATTGTCTGTTAAGTTGCGGAATTCAATGTCGGCTTTACAAGTTAAATTATTTTAACTCGTAAACCTTTAATCAGCTATCAATTTAGGTTTATAGTTGATCGAAGAGATAAGCTTATTACAAATCAGTAGGATACAGTTATTCTACAGTACAAGAAATACCAATACCACATATAAAAACATCTTGTTATAGTTCAAAATATAGAGCGTTGCTTTATAAAAAGATTTTTAATAATTATAGCGATCGAAGCTAAACTGTAGCGAAACCTTCTTCAATATTTAATAACAACGTAAACAACAATCAATCGTCAGTACAAATAAATGTAAATTCCATTTAAATGTCCACGTAATTGGTTAAATAAAATGTAAATAGAATGTTTTCACGGAGCGTGAAACATCGCTTATGTTTTATATTGGAATATTGTTTTTAGAACAGCTGTTTCAATATTATGTGTTTTGTGTACATAAGCTCATAAATGTGCTTGCCGATTGTTAATCCTTGGGTACTGTTTTTTATCACGCTGTGGGGAGAAAAAAATCTTTTTTTATTTCATCTTTCAGCAGCTATGATGTATCGGATATTATAACGTAGGCAAACGGAATCTGGTGTCTCTCTCTCTGTGTCTAACTCTTTTTTTTCAATTTCAACTAATCTGTTGTCATCGAGTAAATTTGTTTTGTAATATTCACGGTTTTTCTCTAAAGAGAAAACAAAATATCGTTGACTATTTTAGTATTCTTTCTCTTCTTTCTTCTTTCTTCTTCTTTCTTCTTTTTTCTTTCTTTCTAGCAGCTATTTCTTTTAGCTTCCTTAATCAATGCTGTTATCATATAGCAGCCAATAAGGAGGTTGAAAAAAATCCTGGTGCAGCGAAACATTTTAATTTCAGCGTGACTATTATATTTTCCATAACTAGACGACGCGTGGGAAATGGAATGTTTTGGTAGTACATAAGGTACAGTCTGCCTATACTGTTCTGGTGTTAAATAGAGCGCTAAGTATTTTTCCTTAATTTCACACTGCATCTCTTATATAGCGATGTCGGCAAACTAGTAGTATTTTTTATTAACAAAAAATAACTAAATTTTAAAATGTCATAAAAACCATAGGTCATTAGAATTCTATTTTATCTAAACTGTTGGCGTAAAGTCAAACGAAATATCGTTGAAATTAAACACAGCAACTCAAATATGTAGCTTACTGTGAAACTTTGGCCAACGTGAAATTATTCATTAGATATGTTTCAACTTAAAGTAGTACTGTTAATGTCATTTATATATATATATATATATATATATATATATATATATATATATATATATATATATATATATATATATATATATATATATATATATATATATATATACGAGATAGTTTTTTTATCATGTTTAATATATACTCTACTATGGCAGTCAGAATTAATCTAGAGATATTAAATTGCGTTCAAAGTATTGCGTGTTCAGCGCCGGAACTTCACGCGGAAAGAAATACACATAATTTCTCCAGGTGGGAATCGAACCCACAAACGCTATGAATACAGTCATACGGTTTTCCAAATTAAATCATAAGTGAACCCTGAGTTTAAAGTACACAAAAATGTATTACGTATAACACTGTAAGGATGAGCCCTGGCAGAGGGACATAAGCGTGTAACAGAAATGTAACGATTGTACGATTAACTCTCTTGTTGGTAAGAGTGAATAAAATATTAAATGTTTGGATTTTTTCGCTTTAGTATCGCAACGATGATGATGTTTGATCCGGCACTTAACACGCAATGCCTTAAGAATCCTACGGAAAATGGAGAAGTGTCTTACTGGATAACGGAGTGTTTTGACACATTCTGTCTACACTGTACGGAATACAGCGTGAAGCTGGAGAAAAAAAGCTACGAGTAGTGAAAAGATAGTGTCTTAGAACATTTTGCTCTCAAATAAGCTAGTTCTTTACGTAAAAAAATAACTTTCTTTCTATATGTAGTAATCAGACAGAAACAATGTTACCATATTCAATTTCTTAATTTTCGCCTACTTCCGTTACTTATTTCCCACCAGATTGTAGGGCATTGCTGTCTATTGTAAAAACGTATATTTGAAACGTATATTTAAAGATAAGAAGGCGAGGATTTTTGTAATTACACTGAAACCAAACAAACCATTGGACGTAGAATAAACAAACTATTGAACTTAGAGTAAAATCTGCGTCACTGCGCCACAAGGGCTTTTTTTTTATAATTATTGGAAAATTTTATTTAATTTAACTTACATACAGAACATAGTAGCGAAAAGTTCGTGCGCCTCCGGCGCTAGCCGCAAGGCTGAAAAGTCACAGCAGAGTAAATGTACAGGAGTTTAGATGTTCCAGAAATTTAGTTTAACCTTTCTCTGGGTTTGAAATATGTAACGTTTACAGTGCAAATATAAACATTAATGCAATATTAATGCATTAATGTTTTATATTTGCACGCTAAACGGTAACTACATATTTCATCGTCGTGACGCAGCGGCACAAGCGTGTGACTGTAACTGACAGGTTGTGGGTTCGATCCCCACCCGAGGAAATTCATTTCTTCGCTCTGGTAAAGGGCAAAACGCGGCGTTGACTTCCGCGCCTAAACACGCAATGTCTCAAATTGGCGGGAAGTGGGGACCGGAAGTGGAACGGAGTTCCTAACACTAGATTTCCAAGTTCCCTCTGCCTACCCTGCCATGTGCGGGATACAGCGTGAAGCTGAGAGCTATTAACAAATTTCATATAATAATATAAGTTGGTACATAAGTCTTCTGTAACTAAGTATGTTGTTTTGTAAAGTTACGTTAAAAATAAAACTTGTGTGGAGACTGTTGGTTCAATTTCCACTTTTGGAAATTAATTGTTTATTGTTTTCATCCCCTTACACATGAAATAGCGCTAGGTGGATATTTTTAATTAAATATATTGAAAATGACGTCTATATATCGTATGTGATAAGAAATTAAGCTATAAAGAAAAGAATAGTTTCTTAAGTAGTGCCTGCTTATTTTTTTTTTTTGTATTTTTTTTTCTAAACTTTTGTATTGACTAAGAAGAACGAATTCACTAATGAATGATCTATTATGCCTTTTTTCTTAAAAGAAGTGAAGCAAACCAAAGCTGACATCCATGTGCCAAAATATGTTAGCTTAGGTTTCCATTGAGTTCCTGATCTTGATCGAGCAGCGAAAGTAAATTACTTAAAATATACCGATTTCTTTTTCAGCTTCACGCTGTTCTACTACGTGGTAAGGTACAGACAGAGGACACTTGGGAACATATTGTTAAAAAACTCCATATCTCATCGCCTCTTTCAGTTGCCTTTGAGTCACTGCGCGTTTAGTAGTTGAACTCTTCGCCGCGTTTTGCTTTTTTACCAAAGTGAAGAAATGAAAATATTAAAGATTTTATTTGGTCTACTATGGATTGAATCCAGAACCTGTCGCTTCTATAACTGCACGCTTATGTCACTGCACCACGACAGACCTCGACTTAAAAAGTATATCTTACAGAAATCAAATATAGCATCTGGTATCTAATTCATTGTTAAATATATTCTCTACTAAACTGTTAATCTCTTCTTATGTTTTGTTTTCCTTCTGTTTTCTGAAATATGTTGTCAATAAAATGAACAGAGCTCCGTTCCAAAAGATAGGCCGATTATTTTTCAAGCAGCTTTAGGAGCAATAAGGAAATAAAGGGGCATAAAGTTCAAGATAGGTGACGAGAACTTGGCCGCTCTCCAGCCAGGTTCATCTGAAGATTTGGCAACTCATTGGATTATTTAGGCTCCACTTAAAAATGTAACATCTGCTGTGTCATTGAGCTGTGTGAAGCTCAATTTTAAATGATTTTAAGTATAAATTAAAGCTTTTCAAATTATATTTATATTCACAATATATATATATATATATATATATATATATATATATATATATATATATATATATATATATATATATATATATATATATATATATATATATATATATATATATATATATATATATATATATATATATATATATATATATATATATATATATATATATATATATATATATATATATATTTATATATATTTTTATTTATTGTAGGATTGTGTGGTGGTATTGCTTTAAGACATGAAGTACCCTAAAGGCGTGAGCATGTGACTATAACCACGACAGATTGTGGAGTCAATCCCCAAAGAAATGCAATATTTAATATTTTCATTTTTTTATTTCGGTAACTAGGCAAAGAGCGGCGTTGAGTTCCGCCGATTAACACGAAGCCTATAAATATAAATAAATATTTACAGCAAATTTAAATTAAATATTTTGCTTTTGTTTACGGACAGAAAGTGAGGATCGGTGTGTCTTAGCACGAGGTTTCTAATTTCTTTCTATCGCATACGGCAGTGGTACGAACGGTATACAGTGTAAACGTGATAGATACGTACATATATATCGTACAAAAGAATATATACAAGTATATAGGCTACAATTTGGTCTTTCGACGCAAAAGTAATAAAAATGTTATAATAATAAATGTCAACCAAACTTTATAAAAAACAAATGACTACCTTGTCATTGTCACCGAAGGCCGGTGAATATATTGATTTAATACAAGACTGAACCTCATGAAGAATCTTGAGGAAGATTTATGTCAAGCGATGCACGTCAATATAGTGATATAATGACAAATGATTGATAAAAATACTCTCTCACTCTGCTTCACGCTGCATTCCGCACACGGCAGGGTTGGCAGAGGGAATTTTGGAACATAGTAAGACACTCCGTTCTACTTCCATTCCCCACTTTCCAACGAATTTGAGGCATTGCTTGTTGAGTGGCGGAACTCAACGCCGCACTTTGCCTTATTACCAGAGCGAAAAAAAAAATATATTTTTTAATAATATTAAATACTTCATTTCCTCGAGTGTTGATTAATTCACAATCTATCGTTTACAGCCACACTCTTGTGCCGTTGTGCCACGACAGGCCTCATTATTAAAAATATTTTTTATATGAATAATATAGACACCATAAAACAGTTTATACACTATCACATTTTTTTGTCAGATTCACGACACATGGCGGGATGGACAGAGGTAACTTGAGAACCTAGTTTAACTCAGTCCCCATTCCTTAGACTTTTCAGTTCTCTACTTCCTGCCAAATTTGAGACATTGCTTGTTGAGCGATGGAACTCAACGCCGCCGCAACTCAACACTTTACCTATGTGTCATAGCGAAGAGATCGAAAGTGTCCCGACCGGAGATCGAACCCGCAATCTCGTGTTTACAGTCACGCTTGTGTCTCTGCACCACGACTGACCTCTACACTGATTTCAAATAATAATAACGATGCTTAAATAAAACGCTCCCCCTCGCGTTTATCTTGCGAAAGTTAAGCTCACGTAACTATTATAGTGATAATAAAAATTTATACGTATTTTTTCTATGACTTCGTATGCTTCGTATGGCCAGTTTACATTAATTTTATGTTTTCTTACCTAATATTGAATGCCGTTACGTTTTATTTAACCTCTTCGTAAATGGAATTGGTTTCTCAATCATGAATTGTGAAGATTCAATGTTTTAGTTTAGTGTTTTTAGCTTCAAGGCTGTATCGCACTTTTCATGGTTAATAGAGAAACTTAGGAACCTAGTGTTAAGATATTCCGTTGTTTTCTCTACTTTTGCCAAACTTGAGGTATTGCTTATTGAGTGGCTCTTAAACAAATCAACCTATTAAGGCTAGGTATAGGTTATAAGTTTGATTACTGCCTGAAGTAGATTTTGTATTATTCTACTTTAAATATTTCAATAAAAATGTAAAAGTTTATGAGGTTGAACGCACTATCTCAGAAACTTCTGCATTGAATTGAAAAATAAATTTTATTTAAAAGCCAATTTCTTTTCGTATATTACAACAAGTTTATCTTTTTTATATTCTACAATTGGATATTTCAATTTCATCAGGCAGGTGTAGCCACAGATTAGCACTAGTTGTGTTATGTACATATATCAATATTTTTATGCTTCATGTAGAGTCAACGTGGGAAGCTAGTGTAAAGATATTCCGTTCCCGTTAAAGCACTTATATTCCCTACTTTCCACCGAATTCCAAGTATGAGAACTCGACATCATGCTTTGCTCCAATAAACCAGTAAATAAAAATATTAAATGTTTCCAAAAGTGAGTATTGAACTGACAACCTGTCGCATTTACAGTCGCACGTTTCAACGTCTGCGCCTCGACAGGCTCAATCTATGTCATATTATTAAAATTACCTACTAGATATAAGTTAAAATAATTTCATTACAATCTAGAATTTTTTAACTGCAATTTTGTCTGCATTTTAAAACGCAAAACCATTTTAATCATATTAAATCGTATGTGACCAATATGTAACTAGTTTATATCGATAGAGGCAGCTTTTGATACAGTGCCACAATCATTATTGAGTTAGGCTCGTACGCTTCAGTTTTTTTTTTCATTATTGACAGTCAAGCGCTGTATTAATCTTTTTTTTTTTTAGAGCCGGTAGCGCAGAAACTACCGTGTGATTGTAATCTCGAGAGTTGTGGATTCATATCCACTCGAGGCAATAAAATAATTCATTTTTTGTTTTCGAGTTTCGAGCTGAGGCCTGTCATGGCGCAGCGGCACCGAGGGATTCATTTTCCATTTCCATTTTCAGTTTTCATTTATATTTAATATTTTCATTTTAAATAATTAATGTTCTTATTTCTACGCTCTGATGTAAGACAAAACACAGCGTTGAGTTGAGAGTCAACACGCTATGCCTCAAAATTCGGCGGAAAGTGGGGACCGAAAGTAGAACGGTTATAAATTAGAAAACGTTATTCTCTTAATAGAAGTTCCAGCTCTTGGAACCTTGTACCATTGATTCCTCTAATTTAAATTCAAAACTATATTTCTTTCTTAAATACAATTTAAACCCAGAAAACAGAACAAAAAATTGTAATTAATTTTCATAATTTAATCGTATACGAATCAATTATATATTTATGTTCTTTTTTTTATAAATCACGAAACAAACAGGAAATGCATCTAAACGTACTACGTTGCCTCACTCTTTGTTTTATAATCCGCACGCAAACTAATTATGCATTAAGAGAAAACTAATTGTTTACTGCAATCAGTTTATTTATAATATACATTGTATGTAGAAAATGTAAGTCTTATTTACAATTTATATATATATATATATATATATATATATATATATATATATATATATATATATATATATATACATATATATATATATATATATATATATATATATATATATATATATATATATATATATATATATATATATATATATATATATATATATATATATATATATATTTCAGCTTCACGATGTACCCGCATATATTAGGGTAAATAGAGGAAATTAGGAACATAGTGTTATGGCACTCCATTATTAATATCCGTTCTACACTTAACGCCGAATTCCTGAGGCATCGCGTATTGTTGCGGTGCTCAACGCCACGCTTTGCTTCTTTCACGACAAATATTTGTTCCTTCGAGTGCGAATCGAACATTATCGTTTAAAATTTTCATTTTAATATATACATAGCTGACCTAATTAATTTTGTTTGCTTGTTTTTATTTGAACTCCTAGTCGATAAGTCTCTCAAATGTAAGAAACATTCGATTCGATGATACGAATATATAAAACAGTACTAAACACATATACCACAAAAGTAAAAAAAAAACATGACTCAATAAATTTTAAGTGCTCCAGACCATTACAGGTGTTGAATTTTGTATCTCACTGGCACTGGATACATTCTTTTTGCTTAAAGTGGAAGCTTAAAGCTTGTTGGAATTTAAAAGTGCATTAGTGCATTTTATTCAGTTAATTAATACTAAGGTTAGATGCTCGGGTTACTGGAAGCTGCAATTAACTTTATATATGTTGGTATTATCTAAGAGCTTTACATTGAATATATATTATGAATTTTATAGCACAATAAACAGTATTTACTTAATTTACCTGTTATTTACCTATACAAATATTCTTTGACCTTACGCTGTTTCCTGCTTGTAGCTAAAACACTCCGTTCACTACCATCCCTTGTACTTTCAAGAGATAGCGTGTTAAGTGAATAACCTAGAAATAGAGAAATTAAACGTATCACCGTTGCTATTGCAGTCAGATGCTAAACCATAAATCCTTATGTTATTAATTTAGATTAATTAAAACTATATCAATGAAATCGGTTGACTTTCGATAACACAGTATCTATGAGCGTTACGCAAAAAGCATGAGGACACCCCGGAGGGCTTGTATAAAGAGATATATGACAGTGGACGAGACGAAACAGCTATGCCAAGAACGTAGCGTTAGACGCTCCGTTCTCTATAGTTACCTCGCTAGGAACACAGTGTAAAGTAAAGTTTTTTTTTATGTATAAGGCAAACGAGCGTATGGGTCACCTGTTGGTAAGTGATAACCGTCGCCCACGACTCCGTGTAGCACCAGACGAGCTACACGAGCGTTGCCGGTCTATAAGGTGGATGGGCACCGGGGCCCGGCATTACCTAATGCGAAACGCAGTGGCCGAAGCCACTACTTAACGCCGGTTTTAAATGCCGGGGGTGGTAATGATCCGGTCGAGTCTGCCCATGCGTATTGCCATTGCTGACAGCGTGACTCTCCGTGAGATGTACTTTAGTCGCCTCTTACGACACGATCAGTACCAGAGTGATCCTATTCTAAGCCACACACGGCATAAAGCCGGAATTACACAGCTTAACGGCAGTTAAGTGTCAGTATAAATATTGTCGAAATCAAACAAATAATTCATACTTCTGTCGTATATAAGCGATATAAATATGTAATAAGTATATAATCCCGGTATAACGCTAATGTTTACATAACAAATAATAAGCCTACAACATACATCTCCACTTGAACCTCACAATACATTGCGTGAAGTAATTTCCATATAACTGCCCAACGACTTAGAACTCTATCACGATCGTATAGGGTTCGATTTCTAGTGTACCAAAATGAAAGAAGAAACACTGTAGCGGCACAAAACAAACGAATAGCGAGAAATGTAATTTTTCAGGCAGCCGCGGACTATTTATATCAGAGGGAAGTCAAAATAGCAGCCCTTTTAAGGATTATTTCAGAATAGAGTCGTTTACTGCCAGTCTTTTTGAGAAATAAATGCTCGTTTCGCGATAAATTCTAAGATCAAATGCATATAAATTACTTGGTAGCATCAGATAAGATGGTTTGAAGCGGCAAAGATCACAACAGCGAAATTAAATTATTTTGTTTCATATAAAACCTTGGAAATAAATGTTTGTATTTAGCCTCTCTGTAAAGAATGGGGATATACTTTATACATCGTTCGGTTCTCTGGTTTTTATTAAAATTAAAAAAAAATGTATTTTTTTCTTCCTTTCACGCTATAAGAGAGAAGAGATATAACTCTACAACGTTCTCTACGCTCTCTTCACCGTTAAAATTATTAAAAAATCTTCCACGCTACTACTCAATGGATGTATAGTACAAGCAATAATATGCTACAAATACCAATAATCGTTACTTCTTATCAGTCGAAAATAATTTATCTCTCACTCTCTCTCAGCTTTACTGGAATTTGAGGGAACTTAGGAAGACAAGTAAGACACTTTAAATCATAGTGTTAAGATACTCCGTTCCACTTCCCTTTCCGTTCCTTCCTTTATGCCAAATTTGAGGCAATGCGTGTTGAGTGGCGGAATTCAACGCCGCATTACCTTGTACCAGAGCGAAGAAATTAAAACATTAAATATTTAAATAGAACATATTAAATATTTTATTTCCTCGTGTGGGGATTGAACCCACAACCTGTCGGTTACTAAGTATAGATATAGAACGATGAAAACTCGTACTTTCGTAAAGAAAAGCATTTCTTGAATTAATTATATTTGGAGATTATATTCAAGATATTGCTATTTTTTTTCTGTTTCCATTACAGCTACTTAAGCTAAAGCTTATATTGATAAAAGCTAATATTCAATGGTAGCTTATTATGGATCAAATAACAGAGTAATTGCTTTGTATAAATTCATTACTCAATTGATCGATGGATGTATGTATGTTTACGCACGTTTCACATGGCAGAGTATGCAGAAAAAGCTTGGGAACTTAGTACTAAGAGACTTTGTTCCTTACTGCACTTTTCCCTGAATTCTAAACATTGTGTGTAGCGGAACTCCACGCCGCCTACGTTTTACTAATAAAACCACCCCCTAAAAGGCTAAGATTAGAATACGAAGAAAAAGTTGCGACAGTATATAAGTACAGCAAATAAGTATTTGATTATATTATTTGAATAAATTTTTAATTATTATTCTTATTTATTATCTATCATTTCCTGGATGTTGATAAGTGGAGCTTGGATGTACGTAACTTGAGTGTTTCCTTATTTTTGGCTAAAATAAATTTACATAATCGTAATTGTAATTCGTAATTCTTTTATCATAATTAATATTAAATATTATTATTATTTTTAAATCTATGATGAAAGAATATCATTTCTTCAAAGCGTCAATTAACGGTAACCAGTGCTAGATTCCATCAAAGCATTGGGGCATTGTGTCAACCAAGTTGTTATCTAAAGACAGTTTTGCGGAACACTTATTACGGTCCTGATGAGAGGGCGTACTTGATAAGAGGTTGACGGAAATCTTGCGACCGCTGTTTTGAGCATATACTGGCACCCACGTGCGGCTTCGCCCGATTATGTTTTAATATTATCATAGCCAAGTTTGGTGTTATTATTATTTATAGCCTATTTTTTATTTTACTGTAATGTTTTATCAAAATATATTTAGTATACTTTCTACGTTAAAATAACAAATGTTTACATTGACAATATTACTTGGATTATAAAGTTAAATATTTGACACTGTGTTAGAGTACTACACTTTGATCTTTGCCAAAAGGCCGAGAAGCCAGGCCTGTCGTGGCGCATCAGTGGCAGGTTATGGGTTCGATCCCCACTCGAGGAAATGAAATATTTAATATTTTCAATTTAAATATTTAATATTTTCATTTCTTCTGATATCAAGGCAAAGCTCTGTGTTGAGTTCCGCCACTTAACATGCAATGCCTCAAATTTGGCGGAAAGTGGGGAACGGAAGTGGAACGGAGTGTCTTAACACTAGGTCCAAGGCCCAAGCTTACCCCGCCGCATACAGGGTGAAGCTGAGTGAGTGTCAGAGTAGACCCTTAAACGTACTAACATTTGTATAATAAGCATAGTTATATAACTTCTAGGGAAGGTAAGACATCATAAATAAGTCAGGGGTTATTACGTATACAGGCAACGTTTTACTTTTTTAGCTTATAGTATATATTATGTTTATTCTAAAGTAAAGTAATACTTTTTGCACCTTCATTTCACTATGCCTAAATTCTGTATTTTGAATGGTTGCCTGTAAGAGATCACTTGTAGTGATAAGGCCGCCATTGCACATAATATGTTAATTTATGTGTTATATTTATGTAAAATTTTAAATTAAGTATTTTATGTGCAATAAAGTGTTATTATTATTATTATTATTATTATACACAGCGGAAATAGCAGTCTTAACACTTAGTTCCTATGATCCCTTTGTCTAACTTGATATGTTTAAGATACAGTGTAAAATTATCAAATAATAAACTATTTAAATTTTCCTCGCTCTAGTGACAAGAAAAATTTGGACGAAGAGTGTTACCATTCTTCTTCTCACTCTCACTCTCATCTTTTTAAAGTACCTTCCCTCTACTGCCCTAACCCCCCCAATTCTATAAACCCTATTTTAAGGGTTAGAATTGTTAATTTATTCAACATAATTCACTCTATAATATTAATATTACATAAATTGTACTTGTTAGAATAAAAATATATAGAATATTTAGAGGGAGCCTATTAATGTTGCGAACTTTTATTGATGAAAAGGGTTAAGGCGATAACAACTTGACACGTCGAACACTTTGGCACTTTGCGTCTTACTAAATGGTAGTTTTGTTAGCGTTTTAGAAGTTAGTTGAGAAATAAATAGACTTTCTACTATAAAAACTGATAATAATAAAAATTTTGAAAAAATCTTTATTTAGAAAAATCACTAACTTTAAAGTAACGGGATTAGAACCCGATCCTTTTGCGTTCAGTCCACGCTGTATGACCCCTAAGCCATACGTTTTCATCTAGTCACGTCAAAATTCTTATATTTTTTTGTTATAATAAAAATTATCATTTTGTTGCGTTAATTTTTTGTACACGTATTTTACCTAAGTATGTATAAATAAATATTTCAAATATAGTAAAAAGATAAAGACAGTTTAGTTTTTTGTAGTGCAGTCACAGCGTTTGACTGTTAATGGAGCTTGTGGGTTTAATTTTTACCCGGAATAAAATATTTTTATTTACTTAGCTTCTTAATTAAGACAACCACAACATTTTTTTTTGAATAATGCGAAAAAAAGCGAGCAAGTTATCAACTCTTCGTTCAGGAAAATATATTATGGTTAGAAAAAAATCAACACTAGTCTGTTTTCTGCGATATTATGCTCAATACCATATGATTGATTGAATTAGTAAGATATAAATGTTTATTTACTAAATGTTCTTCCCATTATTTATAACTAGGAAGATAGATTATAATGGCTAATCTCATCGTTAATATTTACTTTACTAAAACTAACTTTAAACCTTATAAAATTAAAATTAAAATAATTGTTAGTGATATCTTGAAATATAATTTATAGTAATTTATTTTTATTATTTATGAAATATTTAAAGGGTTAAATGACAACGGAGTGCCTTAACACTAGGTTCCTAAGTTACGTCCGCCTATTCTGCCATGTACAGTATACAGTGTGGAGCTAAAAAAACATTCTTGTGGATGGATCATATGAAGTATAGACATAATATCAGTAAGGTAATTCATTTTTCCTCACATTATGGTATATAAACATTAAAACATACAATCATTAAAGCATATCGCAGCGTAAAGGTCCCCCCACTCAAGTAAATGAAATATTTGATATTTACATTTTTTCGCTTTAGTAACAATGCTAGGCTTGGTGTTAAATTCCGTTAATCAATGTCTCAAAGCAATGTCTCAAATTCGGCTGAAAGTAAGGAAATGGAATGTCTTAAGACTAGGTTGTCAACTTCCTTTTGCTTGCTCCGCCATGTGCAGGATATAACCAGTATCAGTTGCTATTTCAGTATAATCCCACAAAACACCAAATATCTCAAATAAGAAAAATACATCATAAAAAATATATGGTTCAAGCCCTAAGCTCAAACAGGAACTTCTAAATGAAAAATAAAGCTAACTATAAAACGGTCGTGTAAGTAGTACATCTCTTTCAAGACTGGCTTTTGTTCCGGGATTAAAACTAAATTTACTAGGGAATGGAGGTTTTCTTACATAATGGAACATCGCCCCAACTTTTGATGAAAAACTTCTAACAAGTGTAATTAAAAAGTAGTGAACTTGGTACCTTTATTTTGATTCTGATTAAATTGTAGATCATTTTTGTAAGTAACGCTAAGAGAATATTAAACAGTTCTTTTCAAATGATATAACAATATTATATTTTTTTTGGTATTTTTTTTACTCAGCTTCACGCTATATCCCTAGCAGGGTAAGCAGAGAGAACGGAGCGCCAAACGCTATGGTCTCGGCATACCTCTTTCGCCTCGTCCACTGTCATACATGCCTTCGGGTCCTCAAACTTTTTACGTGACCTTCCTCGAGTATCGTAGATACTATGTTTTCAAAAGTCAACCGAAGATTTTATCTTAAAACACAATTATTAAGGTATTATTATAATTATTAACTTTAAGGCCTGTCGTGGCTCAAAAGTGACAGGTTCGATTCCCACTCGAGGACATGAAATATTATAGGTAGGTAGTCTTCCATCCTGCCCTTGAGCAGGGGATCGGATGAAATATTATATTATTTCAAATTAAACATTTAAGATTTTTAGTTTCTTCTCTTTTTTTTTATGGAAAAGACGGCAAACGAGCGTACGGGTCACCTGGTGGTAAGTGATCACCGTCGCCCACGGCCCCGAGTAACTCCAGAGGAGCTACAGGAGCGTTGCCGTCCTTTAAGGTGGAAGGGCACCGGGGCCCGGCATTACCTAATGCGAAACGCAGTGGCCAAAGCCACTACTTAACGCCGGTCTTAAATGCCGGGGGTGGTAACAATCCGGTCGAGTCTGCCCATGCGTGTTGCCATTGCTGGCAACGTGACTCTACCACACGCACTTTAGTCGCCTCTTACGACACCATCAGTACTAGGGTGATCCTATTCTAAGCCGGAATCACACGGCAAAAAAAGTCAAAGCGCGACGTTGAGTCCGTCGCTCAACATGCGAAGTATCTTAACACTAATTCCCAAGTTACTTCTGTCTACCCTACCATGTGCGGGATACAGAGTGAAGCTGAGTGAGAGAATAATTATTAAAATTAAAAAAAAAAAAAACGATTTTTAATTTGATACGTTTCTAATCTACATTAACGATTTTGATCTGAATTTCATTTCCTCGACTGGGGATCGAACCCAGAACCTATCGGTTACAGTTACACGCCTGTGCCGCTGCACCACGACAGGCCACAGACGACATGATATTTAATATTTGTATTTCATTGTCTCGTGTGGAGATCGAACCGACAACCTTTCACGTCGTCACAGTCGCAAGTTTGCTGTACTGGGTTACGATAGGCCACAACTTGTATTAACTATATTGAGTTTAAGACTTGTGTTCAAACTACTTGTACTTTAAAATTGTGTTGATTAAACTCAATGCTGACTTTAAGCAAACTTTTATTATTCTCCATTAACACTACTTTACATAGAGGACTGGTAAGTAAAGCCTGGCCTGTTAAAGCGCGGCGTTTAGTACTGCAACTTAACACGCTTTAAATTTGGTAGAAAATGAGAAACGCAAGTATCCTAATGGATCCAGTATCCACTAACACTAGGTTCCCAAGTTCCTTCTGTCTTCACAACCGAGTGTGGGGTACAGAGTCACTGAAAAAAATAACATTACATAGGTATATCTCCAAACGATATATAATAAACTAAGATATTTTATCCTAACAATTCAAGAAAATCAACTAAGCGGTAGATTCGTCTGTCAACCTAATCCTTTCTGTTGAATCCGTCAAAGTTAGTGAATCATCATTTGATAAGTCAAAGAAAGGTGACGAGAAAATGTAGACACCACTTTTTCACTGTACCCTCCTAAATTCACCAAGTGGCTCCGACTCCGGGACAAATGCCTGTAATAAATCTTGGCTATCATTTGGTAGACATTTCTCGCGCCTGTTTCTAAATTGTGATCGTTAAAGTAAGACAATCTGACTCGTTTGCGTTTTGTTAATTAGTGATTTTTGTTGTGATATGTGGATGTAGGAATTATGAGAAGATTATCTGATGCAATGACGACGTATACACACTTTTGTAAACAAGTTACAGATGACACTGTGAAAAATCCATAAAAATAAAATATATACATAAATATATAAAAATATGTTACTCCATTTGTTGCTTTATAATATAAAAAGAATAAAACAATATTGGCAACAAAATAATAGATTCAAACTTTTAGTACGTACTTTGTCAAAACCTTAGTGTTGGGCTGATGATATTTTTGGATAAAAGAAAACAGGGTAAAATCTCATTTTACTCTTTACGTGAAAAAAAAAAATACATACTCAGCTTCACACTGTGTCCCGCACACGGCAGGGTAGGCAGAGGAAACTTGAGAACCTAGTGTTAAGACACTCTGTTCCACTTCCGTTCCCCACTTTCCGCCGAATTTGAAAAAAAATACATAAAAATGAAATATTTTCTTAAGTTAACACGGATATTTGTTTGGAAGGATAGACCTTCCCAATACATCACATAAGTAGCCGAGATTCTATCTGTGACAGTAACAATAGAAATCCTCATACAAATTTCCTACAATAGAATGTTTCGCCTTACAATGCTTAGAGTCAAGTATTTCTGGAGCAGTTCCAGGACAATTTGTCAAAGGAAATTAGCAATGTATTACAAATCATAATATGTCATGGCTTATATTGGCTTAATACTCAATGACAAGTTGGGAAAGATTTCTTTGAAATATTTCTTACATAAATCAGCTTGTATAGATCTTGCCATTTTTTTAGCTTCATACTATATTACTCTTTTCAGACATTCAGACATTTTCGCTTTTTTGTCTAAATTTTAAGATTTTGCATTTTGAGTGGAAGGCTTTAACGCCACCTCTTTATTGTACCAGAGCAAAGAAACCATTGAAAAAACCCAAAATGAAAATATAGCCTACAATCGTTAGTTTACAAGTGCTCCATTATTTCTTGATAATTTCAATAATTTAATACTTATTTCTTTTACCCAATACAACATTATTTATATTTTATCCTTCTTAAGAGGACTTGAATATTTGGCAGAATTTGTTATATACGAGTAGAGCCATTAAGTAGACTTATACTAATTATTTACGTGCGTTATATATGCGTTGTTGATATATTAAATTGAATAATCTTATTAGCGTTAAGTATTCATATGAAGATATGTGGAACTGAACACAAGCGTGTGACTGAAAACGTGACAGAATGTGGGTTCAATCCATACTCGGGGAAATATATTTTTAATATTTTCACTTCTTCGTTCTGGTAACAAGATAAAGCTCGACGTTAGTTCCACCACTACATGCAAAGCTAAATTTCGCGGTAAATGGCAATCGAAAGTGCCGTGATAGATGGATTGTCTTAACATTAGATATCCATGTTCTCTATGCCTACCCTCCTATACGTGGGATACAGCGTGGTGCTGAAAAATGCCTACATAAGCTAATTATAAGAATATTTCTCTAGTTTGCAAGATATTTGATCCTTCACGTCATACTAGTAAGCAGAGATAAAGCTTATGAAAAAGTTAGTAACAAATCATTCTTATTCCTTAATTCCCCATCTATCGTAGAAAAGTTAACTGATATAATTGAAGAAATTTCGAAATCAGCTAACATTAATCAGATATAATTGAAGATTTTCGTAATCAGCAAGCAGTGAGCCTGTGGTGGAACAGTTGCTTCTGATTATAATCACAAGATTGTGTTCGATCCTCATTTAAGTCATTTCCTCACTTTGTAAGTCTATTAAAAGTGTTTCATTAATCCCATACAACGACGATAACAACTCATATTGGGTACACCAGCCCAAAAGTGTGAAGCCTACTCAATTAGAGACCGAAACCAGGTCCTATACAGGGTCAACCTGTCTTTCGCCGTGTAGTACTATCTTACTCTGCCCATAACACTAAGTTTCTGTGAGGCCAACTTTTTGTTCAAGATGATCGTGATATTGCATACAGTTAAATTGGGGGTTTCTCAGTGTTTAACATGTAAACTTCTAGAAGATTGATTTTAACTAGATTTCTTTCACTCCATAATTAAGATATCCAAGTTTATTTTAGAACTGATTAAAGTTTTCCCGAGAAAGTCCTTCTCGTCGTAATATATAGCGTCAAATCTGCTTTTATCTCTTACATTTTATTGATACGTAGAAAAATGCTGCTGCTATTCGGGTAAAAAGGGCTATGCTGAAAGCGGTTTTTTCCCCTGAAAGTGCTATTCCCAAATATACATAGATATATCGCTACCAATTTATTTTTCCAAAAGGCAAATAAAGCAAAAGGTTCTAAATCAAATAAGCATTCGTAATAACAATGTAAAATTGAATAACGTCCGCATAAAAAGAACCCACGCATTATAACAAAGTAAATTGCAAACCTTATATTTCTTCCAATGATCGTGAAATAGAATTTGCGATGCCAAAAAACAGAGCTAACTCCTCACTGTGGAATAATCGAGGGTGAATGGCGGCGAGATCCGCTATATTTCTGAATTTAAGGCTTTGATAAATAGAAGGCTCTAGCTCATAAATCAAGTGAATGTAACAGTCTTTCAATTTGCCGGCTAACGCGTTTTGTATCTGGAAAAACGCCTACGTTCATAAACTGTGGAGGTTATTTAGAAAATTTGTCATTTTGAGCCTTTTTTGGGTAACGTCCTTTTTAATGTCATGTTATATATAGGGAATAAAATGTATGTACATTTTACACTTCTTCATAGATATAAAGTTATAGTGTTTGAAGGGAATTGCGATAGTTGTACGTTCGATTGCCACTTGAGGTAATAAATTATTTAATTTCTTCGCTTGTAAATAAGACAAAGCGAAGCGTCGGGTTTTGCGACTTATAACGCAATGTCTCAAAAATTGAGAGATATATATGTAACGGAGTATCTTCTTAAAACATACTTTAAGTTAGTTTAATATAATTAAAAAAATATAACGTTAAAAGCGTGAAATTAAATATACGATTAGTTTTATGCGACATGGGATTCAAATTAATTCGTTTCAATGATTTTCGATATATAGTCTTTATAAGTTCACCTTAATATATAATACTATCGTTTAGCGAAGCTCAATACAACGCTTAGTCGATCAATACAGTGAAATGAAAATAAAGTACACTGAAAATTTCTCTTTATAAGAAATGGAACCGACAACGGATCTATACACGCTGTACGACGCCACAAAGGCCTCTACAAATATAATCTCAAATTTGCTCTCACAAACCAAATTTAAAACGAGTGTTCATAAATTATCAGTAAATGTACATTCATCTTTTCTACCCACTGTTTCCAAGGATTTAAGTTTACTCTTGACTGATGGTTGAATCTTCTGCCTGTTGAAATTGGATTTCCGCCCTCGCTCCCTAGACAGTTGTAGCTTTACGAAAAATAATGTTTTGATATAACTATTTCTTAATAGGTTTTATGTATCACGTTTTGTTTTTATATATGATCAAGACTTGTTGGTGTCTACGGTCTGTTGGCGGTGGTCGTGTGTTCACATTCAGATTATTATAAAAAATAATAATTTGAATGTGAATACAGCTTCAGCTGATTTCAGCTTCATGCTAAATTCTGAACATAGTAGGGAAAGCCTTGCCAGAGGGAACTTGGCAACCTACCGTTAAGACACTCCATTCTCTTTTTCAGTTTCCGGCAAATTGGAGGCATCACTGTTTAGTGGCGGAACTCAATGGTGCGCCTTTGCCTTGTTACTAGAACGGTGAAATGAAAATATTAAATATTTCATTTACTCGAAAGGTCAAAACCTTTCGCGTTTACAGCCACACGCTCGTGGCCCTGCGCTACGACAGCCTTTAAATTTTTCAGACTTAATATTTTACATAAAATAACTTAAATATAAATTAACTTAAAAACTATGAGATTGAGTATTTAATATTAATCACAAAGTAGTAAGTGGTTAAGGATCTTTTGAACGACATTTTTTTTTTATTTCTAAAACGTAGTGATTTGCCATTTGTGGCATTTCGCTTATTTGTTAATAGAAAAATGAAATTATATGAAAATAGGTCAAAGAAAAATAGTATTAGTGTTTACTTAACCAAATATATCTTGAAAAAACTTGAAAAAGATATATATTTTTCTTTAAGTTACTTCTAGTCTAGTTTTTGATAACCCGTTGCTTAAAAATCTTATAATAATCGTCTTATTTGACGTATCGCACATAAAATATTTTTGCAAAGGTCTTTGTATATTTTTTTCCGTATAGAAGAGTAGCTAAAAGAAAATAAGTATATATATATATATATATATATATATATATATATATATATATATATATATATATATATATATATATATATATATATACATCTCATCTCGTATATATATACATTAAGAATACATCTGTTACTAATAACGTGTTAATATCTATCCAAGGCCAACTTTAGGGCCCCTTTTGTTCAATTTTAGTTTATCTTTGCTAGAGAAATGTGACACTATATTTATTTATCAAACCTTCAGGATATTTTTCAATAATTTCCCAAGGTCTTGTTTTAGCTTAACGCTGTATCCCGCACATGATAACCTTGTATTAAGACACTCCGTTCCGTTCCCCATTTTTAACCTAATTTGGGAAATTTTATGTTGACTGGTGGAACTCAACGCCGCGCTTTGACTTTGATATAAAAAGAAAATTTTAAAATAAAATAAAACTCTAAAATCAACCATATTAACAACAGCATTTAAAATATACGTCATAAATTTAAATTAAAACCAACCACGATTAGAATATTAAAAAAAATAAATCCGAGCCACCTTTACATAGAATCGATAAAAGCAAATTTTTAAAAACGAACCCGACTGTATTACTTGAAATCTGACCGAGCGTTCATAGCCACAACGACTAACTGAGCGTCCCTATTACAATAGACATAAAGACTACATTCCTCCTATATAAGTCAATTTATACACTTGTTTGAAACACCGGGTGGTTGGATCCAGATCCAAACGCTACGTGACCGTTGTTGATTTCAAAAGCGAGTTTTACCAGTAAATATTGCGAATTTCAATAAAACTGGGGTGCACGCCTCACTTGTCTCTTTCATTAGTGGAAAGAAAAAAGATTTGTTAATTCCCAAAATGCCAGGGATTTTTTTGTTGTATTTATGTATGTATATGTGCGGGTTAATTAATGGTCTTTTTCTGTTGAAAACATTGTTTCGATATTTAGGTGGCTGAATAATTATGTTCTATTGCATAATGCTGTGTTTGCTAATAAATAAATTTTTATAATAGTTAGAAAATAGAACGATTTAATTTTTCATTTAAAATATTGTCTTTGAGATACGGTTGTTCTAGATAGAAACAAAAAAGAAAGAAGAAATATGTACATATATAACATCCCTAATTCTTCTGCTGCATTATTTTATTTCGATAAAGTAAGTATCTTTTTAACTTTTTAATTACATTTTCTATGAAAAATCGTATAAAAGTTATGTCTTCCTAAATTTTGCTGTAAAAATATATTTCAATAGAAACAAGTGCTCTTGAATGTTTTCGTAATTTTATCGTTTCGTATATAATCAACAGTTGTATTATTTTGTTCTTCATAATACGTTGCTGTTCGAGAAAGTTGAGAGGAGTTGCTTATTTGATTTTCATATTTATTTATGCCAGTTTAAAGGCCAGTCGTGGCGCTGCGACACAAGCGTGTGAGTGTGAAAAAGTAAAATATTTATTATTATTATATGAAATATTTCACATTGTCATATTTTTGCTCTGGTAACAAGGCAAAGCGCTACGTTGAGTCCTCTACTAAAACACGCAATGCCTTGAATTCGGTGGAAAGTAGGGAAACGAACGGAGTGTCTTAACACAAGGTCTCCCTTTTATGACCCTGCTATGTGCGGGATGTGTATGAAGCTGAGTAGAATTAGTATATTTATATAAAGAGAATTTTAATCGCTCCAAATTATGTTTCTTTTTTAGCTTCACGCTAAATCCCGCACGTGACAGGGAAGGCAAGAGTAAAACACTCTGTTCCATATGTTACTTTCTGCCGAATTAGAGTTATTGCATGATGAGTGGCGACGACGACAAGGCGACGCGACTTTGTCTTGGTACCAAAAAAAATTCTTTAGAAACAATCGAAACCACAAGTTGTCGCGCTCACAATCACACGTTTGTACCATTGCACATCGAAAAATATATGTAATTGTACTTATATCGAATTACCATTTACACATTCGAATGTTTAACTTTTGAATTATTTTTTATTTTTACTCGTTCGTGCGTGTTGTGTGTTCTAATACTTAGTTTCTTTTGACTACTCTTCTATACGGAAAAAATATACAAAGACCTTTCCAAAAAAATATTTTATGTGCGATACGTCAAATAAGACGATTATTATAAGATTTTTAAGCAATGGGTTATCAAAAACTAGACTAGAAGTAACTTAAAGAAAAATATATATCTTTTTCAAGTTTTTTCAAGATATATTTGGTTAAGTAAACACTAATACTATTTTTCTTTGACCTATTTTCATATAATTTCATTTTTCTATTAACAAATAAGCGAAATGCCACTCCAAATTCTAAACGACGAAACTCATCAACGCCTGGTTTATTAAAAATAAAAACTTAACAGTCATTAAAATATCATTAAAAGTGAATGGAATAATGATAAAACGTTTTGAATTCGTGACAATTTTGGTATAAGTCTAGATCTTTTTCACAGGTCCTATAGAATTCATATAATAAAGGATTTTATGAATGAAAGTTCGTTTCGAAATAAAAATCCGTGTACTGAATAAATTGTGTTAGTTTAATTTTAACTAAAAAATGTATGTCATTCCAGTTGAATTTAGTTTCCTTATTTTTAGGATTTCTGCCTTAAAAGGAATCATTTTCTTATTTGTCCGTCTGCTTAAATAAAGACTATCTCGAGATCATGTGATAGTATCGAACGGAAATTGATCAAATATTCGGTCCATGGAACTTGGTGCAAACTAAACTTATAAGTCAACTTTTCTGCCTCGTAATGTCGTTAAAATATTTGCATAAATATATACATATTTTTCCTTATTCATCTACAAAATTAAATGCAAGAACCAGCTTAATTTACCGCCAATCAAGTGCTACGGCAAAATTTGGAACATAACGTATTAAACGGGTATAGCCATTTCACTTGACCCTATTCGTTTAACTGAAATTTAATATTTTAACTACTTAACTTTCTGTATTTTTAATTTAATTATTCAGAATAAAGTACAGAAATATGTATTGAAAAACAGATAGTCTATGAGCTGAATAAACAAAATTTCAATGAAATGTACTTGAGCTTTTGTTTTCTTCGTCTTATGTAATATAGTGATATGTGATTTTCAAATCAGTATAGAAAGTTGGTCTCCATACGTATTGATAGTTTTTTTTTTATAGAATAGACAAGATAAACGAGCGTATGGGCCACGTGATGGCGAGTGATCACCGCCACCCACAATCCCGTGTAAAATCAGAGGAGTTACAGGTATCAGCCTTAAAATCGTCAAAATATTGATTGTGGCAAATCACTACGTTTTAGAAATAAAAAAAAATGTCGTTCAAAAGATCCTTAACCACTTACTACTTTGTGATTAATATTAAATACTCAATCTCATAGTTTTTAAGTTAATTTATATTTAAGTTATTTTATGTAAAATATTAAGTCTGAAAAATTTAAAGGCTGTCGTAGCGCAGGGGCATGGGCGTGTGGCTGTAAACGCGAAAGGTTGTGACCTTTCGAGTAAATGAAATATTTAATATTTTCATTTCACCGTTCTAGTAACAAGGCAAAGGCGGACCATTGAGTTCCGCCACTAAACAGTGATGCCTCCAATTTGGTGGAAACTGAAAAAGAGAATAGAGTCTTAACGGTAGGTTGCCAAGTTCCCTCTGGCAAGGCTTTCCCTACTATGTTCAGAATTTAGCATGAAGCTGAAATGTATATATATATATATATATATATATATATATATATATATATATATATATATATATATATATATATATATATATATATATATATATATATATATATATATATATATATATATATATATATATATATATATATATATATATATATATATATATATATATATATATATATATATATATATATATATATATATATATATATACATACATACATACATACATATATATATATATATATATATATATATATATATATATATATATATATATATATATTCCATTCCATTCCCCACTTAAAACAAAATTACAGGCATTTCGTGTTAATAGGCGAAACTCAACGCGGCACTTGAGCTCGTAACTAGAGCGAAAAAATGAAAATATTTATTTAATATTTCATTTCCTCGAGTGGGGATTGAACCCACAACCGGTCTTGTATAGTCACGCTCGTGCCTCTGCGCCACAAGTGTTGAGTAAAAAAAGATAAATAAATAAATAAATATACCTAAACACAATATATCACTAGTTAAAGATTTACAAACTTAACATAGTGTACTTTAATTTTTTTAAGTTGACGCTTAAAAACGCGGAACATAGAGAAATCCTGGAAAACTAATGTTAAGACACACCGATCTCATTAAGGATCTTCCGTTCACTACTTTGGCCCAAAATCTGGAAGCATTACGTGTACTGTGGTGTGGAGGTATTCAAAATGGGAATCGAACCCATAACGTTGCCTTTACACCAGACAGAAGATGTAAGAAGTATTTACGTATTTACTATACGGTGAAGCAATATTTTGCCATAAATTTAATACTTCTTGACAATTATGTCGATAAAGCAAAAATATTTTGATCATAAAATGTTTAAAATCATATAATATGCATAAAATATGCATAAAAGCCGTCTAAAAGAATAGCCTATGTCAGTATATTAGTTTATTTTAAATACTTTCTTTTGAGATTCTCATTCTTTGTATACCTCTGAGGCTGGCCATCTCATTAACATGAAAGATAATTAACATATATTCTAGGGAACATAGAAAACGCTGCTTAGATAGAAAATAGTGCAAGGTAAATGTAAGAATAGAACTTCTTTATAAAATGTTGAATATTTTTTACAAGATTATTTATAAGTAAAAGGGATGGGGCGACGGTTTTGGGTACTATTCTCACTAAGGGGGAATGACATATTTTATGTTTATTATTTTCATTTCTTCGCTCTGGAGAAGACACGTTTCGTCACTGAAAACATAATGCGTTAAAAATTGCGGCAGAAAATCCAGTAAACAATGAGGCGGAGTGTTTCAACACAAAAATCCCAGGTGCTTTCTGCCTATCTTGCACCTGCAGTATACAGAAAGTAAAAGATATAATATATATTTGACGATGAACTGTGATGTTTATATTTAAATTTTCCGCTTTCATAATAGAAAACGAAGAGCAAAGTGTCTCTTCGCTTCGTTTTCTTTACCTAGCCTACTAGATGTGAGAGAGTTGAAAAGCTAAATTCATACATACATATTGTAACTAATTAATAGCTTCTCATTTATCATTGTTCCAGGTACGTTGGAGTTTTAAAGGTAGCCCTAAAGAAGTTGCTAACCTCTTTCGGGGGTCCTGGGGAGGACCAGTAAAGGATATAAACAGATGATGATCGTGATCATGATATAATTGCTTTCTTTATAATGTTTGAGCTTGTTTAATAAAAGTAGGGCGTAAACACTCTGTTCTGAGCGCTAAGCGGCGGAACTCAACGCCTTATTTTACCTTGTTACCAGAGCAAAAAAGGAAAATATTAAATATTTCATTTTAAAATGTTAAATATTTCAATTCAACGAGTGGCGTTCAAATCCACAACCAGTCGTGCTTATAGTCATACGACTATGTACCTGCGCCACGACAGGCCTCACTCAACCTGAATTAATGTCCCTTAAAGAGTGCAAAACAAAAAAATGTGACTTTACTCTCATCCTGATGACCGTGATAGAACTAAAGTGGTAAGTATAAAAAAGAATACAATAAACTATCTCTATCAATATAATATATTTATCCAGTGACCTCGCATTTTTCTTACTATGTTTTGTTCGACATATTATGATCATTTTAAAACTTGATTATAAATTGAGTTATTATTTAAAATATATCTATGCATTTATGGGTTGAAAAAGTTGTATCTATATCTATAAATACACATTAATATAAAAACAAAAACAAACAACTCAACAAAGAAAAAAATCCATATAACACCTTTAAGACAAAAGAAAAGGAACACAGAATAAGTATTGAAGCGAAGCACCGAATTAAAACCGAATTTCACGTGAAGACTGAAAAACTGGTGAAATGAAGTAAAAAAATCGCTACTTCAAAGGCCAGGCGCCCTTTGTACTGCGAATGACGTTTTGAAAAATCTCACCAACGTACGCTAGTACCTGTTCCACAAGTGCGAGATGATTACTGGGTTTTACGAGAAAAGACGAATTTTACTGTATTTTTGCTTTTTTCACCTGCATGCTGCATGCCCGCATATGGCAGGGTAGGGAAAGGGAACTTGGGAACCTAGAGTTAAGACGAACGGACGGATTTGTCAGTAGAACTTATTTTTAATTAATATTTTATTTATTACTGAGTCCTGTCGTGGCACAGGGGCACAAGCACGTGACTGTAAACGTGATTGTGAGTTCGATCTCCTCCACTCGAAGAACTTAATTAATTATTATTTTCAAATTAAATATTTAGTATTTTAATTTCTTCTTTTTGGTAACAAGGCAAAGTGCGGCGTTGAGTTCCGCCACTTAACGAAAACGGCAAAAAACAGGGTTTTGTTTGGAGTGACTAGGCTATATGATAACATTTGCAAAAATATGTTCTACTAATGTTATAAATAGGAAAGTTTCTAAGGATCATCCATCCATTGTTCCTGCTAACTACTGAGCTACTTGTTATAAAACTTTAAAGTACTAGCCTACTACTAGTAATAGCTGATAAATCAGAAAAACACACAGTTTACTGCTGATTTAGATAACATACATATAAAATATAAACATAGCACAGGATTTGAACTCAATTTAAAAAAAAATCAAATTTGTATACATTTTCTGAATAAGTATTTTTCTTTCATACGTGTGAATTAACACATTAAAATTAGTAAAAAAGTGTGAGTTTTTTGTATAATTTGCTTTTAATATTACAGTAAGTTCAAGTGGGAAGTCCACATTTGGAAAATTAGTTGACCATCCATTAAACAAAACAAAACTAAAAAGGGTTTTAGCCATTTTTAATTAAAATAAAAAGGATGTACCATTAAATATAAAGCTTAATCAAATGTTCTCTACAAATATAACTTGTATTTGAAAATCTTATATGGATCGTATCGGATTTTATTTTGCACATTGAGTTTCCGCAAGTACAGTCATCTAAAGGATTAGTTCTTTTCAAGCTACGTTTTGTCATAGGTTTTTGTTACTCTCATGCCTTCACTGGATAAAGGAATACGTTCATTTTATGTTCTTTTGTCTTCTTCTATTGGTCCTTTAGCAGCTCCAGTAATATGTTAAAGCCATTTGGAAATGGAATTATATTATATATCAATGATATTTTCTCATAGTATATTGTTGTTATATAAACGTGAAAGGTTGTAGGTTCGATCCCGACTCGAGAAATTGAATTCTCTCATGTTTTATTTAGATTTAGACTCACGGGTGTTATTACTCATGGCCAAAGTTAACTGTAAACTGTTCGAAACGTCCAATTTCCAATAATGTAGAAATATTAATACACGCGGTTAATCCAGTTAAAATTGTTTCATATAGAAGAGAACTTAGTGTAACGTCATTCTTCTTTATTTTCGCTCTATGTTAAGATATACGAGTATATCGTTTTACGGGACAGAACTTAACGCTTTGTCTTCATTCTAGAGCAAAATATTTTTTATACCCTCGAGTGAGAATTGAACTTAGAACCTTCGCTTTTATCCTAGCTTCCAACAACCCTACCCTACCCTACTATACAGCGTGAAGTTATAAAAAATTAAATAAATATATATTCATAGTAAAAGTGAAAAGTTTACTTTTCACTCTATCTACAGGTAGCTACTGTAATAAATACTTACAGTATAAATTAGGTACAATCATAGAACTGTTACGTTCTTATGACTAGAAGATATTTAAAACAATCACTTTGCGATAAGAGCGGCGATGAACAATCACATTTCTCTTTGGAACTAGACAAGGGACGATCCTATAATTTATCGTCTGGCCTTAAGTTATAAGAAAGGAACTTTTAAATTTTAAAATGTAATATTTTTTTGTTCTATTCTGGGACCCTAGTGTTTAGACAATTCGTTTCCACGGAATTAGGGGCATTTTATGTTTAGTGATAGAACTAATGCCACGACATGCTTTGTTACCAGAACGAAAAAATTACAATATTAAATATATTGTTTTGTCGAGTGGAGATTATACCAACAGCCTATTTAGCGTTGACAGCATGGCGCAAAGGGCACGCTTCTGCCCTAGGCCTTAATTTAAAGTTAATTATGCCAAAGACTTATTAATAATTTTGCCTAATAAACTATATTAGTACTTTTCGTTTTGATTTTATTTTTATGTGTACACTTCAGAATTAAAAAAATATTATTTAATACTAAACTAAGTGTGGAATATCACTTTGAAAAATAGTAAAAATATTTTTTTAATGCTTATTATGAACTCTTACAACTTTATCGAAATCTTACAGCCAATATGTCATTAATAAATGACGTCAAGAGTTTAAAAGTAATTCACTTCACCTCGCGCGTTTAAAGTGAGCGGACGTTCTTGCCGAGTGTGTTACGCTGTGTAGTTGTTGTCGTTGCGAATATTAATATTCATAATTAACCACAGCTCACTGTACAATCGCCTAGTTTTGTGCACAGTGCTACCTACCTCTGAATATTGGATTAACATGTCACTGACCCGCCGTACTCCTCCCAGCCTTAAAGTGCAACATGTGTCTTCGGAGAGTGACATCACCAATCTTGACCCAGAAAACGTGATTAGTGCAGGAAGACGGCAAAAGAGGCTGCGAGGAATTGATCGTGATAAACCCGATGAGGAAAATTTGAAAGAGGACTTACTGTCCCTACTAACGGTTTGGAAGAAAGAACAAGATAAAACTCTTATTAAATTCGGCGACGAGATCTCAGAACTCAAAAAACAAAATACAAAAATTCAATCAACATACGGGGATATGGAGAAAGCCATGCAATTCCTATCCATGCAATACGAGGATATACAAAATAAATTTCTAGCAATGCAACGTGAACGCAAAGAAAATCTTAATTATATAGAAGTATTGGAAAACAAACTCAATGACTTGGACAAAAAAGCTAAATTAACGGTCGTCGAATTTCGAAATCTTCCACTAACAAAGAATGATGTAAGGACGGTGTCACAAGAAGACCTATGCAATTTTATTATATCAACCTGTGAAAAGATTAACGTTAATATTCAACCATCTGATATAAGAGATATCTACAAAATTGAGAATAAATTTGGAAACTCCACAATGATAGCAGAATTTACATCTGTTTTAAATAAAAATAAAATTCTAAATGGTGTAAAAGATTACAATAGGATAAATTTTAAAAACAAATTGTCGTCTGAAACTATCGGACTGCCTGGACCCGTCACGCCTATCTTCGTCAACGAAGGTCTCACAAAAAAAGAACGTAAACTGTTCACCTTTGCCCGTGATCAACGCAAAATTTTGAAATATAAATACTGCTGGACTAACAAAGGTCGCATTTATATGCGCAGAGCAGATGGTGACAAGCGTGTCGAAATAAAAAATGAAACAGATCTTGAAGCTCTTAAGCAGAACGGTATATGACTAGATTTAAATATTCAATATTTTTTATTATTAATTAATTATTATTACTCATATATTTTATTCCATTATGTACGTAGCCTTAGTTTGTCTTTGCGATTGTTATATTTCTGTCTACCCGCTAATAGCTTAGTTATTTTATTATTTTGTATTACACTGGAACTAGTATTGCCCACTTGTTATTCAAACAATTTACAGACTATTTTACACCTTATACACATGTACATTAGATACATATTCTTTTTACTTATATTAGACACAAACATTCGATACATTTCTTTAAACTTGTATTACTTCTCATATCATGTTACTTTCAATCAACCAATCACTTAATTTTTTCTTATAATTTTAATGTCCTATGTGATACACAAAAAGTTCACAACTTGAGCAACCGATTTTGCATAGGTTTATTATAGTTAAATAAAATTCCCCGCAAATAATAATTTATTTGAATACATTGATAATATTTCTATTTGCAAAGCATTACTGTGCTCTGCAGACGATTGTTATAGTTTACTTCCTGTGTCTCACCTTAAAATATTTTCCCAAAATACTCGTAGTATAAATGCTAATTTCTTTGGGTTACTTACATTGCTGGAAAGAATTAGGACTCCGTGCGATATTATAGTACTCTCCGAATGTTGGCTGTCGTGCAACGTAAACATCCCAACTCTTACAGGATATAATTATTATAAAACTCTAACAACTTACAATCAAAATGACGGTGTAGTCGTTTACGTGAGGGAATCTTTGTCTAATATAAAAGTCAGCGAGCCCAAAGTATCTGAGTTTAACTGCTTGCTGGTCACATCTGGCACTGACTTTGCTGTAATTTGTATATATAGACCATACACGTTTAAAGATCTCGTGAAGTTTTTGGCAGACTTAGATAGTATCCTTTCTGAACTTAAATCTTATTTAAATATTTTTATCATAGGTGATATAAATATAGATATTTCTAGTTTTCTTTCTACAAACGCCTTAGATTTTCTTGAATTATTAGCCCATCATGGCTGTCTACCTGGTCATAACATTCCTACTCACGGCACGACTTGCCTCGATCATGCCATTTTAAGGACGTCGTATCATGCCAAGGCATTGGTCTTAGACTCAACTGTTACAGATCACCATGCCGTTATACTTACTTCATCCATGAAAAATAACATAAATACGCCACCGAGTTTCTACATTAAACTTGATGAAGATAAACTTTCTCTTGACTTAGCAAATACTAATTTCAACTCAGTTTACACTACTAAAGACCCCAACGTAGCAACTAATTTTTTAATTGATTCTGTCCGTCAATTGATCTCAAATAACTCTAAAACTATTTTCATATCCCGCCGCCGCAGGCCCATTAAAGCTTGGATAACTCCACAAATATTGAGATGTATGAGACATAGGGATAATCTTTACAAAAAGTTAAAAAAAGACTTGCAAAATCAGGACTTAAAAACGTCATATAAAAGGTATCGTAATTTTTGCACAAATTTACTAAGAAAGGCAAAAATTGACTTTGAAAAACTGGAATTTGCAAAAGCTGGAAAATGCCCGAGAAAAATGTGGAACGTTATTAAAGGTATCACAAACATAGGGAATTCTCAATGTCCTGCTAGTCAACTCTTACAACTTAATGAAGATGAAACTAAATCTGTAGACACAGTAAATAGTTATTTCGCTAACATTGGAAAACAACTCGCAGAAAAAATTCTCCCCGATCATGACCCAAATTTATTCTTATCGACTCCACCAGCGAATTCTTTTGCACTATTCGAGACAAACGAGTCTGAAATCAAAAATATTATTATAGCATTAAAAAACAACACTGCAGCTGGTTGGGACGGTATATCGAGTAATTTTCTAAAAAAACACAAGGACTCTTTTGTGCCTTTGATTACTTATATAGCAAATCTTAGTCTTAGCACTGGCATCTTTCCTCAGCTGCTAAAAAAAGCTCTAATACATCCGATTTTTAAATCTGGTGACCGTAATAGTGTTGAATGTTACAGACCCATCTCCATTCTACCTGCTGTATCTAAAGTTCTTGAAAGAATAATATATTCCAGACTTGTTACATTTTTGGAATCCCAAAGTCTCTTGTCTAAAAATCAATTCGGATTTAGAAAAAATATCTGTACTAATGATGCTGTTCACTCCTTGACTTCCATGATTGCCAATTACTTGGACAAAGGTAGGAATTGTGTGGCTCTATTCTTGGATCTCGCTAAAGCTTTTGACACAGTTTCGGTTCCTATCTTGCTATCTAAGCTTGAAGCTTTAGGTATCAGAGGAATCCAGCTTTCCCTTTTTAAAAGCTATCTCACTAATCGATCACAACAAGTCAAAGTAGACTCCGTAATAAGCTCCGAAATATATATTGAATATGGGGTGCCCCAAGGTAGTATCCTTGGACCAGTTTTATTTTTAATATACATAAACGATTTGTGTAACTTAAATCTCCGAAATGGTACAATATTTTCGTATGCGGATGACACAGTTCTGTTATTTTCCTCAAGCTCGTGGCAGGAAACTTATCATTTGGCTCAAATTGGCTTTGATTCTGTTAGAAGTTGGCTAAATAGCAACTTGCTCACATTAAATATGAATAAAACCAAGCTGATGAATTTTGCTATTCGGAATCAGAAGCCTTCGATTTCTGATATTTATAATATTACTTACGTCGATTTTAAAGGCAATAATAAATTAACGAATAAAGTAGTGGAAAGTGTTACTTCTGTCCGTTATCTAGGCGTTATTATAGATAACAATCTTACTTTTAAAAAACATATTTTAGAATTGTCTAGTCGTGTACGTAAACTTATATTTGTCTTTAAGCAATTACGTCAATCTGCCACTCCTCCCATAATTAAAATAGCCTACATAGCGCTATGCGAATCTATACTCAATTATTGTATTACGACCTGGGGCGGTGCTTCTAAAACATCCTTATTACTAGTAGAAAGATCACAAAGGGCTCTGCTCAAGGTTTGCTACAATAAACCTCGTTTGTATCCTACAAGAAAAATTTACGAATTGAGTCAAGTTTTAACTGTGAGGCAACTATTTATTTTAGCTACCACGAGTAAACAACATTCTTTAACTACTTTCAACCCTAGCGTAAGTCGCAGAAATGATATAGTAGTGCCAACGACATTAACCAATACTTTTTTCAGTCATAAATTTTTATCTTTTTAGGACCGCACATTTACAACAGTCTTAATAAATTTCTATCCTTGTATAATTTAAATAAGTCTAGATTAAAAAAAGTTGTAACCAATTGGTTGCTAAAACAATCTTATACAGCGATTGAAAAACTATTTGAAATTCCTAGATAACATTATATGTATAGATAAACACTCACAACACACACACACACACACACACACACACACACACACACATATACACACATACACACAGACGATGCCCACTATCACAATTTTGCTTTTACTGTTCCTACATAACTTGATTTATGGTGAAAAACTTTAAATTACCTATATAATATGTATGTGGCCTTTTTTTATTACAAATTCATAATGAGGTGGAGACCTGGTGACCTGTAACACGGGTTTCGTACCTATCACAGGCACCAGCAACCCACAACATGTTATTGTTACAATCTGCTTTACGTATTGTATCTTTTTTACCTTACAATGTTGTGGTTGAAATAAAGAATTTTTATTATTTTTTTTATTAATTAGATTATAATATTTATATACATAAGGAACAATACAAAAGTGCAAGTGACTATAAACGCGACAAGTTGTAATAAAATAAAATATTTACAATTTTTATTTCTAACTTTGTCTTCTTTATGCTTACATATATGTTGATTTTAATAATAGTCTAGTTTTTTGAAGTGAGGACCCACCCACGAACTGTCCCACAACCTGTGATCGGCCTCAAAGTTAAAAAGAAACTCAAAAGTAATCCAGTTGTGTCCTTTAAATAACTCTTTAACTAAATAAATTAGATATATTAATAGATCCTACAAAATTAAACTAACCAAAAATAAATAATAAAAAAATCTCTTACAGCTTCTAACTTCACACAAACTCCGCATATATCTTAAGTGGGCTCTACATTATTGGCAATAAGCTGGCCAGCTACTACACCACATATAGTTGGCTTATGTAAGGCATTTGAGGAATCCATGTCCAGTGCAGTTACGTAATGTAACATATGTATTATGTATATTGATTCTACTATGTTGCATTCGATAGTCGTTAGCGAATGCGTTTATAATTTGATTAAAGATTAGCTTAAATTAGTGGTATAGTTTAGTGTGATTATAAATTAGGCTTTTGATGATCGAGATTTTCTTACAATTTTATTATTTTATGATATACATTCCTATAATAAGTAAACATTTCGTTCCGTTCAAAATATATATGTATGTTTTGAATTCTATATTCATTTTATTATAGCACAATGTCCTTAGAATGTGCAGGTTGTTGGTTTGATTTTCACATAAATGGACGTAACAAAATTAATTTGTCTTTTAATAATTAAAAAAGTATATACAAGTGTATTAGTAATAAAAAATAATTATAAATTTACATTTAATAACTGCCATATTATAACATTTTGATTTACGAGTCTAAAACTAGGTATAATTATATAAATATTATAATATTTTCGAAAAAAAAGAAATACTTATGTTTATTTAGGATATTATTAAAAAATACTTAAATGATATTAATAATTAAATGTTTTATCCTTATTCAATAATAATCTAATATTTTACATTAATTAAAAAATATATAACCTAAAACAGATAAAGGAAAAAAAAACACAACTGTCAACCAAACAACTGTCATACATTAGCTTCAAATGACAAAGCCGTTAAAATTCAAACGTCAATCCTGAATCGCGCTATTAAAGTTTCCAATCTGTTTTACAATATATAGGTGTTAACCGACCACTTTAAGTGGGGAGTCCGTTTCTACACAGTAAAACAGTAATGGCGGTATAGGCTGTCCTAATCTCCGCTCTCCGCAATTTGTCCGCGTGGTATGTCCCGGCTTCGCGGTTGCGGCAACCCAAGGCGGGAGCGGTAACGCTCAAGCAGCTTTTAAAGCAAAGTGAAATCCTCTAGACCTTCGATGTCTATGAAGTCATGAGAGAAATGGTCTCTCAGCATCACTGAAGTAGAAGTATTGACTCTCTTTTTTTTTTTTTTTCTAAACAAACTGAGTGTCTTATGGAATAAGATCGACATAACGCGGCGTTAAACACTGAAACTAAGTACGGAATGTTTCAAAATTGAGACAGACGGTAGAGAACAGAGATTTTTTAAATTATAAACTATGTATATAAATGATTTTTTTTTCATCAATCTCATGAAAAGAAAATATATATATGTGTTTAAAATTGAGATCTGTTATTGCGCACGGGCACTAGCGTGGGAATGTAAACGCGATAGGTTGATCTATACTCGAGGACGTTTATTTTTTCACGCTCTTATAACATACCAAAGGGCAGCTTGAAGTTCCACCACTCAAAACACAATACCTCAAATTTGGCGAAAAATCGGCAACGGAAGTATCTTAGCAAGAACGTAGTGTCTAAACACTAGGCTCTTAAGTTCCCTGTACTTGTTCCATGTGCGAGATCCAGCATGACACTGAAAAATAATATCTAAACGGGTAACGTTATTTTAAATCAAACTGATTTTCGAGTAATGCTATCATATCATCGTATATCATTTGCTAATCTTATCAGGTGAATAATCTGTCACAAAAGAATGTTTACATTTCAACACTAATTTAATATTTTATCAATTTATACCAAAAAATGTGATGATTATAAATTCAAACTCCTCTCGAGGGATTTCATTAATTAATGACTCTAATAAAACAGAATACGGTGTAGAGTTACGCCACTTACAATGATTTATTTGATATTTGGGGAGTAAAGAACGCAGCCGACTGTGCAAAATACAGCATAAAAGTGATAGAAATAATCAAACTCAGATATTTATATATTATTTATGACGTTATAAATGCGTCACATAGATGACTATCGACATGTTAATTATTATGTAGAACATATTAATTAAATACGATTACAATTAATTAATTCCTGTAATAGCGTATTGTAATTAAATTGTTCTCATTATGATAAAGTTAGATAGTGACAACATGACATCAACAGCGTTGGTTGTAGGTTCGAGTGCCGTTCAGTGCAATATTTATTATACTATACTAACTGCATTGATTTTATTATTTTTTTTCTTTTACTATTTTATATAGACTGTAATGTTTGTAAGCTTTTTTTGATTTTGCTTTGTGACTAGTAACTAAAATTATTGAGTAACTATGTGTTACTTTTTTGCAGCTTAAAAAATAACATTTAGATGTAACATGAGAAATATAATTTTTCTAGCGTATGGTATTGAATTAAAATAATTTTATTTTTTTTTAATTTTTAATCTATATTACGTAATAGAGCAGGTCAGGGGGAATCTAGTGTAAGGATAATTTATTGAAAGGGAGGAAGAAAGGGGAAAGTGGCCCACTCCCCTCCAATTTTTTCCACCCAATTTTAAATATAAACGGAACTCAACGCTACGTTTTATGTCAATACCAGAGCAAAAAATACTTAAAATATATTTTTTTTCTTAGATGAAAAGTGAATCCATATCCATTTTTTATCCTATATATAACAATATCTCAACTACACCATATGTATGTTGCCAATTTTTATTTGGAAGACAAAAAGAAAAGATAAAGAAAAAAACAAAATTAAATGTTGTCGTGAATCTTTTTGTTCTATATACTTATAATATAGTTGTAGTATAAAATGTCAGAACTCAAGACAACAGAGCGAGAAAAAATAATTAATGCTTAGGAAAGTAACTCGAGGCCTGTCGTGGCGCAGTGGCACAAGTGTGTGACTGTAACAGACAGGTTGTGGGTTCGATCCCCACTCGAGGATATAAAATATTTAATATTTTCAATTTAAATATTTAATATTTTCATTTTTTCGCTCTGGTACAAGGCAAATAGTGGAACGGAGTGTCTTAACACTAGTTCTCCTCTGCCTACCCTGCCATGTGCGGGATACAGCGTGAAGCTGAGCCTAGGAAACTAGGAAATAGATATATCACCTAAAAACTCGAAAATTGACCTCATATCCATTTCTTATCCATTTAAAATATTATCTCAACTACATCGTATGTATTTTGTAAACAAAATTTTATCACAAAACTTTATTTACTTTAACTTATATTTATTTATCTATTATACTATATTTGTAGTAAAAATATTGACGATATTGTCTTGGACCTAACGACCTTGAGACTTAACGGTGTTTTTTATAGATAGAGCCGGTTGGGCACATTGTGTTAATTATTTTAAGATATAGGATATAAATCACTTATTATTAACAAAAAACTTTACAAATATTTAATATTATTTGTATATAAATCAATTTATATTTATATAATGATAAAGTAAAATTAATATGTACCTAATTTTAGTATATAAAGAGAAATTTTAAATGATTATCTTAGGCAACTCCGGAAACGTAAGCGAAACGTATTCACAGTAACACCTGTCATTGCGCAGATAAACCATGGTCGGTTAGAATGTGGGTTCAATTTCCACTCGAAGAAATAAATTGTTTAAAATATACACTTCCTTGATCTGGTAACAAAGCGCAACGTGACGTTAAGTTGAGCCATTAAACATACAATGCCTCTAATATCCGGTGAAAAATGGAGAATTCTAACGGAGTGTCTTATCACTTCGTTACTTTTGCTTACTCTGCTATGTGATGGTACAGTTTACGTTACGTAGTTTAATTTTTCCGAAATTTATAATTAAACAAAATATATAATTTCTAATAAATATGTATAAGTGTGTATATAATGACGAATTAATAAATATATAATGATAAATAAATTTGAACATTCTAATAGACAGTAATATATATTAATAATAGTTTCCTTTAAACCCGCAACCTTTCACGTTTAAAGTCACACGCTTGTGTCCCTGCGCAACGACAGGATTCGTTATAATTTGAAAAAATAACCGACAAAGCTCTACATCGCGCTATCGTTGTGTTCTACCATCTGCGGCATATATACGCTACATGTTACAGGTAGAGTAGGGAGTCCGTTTCTACGTGGTAAGGCAGTCGTGGCGGAGGACTGCTGTAATCTCCGCCAGTCGCGTAGTTTGGGGGGCCTACTGCGACGCCACGCTGAGCGCCAACGCTCCAAGCAGTCTGACTCACGAGTATAAAGCTCGAGTTATCTCGTCCATTGCGACACACAACCTAGGAATATGTCCTAGACCACACTAATGTAGAAATATTGACTCCTTTTTGCATTTCACATGTAGAATTAGTTTAAGTCATTCAATTTTTCATTTTTTTTTTAAATAAATTAAGATAAGATAAACATATTAATAATTATAGGTATTTATTTTTATTGTTTCTATGAATAGCCTGTGAAGCACAATGAATTATAAAAACAAATGTATTTTAACAATAAACATAAAACTAAATTCACTCCTTTATACAAATAGAATTAAAGTTTTTTTCAAGATTCAGAGGAAGAAGAAGACCTCGCAGATCTATAAGATACCATACAATTCTATATAATAATTACTTCTTACTTAGCTTCACGCTGTATCCCGCACGAGGCAGGGTAGGCAGAGGGTACCCGGGAACCTAGTGTTAAGACACTCCGTTCCACTTCGATTCCCCACTTTCCGCCGAATTTGAGGCATTGCGTTTTGAGTGGCGGAACTCAACGCCGCGCTTTTGCCTTAATACCAGAGCGAAGAAAATGAAACATTAAATATTTTAAATTAAAAACATTAAATATTTCATTTCCTCGACCGGGGATCGAACCCAGAACCTGTCGGTTACAGTCACACGCTTGTGCCGCTGCGCCACGACAGGCCTCAATAATTAATATAAATATTATTTTCGTTTTAAATATGACTAGAATATTAACTTTCAAATAGGCCTATCGTTGCGCAAGGACACAAGTGTATGTAACGTAAAAATGTCGGGTTGTGGGTTCGATCCCCAATCGAGACAATGAATTATTTGAATATTAGCGGCAGTTGTCAGGCGTAGCCTTAGAGACTACTTGTATGTAGATATATAAGGAATTTATCATCACATTTTGACATAGTTATAGAATTACTTTTATGTAAAAAATTGTGCTCTACAATTATGAAACTGATACCTATATAATTTGACAAAAGACAAATCCAGATCACATTAAACCGATTTTTTTGTTATTAAAAATAGAAACAAGATACTGATTTGGTTGAAATAAGCACCAATTATGCTTAAAGTCACGCGTAAACTGTTTGTCGTTCTTAAGCGTTTCGAAGATTAGGACAGAGTTAAAACATAACTTGTTTATCGAAAGATAATTAGAAAAAAGGGGTATATAGCTCATTTTGTTCATCATTCAGTACGCCATGAAGAGGTTACTTGAGATGTAAAAAATAATGACTATAATAATAATGACTGAAAAATATATAGGAACAAATCTACACCACGTGATATTTTGAATGATAATATTTATGTATATTTTTTTCCAGCTTCACGCTTTACATAGAAATCTAATTTTAGGATACACCGTTCTGTTTCCTACTTTCAACTGAATTTGTGTGTTGGGTGGCGAAACGTCGCAATTTGCCTTGTTAACAGAACGAAGAGATTAAAATATTCAAACATTTCTCCTCCCTCATTTTCTCTATTAAGAATCGAACCCGAGGACGCTTTTACAGTCACACACTTGTCTCCCTACGCTACAATAGCCCAATTTGAATGCTAATATAGGTATAGGTTTAAAACCATATTTATTCTCAAAAGGACATTATATCACTTAAATGTTCTTTGTCGTACTTTGACTTGAAGAAAACAATACACAAAACCTGAAACATTATTACAATTACAAAACAAACCACCCCAAACTCAACAAATTCAGACAGATATTACAAAAAATAACGAGACAATTGCTTTTTAAGTGCGTTTATCGAGTTGATATTTTTTATTGCTGAGGGTAGATTGTTATAAAGACGCGAACTGTTGCATGTTATCGCCGATTGACCACGCTTGGTCCGAGTTTTAGGTAGAATATCTCTCGTATCTCATACTTCTCGTATGTCAAATGCAATAAATGAATCGAGTCGAAAGTAATATACTTGCCATATTTGAAACTAAAATTATATTTGTTGCAATTTTTAGGGTATAAATCAGCAAGGTACAGGCTTATTATTTTTTTTGCCTGAAGCAAGAAAATTAACCGGGCCTGTACCAACTTGTATTATAAAATTTAAAAAAACTTAAATAACAGTCTATTTGTAATATGCCTATTAAAGAAGTATTGATAAATTTACACTTACTTTTGGAAGTTCTTTTTCTAAAAAAAAACATTATACTAGCAGCAGGCTAGTCGTAAAAAAATAAAAATACATGTGAAATGCAAAAAGGAGTCAATATTTCTACATTAGTGTGGTCTAGGACATATTCCTAGGTTGTGTGTCGCAATGGACGAGATAACTCGAGCTTTATACTCGTGAGTCAGACTGCTTGGAGCGTTGGCGCTCAGCGTGGCGTCGCAGTAGGCCCCCCAAACTACGCGACTGGCGGAGATTACAGCAGTCCTCCGCCACGACTGCCTTACCACGTAGAAACGGACTCCCTACTCTACCTGTAACATGTAGCGTATATATGCCGCAGATGGTAAAACACAATGACAGCGCGATGTAGAGCTTTTTGTCATTTTTTTTTTCGAAAAAAAAGTACACAATGATCGTATTGTTATTTAATATTTAAGTACTTTTATAATTTATTTGTTACCTTATGTCGGTTTAATATTAATGTTTTTGTTTTATATTAAATTTGTACTTGCACATGGCAGGGTAGCTAGAGGGAACTTGGGAACCTATTGTTAAGCCACAATTTCCATTAAGATACTTCCATAACCAAGTTTACGCGGAGTTCTGAAGGCTTTGCGTGTTCAGTCCACAACCTGTCGCATCTACACTCGCACACTTGTCACGTACGCCATTTACCTTATAAAAATCGATTTCAAAATAGCTATAACGAAGTTAAGCAAGTTTAATTTACGTTATTTCAAGAAGATATCGGTTATTTGCCTCAATATAAATTACCTTGAACAGGAATTGACTTTGCTACCACAATCTTGACAGCTGCCATCGACGATTGTGGAATAATAAAAAGGTGGGACATAGGAATAGAGTCAGGTTAAAGAAAAATTAACTCTATCTTCTAGTATTTAGAGTCTATGAGCATAGATTTTTGTATTACAACTGTTGAGTGGCTTCATAATCAAGACATTTCACGACAGTTGTGAAGAAAAAAGTTGTAATTGACCGGCTTTGTACAAGGCCGGCATCCAAGGACGCTTAAAGGTGCGAGATTAATAGTCTGTTAGTTTTTATATAGCAAATATATATGTATGTAGAGCTTATATATGAATTAAATTAAATATTAAGGTTATTAATGTATGCAAATGTTCTATATATTCCTTATTTATTTATATCACTCATTTATAATTTTTTTAAAGGTAATATTTTACGTGCCAAGTAAAAATGGTGCAATGTAAATTACAAATAACACATTGTCGTAATAAATAGGTCAAGATATACATTTTATGATTTTCTCTGCATGTCACATTATTTATTATTTTGCCAAAGGTTGTATGTATTAGTGGACAGTGGAAGTTCAATTCTGATTCACGAAGATAAATAATTTTAGTTCATCCCGTCTTTTAAGACACAGAGCAGCTTTAACGTCTACCCCTAATGTATCGAATATAATCTTTGCTGATTTTTTTATATTATTTTATCTTCCACAGTCATTTGTTCTCGTCAATACTCATCGGGATCAATTCTGGTGTACAATGAATTAGTAAACTTTTTAACCAAAGCAGTGGCTCAACTGACTTTTTTGATGACTCTACTACAGTATTTAAAAGAACATGCTTGTAATATGTTATTTTAATAAAATCGTAATACTTTAAACATTTTTTTGTATACATTTTTTTCTACTATGTTGTAACCTTGAAATAGTTTTACAGTATAGTTTTTTTTTAACTTGCTATTGTAGCTTTTTAATCCTAAATAATTCCTATGTAATCTTTCTTTTGTGTAAAAATATCGATTGTTTACATATATTGACTATCTTACGTACTGTACAAGTTAAAAATAAAGGAATTAGACATGGTCCGATGTCTTAATTTATTTAGGTAGAGCAGAAAAAATCGAAATATGATTTAATTTTAAGAAAACTAAGTATTTTTTTTAAATTAATATTTGGGCCTGTAGCGCCTTTGGTCTTAGACAAGGGCATTAGTGGCGGCATTTTCTTAGTATCAGGTTTATTTACCGACTTTATCCCGCATCCATACACTAGATTAAGAAAGATGACTTAGAGCAAAATACCTTTATAACTTAAAACATCCTTAGACATAGAATAATAAACCCCTAATTAATAACACTGCATGTTTAGTGGCGGAACTCAACGCTGCATTTTCTAAGCTAAAGCTGAGAATAGACTCAACAACCATCTTTTTTCAATTTTACTGCATAAGTCAGTATAAATTAAGACGGCCCTTACAAGATATTTTATGTATATTTTAACATGTCATCGAAGTGACGTGTCAAACCGGTGGCCGTTGTATCGAACAAAGTAGCATCACATATTGTTTAGCATGTTATGTTGTTAAGTTTAATCTTTATTCTCTACGTATATGTCTACTAGCCACATAATTAAAAAAAAAATGATACATCTTTCATGGTACATATATGTAGGTTTTTATATATTTTATAGGTATATGGTAGTCAAATATTTTTTAATAGATATAATATTTTACAATAAAACAAAACGATTGGTAATATTAATAATTCTATTTTTAACTATTTCGACTCTATGTAAAATTTGACTTAACTTAACTAAAATTATATTCAAATAAAATATTGGTATAATAATTATAAAATAAATAATAGTTCAAGAGGGTAAAAAATATTGCAAAAAGCCAACGGCACGCGGTGTTCCCAGGCGGTCACCCATCCAAGTACTGACCGCGCCCGACGTTGCTTAACTTCGGTGATCGGACGAGAACCGTGGGTGTGTTCAACGTGGTATGGACGTTGGCGACAAAATGTTATAAATATAGCATCACAATTTGAAGATATTTTGATACTAATATAGTTATATTGTAAATTAGCGACCCGCCCGCAGCTTCGCCCGCTTAATTAAATAATTTAAATAATTTCTTTTCTAATTCTAACTATTTTCTTTGTCTGACAACATTATTAATTTAAAGTCAATATTTATACTTTGAAAAATATTTTTTTCAGCTAAATGAATACAAATAAAAGCGTGGAGCTGAAACGGAAGAAGAATAATATTATTAGGAATAATCAGACTAGCGGCCAAAGTCCAAGACCACCCCATGTCTAAAAAAAAAAATTTAAGCTTTTTACAAAGTGTATACAGCTTTTGTGTAAAAAAAAAAAAAAAGCTTTTGTGTTATTTTCGAGTGTAAGCTATATTACTGAAAAGTTTCATCACAAACTTTCAAATTTATAATAAGGACAATAGTAATATAAACTTGTGATGTTATATTTATAAAAAGCTGTTGCCAACGTCCATACCACGTTGAACACACCGGTTCTCGTCCGATCACCGAAGTTAAGCAACGTCGGGCGCGGTCAGTACTTGGATGGGTGACCGCCTGGGAACACCGCGTGCCGTTGGCTTTTTGCAATATTTTACATTACATTGCTTATAATTTTGATTTATTATTTATATTGCCTTTTTGTGAATCTACTTCTATACTATAGTCATTATTTTAGAAAAAAATATATGAATATAATTTCAAAGTTTTATGGAGAGCCGAAATTAGATTAGTCTCTATCAAACACAGTCAGGAAATAATAAACTTTATAATATTTTGTCTGTATTTAAAAAAAAACAACTACAGATACATCATCATGAAATAATGTAAATCACTTTAAAAATATATTTATTAACATGTAACAGATAAGTAATATCGAGTATAATTTCTTTTCATCTAAACCACATGGCTAGTAGACGTATACGTAGGGAACAAAGATTGAGCTTAACAATATGATGCTAAACAATATGTGATGCTGCTTTGTTCGATGCAACGTCCGGTTTGACAAGTCACTTTGATTACAGATCCATCAATATGCTAGCTTAAGTGAAATAAGGTCAGTCAAATTTAAAAATATTACAGTTGATAATATGCGGCAAATATGTCGTGGTGCAGTGGTACAGGTGCGTGACTGTAAACGACAGGTTGTGGGTTCGATCCCTCTCGAAGAAGTGAAATATTTAATACTTTTAAATGAAGTAAGGACGGAACGGAGTATCTTAACACTAGGTTCCTAAGTTCCTCCGGCTTACCCTGCCATATGCAGGATAGAGGCTGACGCTGAAAAAAATGCAACAATGCTCTATTTTCATCTATTCTTAGTAGTAACCAGTTCGATTCCCACGTAATATCTACACACAAAAATATATACAAATAAAAGCAATTGCCTCTTGAAATTAATGAAAAATTGTTTAAGAAAGTGGATTTTTAATTAAAAATACTTCTATAACGAAAATTCTGTCTGAAACAAATATTTTTCGTGGAAACTTTCAGTCCGCATTTTTATATAATCAGAATGCTGAATTGAAATGTAATATAACTAAGTGACAATGAGCTAAATACGACTATTGTCTGTACTTTTGAGTTGAATATAATTGGTTCTTTACTCTTTGATACTAAAAAGCAGTATAAAATTGCTGTTTTTGTTATGGAATGTTTTATTTATTATATCATATTTTATAGTATTGTTCGTATACTTCCTTTGTAAACATATTTTGTGTTCAAATTATTCAATTGTTAGCTTATAGTTACTTTTTTTTTAGAAAAAGCTATATAACAATATTTTCAGTCTTTGGTATTTTGGAACTTGTTTCATGGATTTTTCTGATTATAGGAGGGTAAATAAGAGAACCCTTGTAATAAGTCTCTATTCTCGTCTGATTTTCGAAACATTGTGTGTTAAATATCGTAATTCGACACTGATTTGCTCACCAAAATTGAAAAATAAAAATACATATTTTCTCCCAGAGAGTATCGAAATCACTTCTATTGCATTAACAATCACATGTGGTACCGCGGTAGTTAAATTATTTCATACTATGTATAATTACTTATGTATTTACCTACAAAAAGGGTAAACGCAATGTTTTTTCTTCTTTTTGTCTTTTAATTCAATTTCTAGGCAATTATTCATTTTATATTTTATTTATCTTTACGAGGCAAGAAAAGAAGAAAAAGAGAAAGGAGAGGGAAAGAAATCGGTTCAATAGGGAAAAAGTGTCTTATCACTGGGTTTCTTGGATAAGAAATCTTATTTTTTAGCTTAACGCTGTATCCCGTATAAAGCAGGGAAGCTTGAAAATCTAATGTTAAGACACTCCGTTCCGTTTCCCACTCTCCCCCGAATCTAAAGTTGGTGAAACTTAATGCAGCATTTTTTCTTGTTACCAGAGCGAAGACATGGAAACATTAAATAATTAATTTGAAAAGATTAAATGTTTTATTGCCTTGAGTGGAGATCGAACCCACGACCTGTCGCGTTTACACACGTCACATGGCCCTTTCGCCACGACATATCCTATCTCTCCTCTTATATGAAATGTTAGGTAATTTAAAGTAATATTTAGGTAATTTATCGCAAACCAATTACACATTGTTAAACAAATAAATTCGTTTAATCTATGTTACTATGTAACATGACAACCGGAAGCTCTAATTTGCTATCTCAATCAGTGGCGACAAAAATGGCGGCTAATTACAAAGTGACGGACAGCTGGATAATTTATGAGCTGATGACGCGTCGGCAAATGAACATGTGGTAAAAAACATATTTTTGTGTACAATATGTATGTACCATGATGGGAATGCTTAAAATTGTATACATTTTTTCTACAAAAATATTGTTTTGAAGATTTCTTTTGTATTTGGAATTTCTTCCAGCATTACGCTATATTCCACACATAGTAGGGTAGGCAGAGAAAACCTAGAGTCAGGACACTCTGTTGCCATTAAGATATTTCTGTAACATACTTTCCACCGAATTTTGAGGCATTGCGTGTTAAGTGGCGGAGTTAAACTCTGCCGTCTTCTTTGATAAGAGCGAAGAAAATAAAGATAATAAATGTTTCATTTCCTCGACTACAAGCATTTAATATTTATAAAAATATATGTTAAATAATATATTTGTAGTAATATATATATATATATATATATATATATATACATATATATATATATATATATATATATATATATATATATATATATATATATATATATATATATATATATATATATATATATATATATATATATATATATATATATATATATATATATATATATATATATATATATATATATATATATATATATATATATATATATATATATATATATATATATATATATATATATATATATATATATATATATATATATATATATATATATATATATATATAAATATATATATATATATGCTATAGCTATAATTACTTTATTTTCATATTTTATAATAATTATAAATTTAATAGTCTTTATTGTAGTGATGATTCAATGGATTTCGACATGTGACCTTCGTTATTAAGGAGCCAGACGACCGTCATTTTTTAATTAATGCATAAAAAAAAACAGATTTTTTGTTTACATATATTGACTTCTTAATTAAAGTCACTTTTTTGCTATATATTTTTCAGTTTCACTCACGTTCCATGCCCCGCTTTCCGCCAAATTTGCAAAAAATCACTTGTAATATATACTTTTATATAAAAATACATGTGTATCATCAATCAATGTTTACAAATAGCAACATTGTTTTTCTTTTTTTTTTTCAGCTTCACGCTGTATCCCGCACGAAGCAGGGTAGGCAGAGGGGACCTAGTGTTAAGACACTCCGTTCCACTTCCGTTCTCCACTTTCCGCCGAATTTGAGGTATTGCGTGTTGAGTGGCGGAAATCAACGCCGCGCTTTTGCCTTATTACCAGAGAAATACGAAGAAATTAAACATTAGATATTTAAATTGAAAATATTAAATATTTCATTTCCTAGACTGGGGATCGAACCCAGAACTTGTCGGTCACAGTCACACTCTTGTGCCGCTGCGCCACGACAGGCCTCAAATGATTTTCGTCGAAGGTTTCATATTTTGTATAAAATAGTTAGTAGGTAATACTTGAGGGAGACTTTTAATATATTAGTATTTTTTTACTTCTTTAATATATAACAGGCAATTCTAGCACAGCAAGAGGGCATTAGCCTGTAAACCAATTGGTCATGAGTTCGAACTAATGGCCCTGAACTCTTTGTATAATACTACTACAACTTTTATTAGAATAAGAAGTGGTCAACAAAGGGTAGCGTATAATTTAGACAAATTAAGTAATTTTAATAAGGCCGTTGAGGCACAGGGGCATAAATGTGCGATTGTCATCGTGATAGTTCTGGATTTATATATATATATATATATATATATATATATATATATATATATATATATATATATATATATAATTATATTTCTCTTCTTCGAATGGGAATCGAATCTACGACCTGTTTTGTCGGTTATAGTCACACCCTTGCGTCGTTGCGCCACAACAGGTCTCTAAAGTATATATTATTTATATTACAAGTTTACCGTTGATAGGGAAGCAAATAAAACAAAGAGCGGTCACGGCGTCCTTCTGTTCACCGTACGATAAGGTGTAGAACAGGCTTATATCAAGAAACGTAAAATTTAAAAAAAAAATGTAAAACAAAGTCTCGTCTTATTCTATCTTTTATCTTTTTCCTATATTGATTTAGAATCAATCAATTTCGTTCGAATTAACTTGTAAATAGAGTTGTTCTGAAGATTTATTTTCTATTTGATGATATCTATACAATATTTATTCATTTATAAATTATTACTGAATTATGAAACTTTTTTATAGTTTTTTTGTTGAGATTGCTCGTGTATACATCGCTTATACAAAGAAGGCAACAGTCCCAATATTGACCTCGGAGTTCAAACTCATTTCATAATAAGCTAAATTTTATAATTATTGCTTTAGGTTTGGTTTAAAATTTTCATTTTATAACGATAATATTAATAGGTATGTTCATTTTTTTTTTACTAAAAATCCCTTGTATGTATGTTTTTTAGTGTAATGTGTTAGAATATGGCAATAAAAAAATATATACACTATTAGCTAGGTAGCAGAATGCAGAACGTAGTATATTATTTTCCACTTTAATTAAAAATATTGCGTATTAACCCATATAAGCCTACCGTACCATATACGGTACAGTAACTTTGCAAAAATATTTTGACCTAACCTCTAACTATTAAATGTTTTTTTGCAGTTTTAAAAATTAGTTCAGAGTGTTAGTTTTACGTTAAAAATATAAAAAAAACTACTTTTGTGCTAGTGGATTTGATAATTTAAGTGCAGCTACCCAGCAGAGATAGTAGAAAACGATTACAATGATTCCAAAAAGGTAAGTTTTATATTATTTATCATTAATTTCATTATTGATCGGTGTTGTTCTGAAGTGTAGATATAATGTGAATATTATGTATGCAAAAATGTATCAGTTAGGCTAGTTTAGTGTGATATATTCATTTGCAAAGTAGGTGTACCGCATATGGTACAGTAGGTTTTTGTAACATCAAAATAGTAATGTGCTACATAAAACTCATTTTATTCCTTTTATTTTTCAGGCCCTTGACACTACACGATATTGCAACAATACTTGAAGAAGATGATGAAAGCAGCAACCAGGGACAAAATTTAGATATTTTTTACTGCCCCCTGATACTGCCAATGAGGATCAAACTGATGAAGACTCTGGTGGAGAAGATGCCGTCAACATAAATAATTTGCCTGCAAGCTTGCTTCGAGCACCAGCAGAACTTGTTGAACCTACGGTGGAGTCAGAATCTGAAGAACAAGATCCTCATGGATCTGAAGAACCCTTGCAAAAACGTCTCATGAAGTATAGCTGGAAGAAACGAGACTTTCAACCAAAACCTACGTCTTGGCAACCAGTTTTTCATGTTCCTGTTGAATGGACGCCAGTGGAGTGGTTTTTTTTACTCTTTTCTGAGGAGCTGTTTGAGTTGCTAACTACTGAAACAAATAGATATTTGGCACGAAAACTTCTTCCCGCTGATGTAAAGATAGAAGAAATGAAATGTTTAGTAGGAATTTTGCTTGTTAGTGGGTATTCACAAGTGAACAGGAGAAGAATGTATTGGGAAAATGCATTGATTGATGATTAAACAACTTGATTGCTACTGCCTTGTCCAGAGACAGATTCACACTGATTTTCTCCAACCTCCATGTCGCTGATAACATGAATTTAGACGAATCTGATAAATTTGCGAAAGTTCGTCCTATACTGAAGCTCCTAGATGCGAAGTTCCTTGAACACTGCCCGCATAAGGAGAATCACAGCATCGATGAAGCAATGGTTCCTTATTTTGGTCATCACTCACATCTTATTTGATCAAAATATATCTTCTCTACGCACAGGCATTCGATGAAAAAAATGGTATATGCCTTTAATTCTCCATTGTATTGATATATCTGTACAAAATGCTTGGTTGCTCTATAGACATAATGGTGGGAATATGGATATGCTCAATTTTAGACGTCGTATTGCCAATTCAATTAATGAAGGTAACAAGAAACGCGAGAAACTTGGCCCCAGTCGTCCATCATCCATAACTTGCGATTCTCGGTATGATGGCAAAGAGCACTACGTCACGAAACAGGAGAAGAGAACTAGATGTGGACAATGCCACAAACAATGTCCAACAAGGTGTGTCAAGTGCAATATTGGTCTCCATGTGGAATGTTTCATTATGTATCACACAAAAAACTAAATAAATAAACATATTCAAAACACCTTGTAATTTTGTATGCATGTAGTCCTACTGTACCCTATATGGTACACCCCCCCTACGGCCCCCTATTAGTTGCAATTTTTTTAAAATATTTTTTTCTTGATATTTAAGCTCTTTTAGATATATTTTAAATAAAAAAACAACAATTTTTCACAAAAATAATTATAGGTCTAAATGGGTTAAGTGGTGGAACTTAACGCTGCGTATTTCCTTATCAGATTTATCCGATTACGGTCAGACACAGTAAACTACTTATAAAATAAATATTTTTTCGTTCATTAACTAGGACGCCTCGTGTCCTCGATTAACTTACAAGGTCAACAAGTATGGTTCTTAATTGAAGGACATGTTAATTAAGCAATTTACGTATTACATAATATAAATAAGGTTTAATATTGGGGTTCTGAACCTCAAAAGGAAAAAATGGAACCATTATCAGAGATTTTTTTTTAAGTACTTCATTCTGTATCCTGTATATGGAAGGGTAGGCAGAGGGAACATGGGAACCTTATGTTAAGATACTTCGTATCGTTTCCTCCGCCAAAGGCGTTACGTGCTGTATGGTAGAACTCAACACCTGATTACTTTGTTATGAAAATTGGCAAAAGCTAAGAACAAATAAAGGTATTTATTCCAAGATGTGGAAATTTATAAATATATTACAAATCACAACTATTGAAATCCCTTATTTGTAGTTCATTTCATATAAATGTGTCGATACGACGAGAAATTTAAATTTGTCAACTCTTATGAAATCACATCTTTAAGTACATCTTATCGACCTACAATGATGATAAAATTGGTGCGGAACTCTCGACAGGCAAGTCTGGCTCGCATTTGATCATTATTTTTTTATTTCGGGGATTTTCCATAGTTAGTAATTCACATAGAGCAAGAGGACTTAGATACAATCTTCCAATTAATATAAACTTATAATTATTTCTCATAATTATATATGTGAAATGATTATAAGTTAATATCAAAACATCTTTTGCTGTATACAAGAAAAGTCTGGCTTTTCAATGATTTCGGAAATCGATCGTTCTTGGAAAAATAATCTTAATCTACACTATCCGACGAGACAAATCACGGCGTTGAGTTCAGCCACTCAACACATAATGTCTTATAACTGAGCGGCGAGTCGACAAAAGCGTGTCCTGACATTAAGTTTTCACTGTATTGTAATTATGTGCCTTACACGAAATACAATGTGAATATAAAATAATATTAAACAAATTGAGGCCTGTCGTGGCGCAGCGGCACAAGAGTGTGACTGTAACCGGCAGATTCTGGGTTTGATCCCCAGTCGAGGAAATGAAATATTTATTATTTTCAATTTAAATATTTAATGTTTCATTTCTTCGCTCTGGTAATAAGGCTAAGCGCGGCGTTGAGTTCCGCCACTCAACACGCAATGCCTCAAATTCGGCGGAAAGTGGGGAACAGAAGTGGAACCGAGGTCTTTACACTAGGTTCCCGGGTTCCCTCCTGCCTACCCTGCCTTGTGCGGGATACAGCGTGAAGCTGAGTAGTAGAGTATCAAACAAATTAATGAAGCAAGAATGTGTACAGGAAAAGTCTATTAACCCGAGATAACCTCTGAACGCTCAATAAATGACAGATGCGCCTGCGCAGACGTCAGTATCTGGAAAACATGAGTAATGCATGACTAACTGCAACTTGTTACTTATCATAGAATTTTAATTATTCTTAGTGTCTTTAAGTGTATATTCTTGTTTCCTAGTTTTTATTAAGGATGAGTCGTCTCCGGCAATTTCAATTGCTTAGACTATAAAATGTAAAATTCTTCGTTTTCCTGTTCCCGAAGATATTCAATTGATTTAATATAGCTTGTAGCATTCTTCTTATAATAGAATACTTAATACAAATATATTTGTTCAATATTAAAAAAATAATAAATTACCTTGAGACAATATGTTATGAAGAAAGAAAGATATTTTTATATTAATTTTTCATCGCTTTGAAGAAACAAAGTCGTCCCACGTCGACCAGCTTTAATTTAGACATGAAATGGAGGCAGGAATTCCCTGACACTACGTTTTCTCTGTGTGAATATAAGTTATCGTTTTTAGGGTTCCATGCCTCATAACACAAAAAAATCTTATCTCTAGACCATTTACTTTAGATCTTGCGGAGATATAAAGCTGAAATTGATATTACATATAAAGTTCTACGGAACTTGGAGCACAGATAAAATGTATCTTAATTAAACCTTGATTTAAGAATTAAAATCTAAACTTAAACATCGACATATTGATTCAATACATATGATACAAGCAAACAAAGGATACATTCTAAAAATTCATAATATACCATATGTACTCGTCGTATATTTGTATATTAGTTCATAGAAAAATATAATTACAAAGTTATGTTTGTCGTTAATTTCATACAAAATGTACGGATATGCCCGCACACTTAAGCTTGTCAAGTTTTATAAGTTGTTGACAACTTAATCTTAAATAAAAAACGACCATCGATGCGGAGATCTCAGTGAGCGATTCCGGTTTACACTTAACTGATATTATTTATATTAGAGAATTCTACACTAATTCAATACAAACACGTGACAATATTAGCAGTATTAAATACATATTTCAATTATTTGTCATTTACGCTAACACAATTTGAAGGGTACAATTAAATATGTTATTATTGAAATGATAACAATTAATTTACCAGAGTCGTTTATAGAACATGTTTATTATTATTACATTTGAAAATATTTGCCCGCCAATTTATTTTGTAATAAATGTATACGTATGTAAAATACACGTAATATATGATATAATATTTTTGTATATCATCGCTCGTTTGTTTTCTTCATGAATTTATTATACAGACAAGTAGAGAAAAGTAGTGTTAAGACACTTCAGTCTTCTTTAGCCTTTTTTAACGTAACAACACATCCCGCATGTAGAAGGGAAACCAGAGAACATGAGAACCTGATGTCAAAGTTGGACACCGCATTGTGTGCTGAGTGGCAGAACTAAACGCCGCGCTTGACTATGTTACCAGAGCGAAAAAATCGGACACGTCATACTTGTGCCTCTATGTCTTTTTTTATTATTGACATTAGTATCTCTAAATAATAAAAAAGAGAAGAATAAAATATAATATTGCAATTTGAAATAAAACGAGGCGCTAATTTCCGGTGATCAACGTCTCAATTTCTATCTGAAAGTGGACAACAAAGTGTTTAAACATTCGAAGAAAGTCTTAGTCAATTTCAAGATATTTAAACTAATAATTTAAAGAATTTTAAATTAACTAGGTTAATTAATTAATTTTTTCAGCCTGTCGTGTCGCAGGGTTTGTGTTCATAATGTGCATGTGACTGTGAGCGTGACAGGTTGTGGGTTCGACCCCCACTCGAAAAGATTAAATATATTAAATATTTAATTCAAACATATTTTCAATTCTAATTTCTTATAAAAGATAATAAGGCAAATATCGGCGTTGAGTTCCGCCACTTGACACGCAATGCCTTTTGGCGGAAAGTGAGAAATGGAACCGAGTGTCTTAACACTAGGTTTTCAAGTTTCCTCTGCCTACCCTGCCATATGCGGGATACAGTGTGAAGCTGAGTAAGTGAATGAGACCAATCATTTGTTTTTCAGCAATTTTCATTTTCAATTTTCTTCTCTATATCACTTTTACTCATATGTTACAAACAAAGTGTAGATATAAAATAATATTATAAAATTTCCGAGTAAAAGTTTCGTTGGAACAAAATGTGTAGTTTTCAAGTTACAGGTATTTAACTGTTTCTAGAATTGAACAAGTGTAAAGTGTTTTTCAACGAAACTGTAAGGTTTGTAATTTAAGTCTTACATTTTCATAAAATTTTATTCAATATGATACGAAAATTTGTATACTTTAGATAAGTTTTTATGTGCGTTAAAATAATGTTTAAAATAACTGTGAAATATGTATGACAAATGCTAAGTTGATAGGCAAAGGGAACCTGGGAACCTAGTGTTAATCACTTCGTTCTCATTAGAGCACTTTCGTTCTTCATCTGGAGGCATTGCTTGCTTAGTAACGGATCACAACGCCGCGCTTTGCTTCATTACCAATACTTATTTTAAATATAAAATATTTCAATTATTATCCGTCTTGAAATCGAACATATAACCTTGGCGCTGAAAGTATCGTATGTCTGTACTCTACGCCATGACAGCAATTTTAATCATTACGCTGTATTCCACAAATGCAAGGTAGCTAGAGGAAACTTGAGAACCTAGTGTTAAAACACTCCGTTCCCTTCCTCAATTTCCGCGGTATTTGGGGCATTGTGTGTTGAGTGGCGGAGCTTAACGGCGCGCTTATTTTTGTTTTTTATGGAAAAGGCAAGGCAAACGAGCGTACGGGTCACCTGAAGACACAAGTTGATTTCGGCACTGGTCGACGTTTTCCTGAGAAAGACTTGAACGGCCGGAGTATACAGCGTCACAGTTCTATCATCCGCATAACAATGTATGTTAGAGTCCTCCAACATATCATTGATATGCAGAAGAAATAGCGTAGGGGACAGCACGCAGCCTTGGGGGACGCCAGCGTTCACGGGCATGTATTCAGAGCAAAAACCGTCGACAGCGACCTTGATGCTGCGTCCAGTGAGAAAACTAGCGATCCACTTGCATAAATTCTCGGAAAGCCCGTTAGATGGAAGTTTCGCAAGGAGCGCCCCATGCCACACACGATCGAAGGCCTTCGCCATGTCCAGACTAACTGGCAGGCCCTCTCCCTTACTATCAATAGCCGCAGCCCAGCGGTTGGTTAGGTAAACCAGAAGATCACTGGTTGAGCGACGAAAGCCATATTGGCGGTCGTTAATCAATCGGTGATCCTCTAGATAAACCAAGAGCTGGCTATTGATTAAGCTCTACATAACTTTGTAGAGCAGGGAGGTGATAGCAATAGTTAGTTGGATCGGAACCATCGCCTTTTTTCGGGATCCGGTGGATAAGAGCGCTCTTCCACGATTCTGGGACTACGCCGACTGAGTAAGAGTGCCGAAAGAGACGCGTTCGTCATAGGAGTCAGCTCAGGAGCACATGAACGGAGCACAAGAGGAGAGATGCCATCTGGCCCACTCGACTTGTGAATGTCCAAGGAAGAGAGAGCTCGCCTAACAGCTTTCTGACTGATTTTAACGTCAGGCATTGAGCTCTGACACCGCGGGATGGTTGGCGGCGTTTTGTCTTATACCAGAGCGAAGAAGGCGAAATATTAAATATTTCACTTCTTCGAGTGGGCATCTGACCAACAACCTGCTGTTTATACACCATAACAAATAATAAATTGACATATATAATTAAAGTAAAATTTTAAAAGTTTTAAAATATTTCAAAATATTCAAAATATTTATTATATTAGTCTTTAAGTGTATATTCTTGTTTCCTAGTTTTTATTAAGGATGAGTCGTCTCCGGCAATTTCAATTGCTTAGACTATAAAACGTAAAATTCTTCGTTTTCCTGTTCCCGAAGATATTCAATTGATTTAATATAGCTTGTAGCATTCTTCTTATAATAGAATACTTAATACAAATATATTTGTTCAATATTAAAAAAATAATAAATTACCTTGAGACAATATGTTATGAAGAAAGAAAGATATTTTTATATTAATTTTTCATCGCTTTGAAGAAACAAAGTCGTCCCACGTCGACCAGCTTTAATTTAGACATGAAATGGAGGCAGGAATTCCCTGACACTACGTTTTCTCTGTGTGAATATAAGTTATCGTTTTTAGGGTTCCATGCCTCATAAGACAAAAAAAACTTATCTCTAAACCATTTACTTTAGATCTTGCAGAGATATCAAGCTGAAATTGATATTACATATAAAGTTCTACGGAACTTGGAGCACAGATAAAATGTATCTTAATTAAACCTTGATTTAAGAATTAAAATCTAAACTTAAACATCGACATATTCATTCAGATACAAGCAAATGAAGGATACATTTTAAAAAGTGATAATATACCATATGTACTCGTATATTTGTATATTAGTTCATAGAAAAATATAATTACAAAGTTATGTTTGTCGTTAATTTCATACAAAATGTACGCATATACCCGCACACTTAAGCTTGTCAAGTTTAATAAGTTGTTGACCACTCAACCTTAAATAAAAAACGACCATCGATACTGCGATCTCAGTGAGCGATTCCCGTTTACACTTAACAGGTTTTATTTATATTAGATAATTCTACACTAATTCAATACAAACACGTGACAATATTAGCAGTATTAAATACATATTTCAATTATTTGTCATTTACGCTAACACAATTTGAAGGGTATAATTAAATATGTTATTATTGAAATGATAACAATTAATTTACCAGAGTCGTTTATAGAACATGTTTATTATTATTACATTTGAAAATATTTGCCCGCCAATTTATTTTGTAATAAATGTATACGTATGTAAAATACACGTAATATATGATATAATATTTTTGTATATCATTGCTCGTTTGTTTTCTTCATGAATTTATTATACAGACAAGTAGAGAAAAGTAGTGTTAAGACACTTCAGTCTTCTTTAGCCTTTTTTAACGTAACAACACATCCCGCATGTAGAAGGGAAACCAGAGAACATGAGAACCTGGTGTCAAAGTTGGACACCGCATTGTGTGCTGAGTGGCAGAACTAAACGCCGCCCTTGACTATGTTACCAGAGCGAAAAAATCGGACACGTCATACTTGTGCCTCTATGTCTTTTTTATTATTGACATTAGTATCTCTAAATAATAAAAAAGAGAAGAATAAAATATAATATTGCAATTTGAAATAAAACGAGGCGCTAATTTCCGGTGATCAACGTCTCAATTTCTATCTGAAAGTGGACAACAAAGTGTCTAAACACTCGAAGAAATTCTTAGTCAATTTCAAGATATTTAAACTAATAATTTAAAGAATTTTAAATTAACTAGGTTAATTAATTAATTTTTTCAGCCTGTCGTGTCGCAGGGTTTGTGTTCATAATGTGCATGTGACTGTGAGCGTGACAGGTTGTGGGTTCGACCCCCACTCGAAAAGATTAAATATATTAAATATTTAATTCAAACATATTTTCAATTCTAATTTCTTATAAAAGATAATAAGGCAAATATCGGCGTTGAGTTCCGCCACTTGACACGCAATGCCTTTTGGCGGAAAGTGAGAAATGGAACCGAGTGTCTTAACACTAGGTTTTCAAGTTTCCTCTGCCTACCCTGCCATATGCGGGATACAGTGTGAAGCTGAGTAAGTGAATGAGACCAATCATTTGTTTTTCAGCAATTTTCATTTTTAATTTTCTTCTCTATATCACTTTTACTCATATGTTACAAACAAAGTGTAGATATAAAATAATATTATAAAATTTCCGAGCCAAAGTTTCGTTGGAACGAAATGTGTAGTTTTCAAGTTACAGGTATTTAACTGTTTCTAGAATTGAACAAGTGTAAAGTGTTTTTCAACGAAACTGTAAGGTTTGTAATTTAAGTCTTATATTTTCATAAAATTTTATTCAATATGATACGAAAATTTGTATAATTTAGATAAGTTTTTATGTGCGTTAATATAATGTTTAAAATAACTGTGAAATATGTATGACAAATGCTAAGTTGATAGGCAAAGGGAACCTGGGAACCTAGTGTTAATCACTTCGTTCACATTAGAACACTTTCGTTTTTCATCTTGATGCATTGCTTGCTTAGTAACGGGTCACAACGCCGCGCTTTGCTTTATTACCAATACTTATTTTAAATATAAAATATTTCAATTATTATCCGTCTTGAAATCGAACATATAACCTTGGCGCTGAAAGTATCGTATGTCTGTACTCTACGTCATGACAGCGTTTTTTAATCATTACGCTGTATTCCACAAATGCAAGGTAGCTAGAGGGAATTTGAGAACCTAGTGTTGAAACACTCCGTTCTCTTCCTCAATTTCCGCGGTATTTGGGGCATTGTGTGTTGAGTGGCGGAGCTCAACGGCGCGCTTATTTTTTTTTTTATGGAAAAGACAAGGCAAACGAGCGTACGGCTCAACGGAAGACACAAGTTGATTTCGGCACTGGTCGACGTTTTCCCGAGAAAGACTTGAACGGCTGGAGTATACAGCGTCACAGTTCTATCATCCGCATAACAATGTATGTTAGAGTCCTCCAACATATCATTGATATGCAGAAGAAATAGCGTAGGGGACAGCACGCAGCCTTGGGGGACGTCAGCGTTCACGGGCATGTATTCAGAGCAAAAACCGTCGACAGCGACCTTGATGCTGCGCCCAGTGAGAAAACTAGCGATCCACTTGCATAAATTCTCGGGAAGCCCGTAAGATGGAAGTTTCGCAAGGAGCGCCCCATGCCACACACGATCGAAGGCCTTCGCCATGTCCAGACTAACTGGCAGGCCCTCTCCCTTACTATCAATAGCCGCAGCCCAGCGGTGGGTTAGGTAAACCAGAAGATCACCGGTTGAGCGACGAAAGCCATATTGGCGGTCGTTAATCAATCGGTGATCCTCTAGATAAACCAAGAGCTGGCTATTGATTAAGCTCTCCATAACTTTGGAGAGCAGGGAGGTGATAGCAATAGTTAGTTGGATCGGAACCATCGCCTTTTTTCGGGATCCGGTGGATAAGAGCGCTCTTCCACGATTCTGGGACTACGCCGACTGAGTAAGAGTGCCGAAAGAGACGCGTTCGTCATCGGAGTCAGCTCAGGAGCACATGAACAGAGCACAAGAAGGGAGATGCCATCTGGCCCACTCGACTTGTGAATGTTCAAGGAAGAGAGAGCTCGCCTAACAGCTTTCTGACTGATTTTAACGTCAGGCATTGAGCTCTGACACAGCGGGATGGTTGGCGGCGTTTTGTCTTATACCAGAGCGAAGAAGGCGAAATATTAAATATTTCACTTCTTCGAGTGTGCATCTGACCAACAACCTGCTGTTTATACACCATAACAAATAATAAATTGACATATATATAATTAAAGTAAAATTTTAAAAGTTTTAAAATATTTCAAAATATCTCTATTTTTAAGAAATTCCTATGTTTTCGTAAAAACAATATATAATTTTGTATATTCTAGATAGCAATACATTATTTTTAAGTAGATTCGTTTGGTAATGGCGGCGGTCACGAAACTACAATAGGTACTGCACTACACATGCACTCTTATTAATGTTTTCTGTTTTGACCTAAATTATCAAATTATATTGAAATAATTGCTAAATACTAGTATTTAACTAAAGTTTTCTTTAAATAAATACTCTAATTTAAAGAAAAACGTAATCGGATGCTCTCTATTTTTGTAGTAGGATAGCCAAATTAAACCTAGTGTAAAGACACTCCGTTCTTCCCTTTTACGCCCAATACATACACACAGACATTGTTTGTTTTCAATCACTCCGCCTGTGCTTTGTCAACTACAGCAAGGAAATAAAAAGCAAATAAAATATAACTGAATTCTGTCCTGGCACAGGTTTACAAGCGTACGACTGTAAACGTGAGAGGTTGTAGGTACAATTCCCACTCGAGAAAGTTAAATGTTTAGTAACACAGCGCGGCGTTGAGTTCCGCCACTCAATATGCAACGCCTCAAATTTAGCGGAAAGTGGGAAATAATAAAAATTAATATTAAACTATATATAAAAGAACGGCTATCCTAACCATATAACTACGTTGGTCCAACAATAATGAAAATATTAAAAGTCTCATATAAACCTTTTTAAAGCTCAGCAATATCATATTGCTTGCATTCTTCAAAATTCGTCCCGGAAAAGATTTAAAAGAATTTTCTATTAAGAAAATGAAGGTTAGAATGTGAAGATGTCAGTGCACTTAGTTTTATACTAAAAGATCATATCAAAAGATACATTTTTTTTCGTGCGGTTTCGTCTTCATGTAGTTCAACGGAAATAAATAAAAATTGCGAGACAAGTTTATAACGATTTTTTTTATGAAATGTCTAATACTGGCATTCAGTTCTGGTGCCTAATCTGCCATAGCTAACATCTCGGGAATTAGACAGAAAGTGAGAAACGGAATGTTTTTTCATTAATTCTTCTTCGCCTTTCCAGTTTTACAAACATATCTTTTTTTATAATCTTTTATAATCTTTAACAATGTATATGGTAATCGACATGTGAAGCTGTTATTATAAATGTCACTGTGGAATTTCCTAATTATGGTATGACACGCGAGTGGTTACTGGTCTTAACAATTGTCACACCCAAAAGTCTATAAATATAAAAAATGAGTTTAAAGTATATTAAAAAAGAGGACGGGCCTGTCGTGGCATAGGGCACGTGCGTGTGACTGTAAATGCGATAGGTTGTGGGTTTAATCTATACTCGATAACACTCACTCTCTCACTCACTCAGTTTCACGCTGTATCCCGCACATGGCAGGATAAGCACAGGGAACTTGGGAGCCTAGTGTTAAGACACTCCGTTCCACTTCCGTTCCCCACTTACCGCTGAGTTTTGAGGCATAGCGTGTTGAGTTCGCGGAACTCAACGCCGCGTTTTGCCTTGTGCCAGAGCGAAGAAATGAAAATATTAAAGATTTAAATTGAAAATATTAAATATTTCATTTCCTCGAGTGGGAATCGAACCCACAACCCATCGGTTACAGTCACACGTTTATGCCGCTGCGCCACAACAGGTACTCGATATCGATATAAAATATATTATATTTTATGTCGATATCGATATATTTTATATCGATATAATTATTTTTATTTTTTCGCTCTGATGATAAGGCAAAGTGTGGCGTTCAGTTCCGCTACTCAACACACATTGTCTCAAATTCGTCTGAAAGCAGAGAATAGAACGGATTGTCTTAACACTAAGTTCCTAACTTCCCTCTGCCTACACAGCCAAATTTGATACAATGTGAAGTTGAAAACAAAAATAATAAAAAATATGTCTATCGTGGCGAAGCGGCATGGAATTTATAAACGTAACGGTTGGAGGTTCGATCCCTTTCCCTCACTCGGGAGATAAAAATATTTTTTGTTTCGACATTATCGTAGGAGAACTTAGTGCAAGTGTGTTAAGTACATAATGTCTCAAGAAAACAGCAGAAAACGGAGAATGAAGTGTTTTTGGAAGAAGTTTGTGATATAAACACTTTTTTAGCTTAAGGCTTCTCTACTTCCTGTACAAAATATTTGATGCGTAGCGCAATTCAACGCCGTATTGTGTCTTTTATTGGTGTTGCGAATGGGCAGAGTGGTCGTGGTATCTAATTTTCCGATATCTCACAATCTTTCTATGGCTTGTCGAAATTTGAGAAACGTTATTTCGTTCCAGCCATCACAAGAGCGGAAAAAGCTGTTTTAAATACACATATCTCAAAGTGAGAATCAAACTAGTTATATAACTAGACTGCTACACAGCATAAAGGTACAAAAAATATTAAAATATGCCAAAAACGCTAAAGAATCCTATAATTAAGAAGCCTATGGTATTGTTCACCCCCGTCACGTAGAAAAGCCGGGCAAGATAAAGTGACTCCAACCGTGAATATGAAATGAACGCATATTTTCGCCATGCCCGTACAATTTGGGGAGCCCAAAAAGTTTTCGCAGAATTATTTTGTATTATAATAAGTAAATTGCTTAGATGTAAGTATTCTATCCTTAAACTTTGAAGGATTTTTTGTAATATATTTGTATAAGTTGCTATTTGCAAGGATAGCATGGTAGGCAGAGGGAACTTGGGAACCTAGCTACCTATTAAGCACTGCATTACGTTCCCCATTTGAGTGGTTGAACTGAAGGCCGCGCTTTACCTTGTTACCAAAGCGAAGAAATCCAATTATAAACATTTCTTTTGACTACATTAAATATTTAACAACTGAGTTAGGATCGAACCTTACAGTCACATTCTTGTACCCCAGCGCCAACATTGGCTTCAATGCAGAAAAAAAATATTGGTAATAGAAAAATCTATTCATTTCCATTAAAATTTTGTATTCACCAACATCTTCCTTTAAGTAAAGTTCTTGTAAACCTTCATTTATATGATTCACAACAGTTCCATTGTAATCTAAAGGTGAAAACAAAAAAGTGAATCTTTCAATATTATACGCAACTGTGTACTACTTGGGAATACTTAATAAGTTTATTTCAATTTCTAAATACATTGAGCTTTTTAACTTTCGCTTTTGAAGTTTTTGATGGTCATTTTATTGAATTGGTTAGGTTAGGTTAGGTTGCGTTATATATACTCGTATGTACTATGTAATTTTCAAATTTTAACCAGTAGTTCCTACAGTTCCTTGACTTGACATAATAGTATTATTGGTACCATAGAATGGTATTTAGCTACCCACTGAACTCAGCTTCACGCTGTATCCCGCACATGGCAGGGTAGGCAGAAGGAAATTGGGAACCTAGTGTTAAGACACTCCGTTCGACTTCAGTTCCCCACTTTCTGACGAATTTGACGCATTGCATGTTGAGAGGCAGAACTCAACGCCGCGTTTAGCCTTGTACCAGAGCGAAGAAATGAAAATATTCAATATTTAAATTGATAATATTAAATATTTCATTTCCTCAAATGGGGATTGAACCGACAACCTATCGGTTATAGTCACAGGCTGGTGCCGCTGCACCACGACTGGCCTCAACTACTAGGGACTAGTATTTAGTTATTTCCATTTACAACATTTTTTTTATAGAGTAACTCAATATCCTGCAAATTTTAAGCCACAACTTCAATATTTCCAAATTAAACCATGTTCCATGAAAACAAAAAAAAAAACAGAAAACAAAAAAAAACGATTCAAATAGGTAAAGTGTACCATTAATTAAAATCTTTTTAACAGTAATATCTCTAGAACAATACATTACATTGTGTGACACTATTATAGTATACTATAGCAGTTAAAGTATACTATAGTAGCTATAGTATAGTATAGAAATTATGTCACAGCATTCATGCCGCGTTAGCGACGGAACAAAGAAATTGCGAGCACGTCACACACGTGCGTTGCACGAGACCTTACATACAGTTGTAAAGAATTTACAACATAGTTATTTTCTTTAGTTTTTTTTATTTATTCTTGATATTAAGACACTATACTTTTTCCACTTTTTGCTGCGTTGTATTGCGTAACTTAGCTCCGTACTCTGTATACCTATGGTAAGAAATAAAAATAGTTTAAGTACACTGAGTTTTCTGAGTAGGAACCGAATTCACAACTCCGTTGTGTTTAAAGTTAATATTATTCTAATGCACCACCAAAGCCTTAAAAGTATTTTTTTAACGATATTTTTTTTTGTCGAGTGGCAGAGCAGATATTTTTAAATATTTTAATTACAAAAGAAATTATTAAGTATTTCATTTCCTCTAGTAGCAATCGAACCCACAAACTACTTTACAATGGTAAACGCACGTTCGTGCTCAATTAGTAGAACAATGAGGAACGGAAGTGTCTCAATGGGAACAGAGTATCCCAACATTAGGTTCCCGGGTGTTCTCTGCCTACCCAGTTATGTACGGATCGAAAAAAAAATATCTATTCAAACAATGGACCATGTGTAGTAAACCAGCGTAACCGGTCTGGTTACGCAAGCGCCGCAATATCGCAAACTGGTTGCAAGTGGAACGTGCTCTATACTTCTATACTCACACATAGTACATAGATACATCTAATTGATTTAATATACTTCTATTTCAATAAATAAATTGTAGTTTTCTAAAGTTAAGTACTAGTAAATACTTTTTGCACCTTACTTCATATCACTATACCTTAATTCTGTATTTTGAATGGTTGTCTGTAAGAGATTCTTTAGCCGTGTGATTCCGGCTTAGAATAGGATCACCCTGGTACTGATGGTGTCGTAAGAGGTGACTAAAGTGCGTGTGGTAGAGTCACGTTGCCAGCATTAGCAACGCGCATGGGCAGACTCGACCGGCTTATTACCACCCCCGTCATCTAAGACCGGCGTTAAGTAGTAGGCTTTGGCCACTGCGTTTCGCATAAGGTAATGCCGGGTCCCGGTGCCCTTCTAATTTAAAGGACGGCAACGCTCCTGTAGCTCCTCTGGAGTTACTCGGGGCCGTGGGCGACGGTGATCACTTACCACCAGGTGACCCGTACGCTCGTTTGCCGTCTTTTACATATATAAAAAAAAAAAAAAGATCACTTGTAGTAATAAGGCCGCCATTGCACATAATATGTTAATTTAAGTGTTATATTTATGTAAAATTTTAAATTAAGTATTTTATGTGCAATAAAGTGTTATTATTATTATTATTATTAATAACCATAAAATGTAGGCGCAGCGGCACTAGGGTGTGACTGTAAAGGCGACAAGTTGTGCGTTCGATCCCCACTCGAGGAAATAAAATATTTAGTACTTTCTACTTAAATACTTAATATTTTCATTTATTTCTGGTAAGAAGGGAAAACGCGGAGTTGAATTTCACCACTCAACACGCAAATTTGGCGAATAGTTGAGAACGGAATGGAGTGTCTTAACACTAGGTCTCCAAATGTCTACCCTGCCATGTGCGAGACACAGCGTGAAGCTAAGTGAATGAATTATATAAGTATAGTAGAAAAAAATCAATATCGATACCGTCTGTAGCCACTAATAGTTGTAGGTTCGATCCTACCATAATTGAATCATCTTATAATTAGTCAGGAATAGAGTGTTCCAGAACAAATTACTCCACAATCTATTATAAAGGAAATTAGAAACACTTTGAAACGATCCAGTATTATCGCTTAATGCTTCACAAAGGGAACAAATTTCGCAATTGAACAAGCGTTTAGCGACAAAGTGCTAAGTGCATTCAGGCAGTTTAAGTCACGAAACATTTATACATACATACATACATACATATGTTTGTTTAACTTTAGATATTTAATGAAAACTCAAGTTTAATTACAGGAACAAAGGAATTTTAAATATTGTGTTTGATTAATAAGTATGAGGCCTGTCGTGGCGCAGCGGCACGAGCGTGTGACTGTAACCGACAGGTTATGGGTTCGATCCCCAGTCGAGGAAATGAAATATTTAATATTTTCAATTTAAATATTTCATGTTTCATTTCTTCGCTCTGGTAATAAAGCAAAGCGCGGCGTTGTGTTCCGCCACTTAACACGCAATGCCTCAAATTGGCGGAAAGTGGGAAACGGAAGTGGAACGGAGTGTCTTTTCACTAGGTTCCCGGGTTCCATTTGCCTACCCTGCTTCGTGTGGGATACAGCGTGAAGCTAAAAAAAAAATTAATAAGGATTTTTTTTACATTACCTCTATATCAGGCGGAGGAAACTTGGGAACCTAGTGCTAAGACCGTCCGTTAGCATTAATATAAATTTTCTACGAAAATTTTAGAGGCTTTGTGTGTTAGGTTAGGTTTGCAAGCGGCGAACAACGCCGCGTTTTGCCTCGTTACCAGACAAATAATCAATCGATTGATATTATTTAATTTCTTTAAGTGAGGATCGAACCTACATCCTGTAACGTTTTCAGTCGAACTTTCCCCTGCATCTCGACAGGCCTCAGTTAGGCCTAGTATGAAATATATATTCGTATCATTATTACTAACTAATAACATTTTATATGTTAAAGTATTTGATTGTTACAAATGATTTAGCATAATATACTTATTATCTTTGTTTTTTTGTATCACGTATACCACATACTACTTTACAAGAGAAGATAAAGGGAACCATGTTACGAAATTTCGTCAAATTTCATTTTCTACTATTTTTTAAGCATTGCGTTGAGTGGTGGAACTCAACGCCGAGTATTGTCTTACTAGTCTCAAAATCAAAAGCCGAGTAGGAATCGAACCCAAAACCGTTACAATAATAGTTGACATCAGTATATTAAAAGGTCGTGCTTAATGGAGAAAAAATAAATATAAATACAATAACTTAAAATATGGGAATATAAATGTATGGCATAAAAAATAGAAAGATAACCTCAAAAAATCTTTTCCTCATACATTTCCTTGTAAGTTAGATGATTTTGGTTAAGAAACAAAAACGTTATTAATGGTAGAATAAAACGACACTCTAGGAAATTAAGTATATAATATTTTCAAATTCAATATTTAATGTTGTCATTTCTATGCTCTGGTAACGAGGTAAAGAGTTGGTTGTGGCTTCGAATCCTACTTAAAGAAGTGCAATGTTTAAAGTTTTTATTTTAAATTGAATACTTAACACTTTCATTTCTTCGTTCTGGTAACAAGGTAAAGCACGGCGTTGAGTTTCGCCACTCAAGACGCAATGTCTAAAATTCGGCATTAAGTCGGGTAACTCTCTGCCTGTTCAGGCATGTGCGGTATACAACTAGAAGCTAACAAAAAATTAAATAAAATTCGCTATATCTTAATACAGATAAAGTATTTAATAACAAAACAATTTTTATGTTAGTTTTTCATTATAGAATGATCTGACGATTTCAAATTCCACTGGGACTCTATATAGATATTAATAATGTAGATTTATGTATGTATATATGTTCAAACCAACAAAGAAACAAACATCTTGTAAACAGAAATGTAACTATATCAATTTATGTACACTACTAACACCTTGTTATCATCCGAAGAATCAATATGGCATTCTGTTTGGGAACGCAGACGACATTCCTGCCACCATTCCTGGCGGTCATGACTAAGCTACTCAATTGATTTTAATACTGTAGATTTATACAAATACAGTGTTAGATAAGAACACTATTTTACTCAGCTTCACGCTATATCCTGCACATAGCAGGTTAAGCAGAGGAAACTCGGGAACCTAGTATTAAGATCTGTTCCTCATTTTCCGCCCAATTTGAGGCATTTCGTAATGAGTGGCGGAACTCAACGCTGCGCTTTGCCTTGCTTCCCGAGTGAAGAAATGAAAACATTAAATATTCAAATTGAAAATATTAAATATTTCATTTCCTCGAGTGGGGATCGAATCCACAACCTGTCGTTTGCAGTCACACGTTTGTGCCGCTGCTCCACGAGAGGCTTCAACAATATGTTACAATAAGGATTTGTCAATATGTTTTTGTATTATTTTGAATTTTGTAAGGGATGTTTTTTGGCTTCTTTACCTAAACATATTATATATGATAATTTTATTGACCACCTGTTGTGGTGCAGCGGCACAGTGTGTGACTTTAAACACGACAGTTTAATGTGCAAGGTTCGACCCCACTCAAGGAAATCAAATATTTAATATTAAATATTGGAAAAACTCTAAAATATTTAATATTAAATGTTGGAAAAAATCAAATTAAATATATGTCTTCATTTTTTCGCTATAAGAAAGCAAAACGCCTTAAGTTCCGCCACTCAATTCGCAATATCTCAAATTCGGCGGAAAATGGGGAACGGAACGGAGTGTCTTTACACTAGCTTCCCAAACTCTTTCTGCCTACCCTAGCTTGTGTGGAATACAGCGTATAGCTGAGATCTGTCTATTAAAACCATATGCCTTCAGATAACTTGAAGTCAAGTTAAAATTAACATCAAATATATAAAGCGTTAAAAAGTTTACTTTTAGTAAGATACTTCCCGTCTTTCTATAGCCAAAAATAAGTGCATACGTCCGCAAATTTTATATTCTCAACTTTCATGGTTTGTATTTTCTGTTAACCTTAAACTCTGAAATTGGTAAGGAACCCTCTGTGGGAAAATCAGGTCGGTCCTTTTGCATATTGTAGTCTTATCACGCTGATTTTACATATGTGTAAAATAAAGAGCATAGCTAGATGAAATAAAAATCATAAATCCATATTTTTGAATCGAATCCGTTATCACTATCTTCTCCTACAGTCAGTATGTGGTATCACACTGAGCACACAACTTCAATAAACCTAGTCATGGTGAAGCAATATCCGCATCTATTACAGCAGCGTTCTCCTAATCTTGCTTGCTTGGCTTCTATAATGTAGTATAAATTTAATTGAATTTATAATAATTTGACTTAAAATCATCTTGGTAGTATATTTTACATGTATATTTTGTTTATGATATGACTACGTATCTGAGGAAATGTTGGACATGTTAGCATAAGTGTGACTTTTTTTCATTTTACACTTTTCAGTAGTGTTAAGATATTTCTTTTCCCTACATAACACCGAACTTAGGAATTCTAGTCTATAGACACAGAACTCATATTGAATACTTCTATCATCTCATTTTGAACAATTTGATTGCAAACAACGTAGAAATGTTCAAATCGTTGGAAACCAAATATCTGTGAGGGGCTTGACGCTTGCTTTGAGTAAAGATAAATCCGTGCTTACTACTACTAATACTTTCTCTACAGCATTTATTGAGGAGAATTTTCTGGAGAACTGTTAGACTTGGTACGTGCCGCTGAATGTTTTCTCACAGTACGTCACAAGCAGAAATACCATCGTCATCCTCCGGATTCGTGGTACTCTACTACTGTGCTATCTCGTAGGGAATTTCTTTTAGTGCCACACACCACAGATGTTAGTGTTTTCAGGTCGAAGCGAAATGGATATCTTCAAAAATCGCGTCTATCTTCGTCTTAACATCCGGTATGGCACTTGTAGCTTTTCTAGAGTTACACGAGGCCATGGGTGGCGGTGATCACTCACCATTAGATCATCACGGTAAAAAAACCCTGACAAAATCAGCCCAAAGAGTCAGCTCACAAATAGTTAGTAAATTGTTTTTATTCTTAATTCAAAGTTACTTTTATAAACTAGGAATTTTACTTATCTTTTCCTTTTTTTCTCCAATATTTTATATTTCGGGCACTCGGATATATTTTTATAGACACGGCTTAATATTTATGGCATTAATTATTAAGTAATAAGAAATGTATAATGGAGCAGTCACCATCGTTGAACGTTCTAGAAAAGACTTCAAAGAATATATGTGTATATTATGTACGCCGTAGAGTGTTTAAAGGACGATATAATATGATATAACAATGTTCGGGCTGTTCATAATCTATTTAAATTTTTTTGCGTTTATTGTAAAGTAACTTTACGCCCGAACATCCTTATACTGTATATTTTAAAAAGATGACATCTTTTTATGCGACGTAACTATAGTTTATTTTCAAAGACAATTCATGCTCAAACATAATTGGGGTGGCGGCGTTTGCATTTTAAGGTCCTGGCATCACGGGTAATATTTTTGTATAAGGTTAATAGTTTTATGTAAATGAAACATATCCTATGTTTTATATGAGTATGTGTCGTGTAAGTTTATTATTGTGAAAATAGTCATTTTTTTTTATTTGTCCCGATCACCATAACTAGGATTTTTTTTTTCCATTTTTGATACAAATTTAAGTATTATTGAATAACTAAAGGGGTATTATTATCCGAATGTAATTAAAAATATTGCTTCGTGATTTAGTCAAGGGACTAAAATCATATACGTTAATATCCTTACACTATATACGGCAATGTCATCGCCTACGTCACAAACCAATTTCATCTCATTCTTCTCGGGAGCATGCTCACTAGCTCGCATTGTATTAAGACACAACTTAGATGTGAGCAGCTGTGTCATTGTATTTTTTACTTTCGCTCTGTACCTATTTCTCCTATTTTAGAAACTAGTGTTAAAGGACTCCGTTCCTTCGTTCCACCAAATTTTCCCGAAATTGACTGTTTAGTATGTGTAAGGAATGTAGCGCACCGTTTTTCCTTGTTTGGCTACGATTGAAATACAGATGTTATTCTAATGTAATACAAATAATTATTTGGACTTTTATAAAACATGAACGTGATTTGCGTTTCCAATATAATTCTAAACTTATCTATCGCTTAACTTCTGAGTTTAATTCTTAAATATCTTGTAGATATATGTATATTAGAAATTTATCGAGATCCTTAATAGTAAATAATTTATTTGCAATCAAGAAGACTCGGTAGAATGTTCTATTTTGAATTTGATTTCTTCCACAATGAAAATACCTTAAAAATAAGCGTAAGGTTAGGTGTTGCATAAAAACAAGGCGATGTGTTGCGTGCGTTTAACACTGCCAGGTTACCCTTTTCAACAGTGGTACTTAAAAGGAAGAATGTTACTATATGTAAATACAATGTAAATCTACAATATATAGGTTATTAATTGCTAGATCATTTAATTATTGGAATTCCACCATTTCTGCTGACTGATCGCTGATTGCTCAACCTTTAAGTGCGACGTTAATGCGTGAATGGTTTAAGCTAATTAATAAAGAGTATTATATATTATAAGATTTTTTATATATTATAGCTGTACAATTAAATAGAATATCAGGTTCCCAGGTTCCATTTGCTATCTATGTGTGAATTATACGTCTTGAAGCTAAAAACAAACAAATTTTAACCAGGTTTTATATATTAGTATTTTTTTCTCATAGATTTACTTTAGGAAGACAGTATTTTTTTAAGGGGATTAGAACTTCCAATTAATTTTATATGGAATAAAAACAAAGAAAAGTCATAATATGCAATATATGTAGTAAAAAAAGCATAATCATTATTGTTATTATGGTGGATTTTTTTATCATATATATATTTTTTGTACAGTAAAATTGCGTAACTAAGCGCTGCAGAAAATAAATCCAACAAACAATAATCTCAAATATTCAATTTCTTAGTCACACTCGCTTCGTAACAACAAGTTTGACCACCTTTAAAACATTTCAATTGTAATCTAAGCCCTAGTACTATTGCTAGCGATTTAATAAATCTAATCCAGCTCAATCCGGTCCAATCCAGTTCAATCTGGATCGAACTGGTTTTAACTAGTTCGCATCTACACAGCACACTCAACATTTCCCTATACTAGATAGTACTCAACTTGAATGCCGGTCTATTACTTCGAATATGTTAAGTTTATTTGGCATTGAATCTGCATTCAATTGGCGTACAGACTACAGACGGCGCGGCATCCCACTTCGATATTAGAGTGCTTTAGAAATTGCCATATTGCTTGGTGAATCGTATTGTACTGTAGGTATTCGTTTGTAAGATACCCGGTTGAGATGTGTTTGTGCTATACACTTAATTGGCCAAAGCGTGGTGATCGATGATTCCTTTGTATTGAAATGTATCTGGATTTAGAGCGTCGTGTTGATGTGGAGATATCTCATTGTAATAGTTATAGTTATATGTTCAATTCTCATTAGTAAAAATTATTATTTAAGTCATTTTATTTTTCTGTGGTTAGCAAAATATAGCGTTTGATACCGCCGCTCAACACCTAATGTCTTGAAAGCAAAGCAAAACAAGCCAAGCAACCATCAAAGTGTGTGACTGTAAACAAAATATTTAATATGTTTATTAACACGGCAAAGCGCGGCGTTGACTTCCGCAACATTCAATACCACAAATTCAGCGGGAAGTGAGGAATAGGTAAAGTTAGGCCCTTTGCTGGCCGTTTCAAAAACTTTAGAGTACTGACGACGTAAGCAATACCTATAGACTATTATTAAGAAAAAGTTAAGTTAAGTTAAAAAATATACTATAGGCACAGTAATTAAGTAACATCCAATCACAAAAAACTTTAACAATTTTCATACTAAACTATTTTCCAATTAACAATTTATACAATTTAGTTTATTATTTTATTAAACTAAATTGGACTAAAAGAGACGAGAATATTATTTTTACCGAAGAAATAAGTGAAAGTATCAACTTCAAACTAAAAGAGTGAAATACAAGTTCGCTTAATGTTAGCGACCTGAAAGTTCTAGTTTTATTCAAATTTAGTTTCTTTCGATATGTGATATTTGAAAAGCTTTTCGCAATTCTGTGTGTGAAATGAAACGAAATGGAATATTCATCACGTAAAATACAAAAGTAAATTATTTCTTACTATACTCTATTCAGCTTCACGCTGTATCCCGCACATGACAGGGTAGGCAGAGGGAACTTGGGAACCTAGTATTAGGACACTCCGTTCCACTTCCGTTCACCACTTTCCGCTGAATTTGAGGCATTGTGTGTTGAGTGGTAGAACACAACGTCGCTTTTTGCCTTGTGCCAGAGCGACGAAATAAAAACATGAAAGATTTAAATTGAAAATATTAAATATTTTATTTACTCGAGTGAGGATCGAACCCACAACCCATCGGTTACAGTCACACGCTTGTGCCGCTGCGCCACGACAGGCCTCAAATTATTTATTTTGTTTTTTAAAAAAGTTTGTCATAAAGCGGTAATATACCACGACTATAAATGTGTGTTGTGGGTTCGACTCCCAATCGGGGTAAAGATGATATTTAAGATTTTTCGTAAATTTTAGTCTGTTACAATTCCAATTATTTGAATGAACAATGAATAGTGATTAACAATTAAAAACAAAAAAAATCTCTAGTTACAGATTGGCAACGCATAAACGAATAAAAGGTCAGATATCGAGACTCTATGTAAATCGCGGATGTCAACGCTGCAATTTATCAGACCGTGGAGATAACAGTCTTTCCGTCTCTCGTGCGGAGATCAAACCGACTACTATCGCTTTAACAGTCAAACGTAACCACTTAACCACGATAGCATTAAAAAATTAATATTTAAAATACTTATTGAATATAATCACGCAGAAACAATTAGAAAATCACGTATACCGCTTTGTTATAGCTATATTAGTTCAAAATAACCGTTTAATAACATCCGTTTTCCTCAGCCAAGTTTGTTTCTCATTATATGATTAAAGTTGTTTTCATACACTTTATTAGAATTATTCTGTAAATAAATTATTTTTAACCATTTGAGTCAAAATGGTCGCAGGCTTAAAGTGTAAGGTTGTTATGGATTCGAGCACCACTTGAAATAATATCTAAAAGAAAAAATATTTTTAGTTATCTTGTTCTGTTAAGTCTTTTGTTAACAAACATAAAAACATTGAAATAGTCTCAGGGTCTGATGAGGCCTGTCGTGGCAAAGGGACACATGCGTGCTATTGTAAAAGCGAAACGTTGTGGGTTCAATACCCAGTCGAGGCAAGAATAATTAATATTTTAATTTCTTTGCTCCAATGACAAAGTAAACGCGAGGCATTGAGTTTCCCTACTACAAAACGCAATACTACAAAACGCAATACCTTATATTTAGCGGTAAGTGGGGAGCAGAATAGAGTGTCTTAACACTAGGTTACCCTGCACATGGTAAGGTATACCTCTGTATACCTTACCATGTGCAGGATACAGCGTGAAGCTAAAAAAATGATTATTTTATTTGATTTTGTAAATATTATTACACACTTACTTACTTTTACACTCAGGTCGTCTACTTAGAGCATTTTAAATTGTTACCTCATAGTGTAGTTACGTCATTTATTTATGGAAATTGATTACATCACTAAGGAAAAGGAAACGGGACGGACACGCAGTCGTTTATTATATATGTGAATATATTTGCGAGTAGTTTGTGACCTTTTCTACTTCTATTTCATTTACTTTGTTATAAGATTTAAACCTAAAACTTTGACGATGTAGGTCTTTTTATTATGAAACTGGGAAAAAAAGTATGTATTCATCAGCTTACCATTCTGATACATTTCTACCACGCAACGATGGTTTAATTTCTTTTTATTACTTATTGTAAATTGTCGACCATAAAACTAAACAACATCTACTAACACTCCGCTTTTCATTTCCTATTTTTTTTTAATTTTGCACTGAAGGTATCTCATACTTAGCATAATGAGCAGAAGGAAACTGGGAACCTAGTGTTAAGACACTCCGTTCTTATTAGTTATTGCGTGTTGCGAGGTGGTACTGAACGCCACGCCTTACCTTTGCATTAAGCAAGGAAATGGAAATATTAAGTGTGCAACTGCGCGTTGACAGGTATATTCTTGATATAGTTCAAGAAAATTTAAGAAAATATTTAAAAAATGAAATCTACAACATTATTGTAAATCTTGACAATTTGTGAAAAAATGTGGAACTTAGTGTTATAACACTAGGTTCCCAGGTTCCCTTTGCTGAAAAGTAGACTTGTACCAACGAGACAAAAATATATACATATATAATGCACGTACACAACGTAATTGTTTGTACAAATATGAAAAAGTAAATGTTATCTTAAATTAAGATGTGCTTATTTAAATTACAAAATAAATAATTATATTTTAACTTTACTGTTGATTATTTGTTTTCAGCTACGTCATCTCATTTTAACTCAATTATTTTATACGTGAAACGTGTAAATGAAATGAATCGATATTGTATTGGTATGATAATTAAGTATTGATAATGACGTTTTCTTTTAGCTTCACACTGTATGCACATGGTAGATAGACAGAGAAAATTTTTCAACCAAATGTTAAGGGTGATCAGTTACCCACTTTTCACATTGTTTGGGGCATTAAAAATTGCAAAACTCAGCAAATGACATATGAAATACTTAATTTCTTCGAGTGGCTTAATCGAATTTACAATATGTCACTTTCATACTAATAATCCAGATGTTGCGTGTTGACTGGTGATACCAAAAGCGCCTTTTGTCTTCTTACCAGAGCGAACAAATGAAAATAACTCTGTAGCCAGAAGTAAAGCCATAAACCATAGCATTCACAGTCATACGTTGCACCGCTACGATGATTCACATTCTAAATACCGCACTTAGCAGGGTAGGCAGAGAGAACCCGGAAACTCAGCTATACGCTGTATCCCGCACATGGCAACGCAAGCAGAGGGAACACATAATTAACACTATGTACAAATCACATTAAATACAAGTCGAATATAGACATTAGGAACAGTTAAGCCCATTGTTAGACATCAACGTAATTATATTATGCATTGAAGCTGTCTATGTACATAATATGCAATTTACACTCAAGTGCATAATTTGAGTACTCAAGTGGTTAGGTTAGGTTAGGTGAACCCATTTGTTATTGTACGTCTTAGTTGTATTGAGGCAGATGAAATAATAATGTTCTAGGTTTATATCTCACGTGATGGTATTTGGTAGAGACATACTTACACTTAGCGTGAGTTAGTAAAAATTTATACTTAGTTTTTTATATATATTTGAAACATCATCCAAATATTAACAGATTGACACACGGTGGTTTCGATTTCCACTCGAGGAAATTAAAATATTTATTATTTTCATTTCTTAGCTCTGGTAACAAGGCAAAGCGCGATGTTAAATTCCGCAACTCAACACGTAATACCTTAAATTCGACGGAAGGCGGGAAAAAGTACAGATTGTCTTAAGACTAAGATCTCAGGTTCCTTTGCCTATCATATCAAGTGCGGGTTACGGGAAATGTGAAGCCGATGAAAAAAAAATACATAAAATGTTTTTGCCTTATTCTGGTAATAGCGCAAAAAGGGCGGCGTTAAATAACGCCACTCAACAAACAATGCCCCTAAATTGGACGGAAAGTGGAAAACCTAAGTGTTTTAATGGTAACGGCATGTGCTATGCCTAGGTTGTACTCGTAATAATAATTAAGAGATGGAAATTGTGTTTGTGCTGCTAGTCTATAGTTATATAATAAACCTGTAACGAATGACTGTCCGTGCATGGGAGATGTATTAAAAAAATCTACATACAGGGGAACTTAATTACTGTAAAAGGGCCCAAAAATGATATTATTTTTAGTCTAAACGACTAACAGAGAAAATATCCAGAAATCATCACGAACAGACAAACGTATGTTCGTTTGTATACGCTAATCTCAGAAACGGCTTACCAGGTTTCAATGCAGTTTTCACTATATTATTATTGCGACCTTCCTTTGACATTTAGTGTTTGTTTTAAATGAAATTGAAATTTTAGTTTTTAATGTATTATATAGTATTTTCAGTGAATCATTTTATTACAACAAGATTGGATTGATTGATTAGTAAATAAAATAGTATTATTGAAGCCGGCGAAGCCGCGGGCAAGTCACCAGTACTTTATAAACTTATAAACCACAAAGTGCATATGAGCATAAAATAACAATACGATTATATCATGAACAAAAACATTGACACGTAATCGCCTAAGCAAGATTACGCGATTAATCGCTGACCTAGCTAGCATTCCTATTACATAATTTACTTCTCATGACTTCATACAATTGATATAGTATATTATTATGGTGTAGAGATCTTACAATATGTAAAATAAACGGTATTTCAAGAATTCAGTTTATCTAATATATCCATTTTTTTCCTAAATTAGCTTCACGTTGTATCCCGTGAATTACAGGGTTTCGTTCGCCATTTTCTACTGAACCACTTGTGAGTTCCTGAGTGAAGTGAAATCCTTCACTCAGGATATATGTATATTATTACATATTTTGATAACAAGACAAATTGAGACAATGTCTGGAAAATTGAATGTTTCAAAAACCTAATTAGTTCCTCCACTCTAGTTCCACTACGCAATGGCGTACACAGCAAACAACTTAGGTAGGTCAACGCATAATCTCGTAAGCAACTTAAGTAGATTACTCGTAAACGCGATTTACTTAGCTGTAAAGATACTTATTTATAATATGATTATATAATGATAATGTTCTTGGTATGATTTAACACCTTTTGGGTATAGTTAATCTAAATACGTATATAATTTTTTTACGGTATGTCCCGCACATGGCAGAGTTAACAGGAACTGGTGGTGTTATGATACTTCGTTTCGTTCTCCACTTTCCCCCAATTTTGGGATATTGCGTGTTGGCGGAACACAACGCTGTGTTTATCCTCATTATCAGAATAAAAAAAAATGAAATATTAAATTTTTCATTTTAAAATATTCAATATTTCACTCTTTCGTATAAAGATCGAACCCACAACCTGTCATTTACAGTATGACTCTTGAGCCTCTACGCCATAGCATGTTGCAATTTTAGTCATATCATATATTCTTTATCGTCACCCATATATAAGGTTAGGTAGAGAAAACCAAGAAATAAGACACTGCGTTCTCTACTTGTTCCACAAATTTGCGTGTATTTTGAAAGGCGTAACTGAACGCCACGCTTTGCCGTTTATATTACCAGAAAAATTATACAAGTCAAACATTGCTCTCGCCACAGCAAGCTATTTCAAATTTCGCACCAAATGAACTGGAATGTAATATCACTCGAGATGCATAAACAGTTTACGATCGCATTAATGTCGTGAAGCCGTAGTATCGTAAATATAAAGGGGGCTTACCACTGCGCGCTATCTAACTGCGTTCGACTCGCAAAGTTAGATAGGTATACGTGTAATAGATTTATGGGTTAACTAAAATAAGTTTTAAGGCATGGGGAAGCAGGAAACTCTTTTGGTACGTTTCATATTGGTTCCCATGGTCGCTCAACTTCCGATCCAATAACTTCTAAGCTTTATTTAGGACACCCAAATCGTGTTTAAATAGACTTTCATGTTATTAACATGTTTAACTTAAAAAAAATAACATATTTACGTCATTGTTGCTCTTATAGTATTCATCGACATGATTTATAAATATATTTTTCTTTTTTAGCTTCACGCTATATCCGGCACATGGCAGAGTAGGCAGAGAAAATATGGGAGAACCTAGTGTTGTAAAACTCAAAAAAATGTTAAATACATGTTAATTGGCGTAACTCAACTTCGCGCTTTGCCTTTTTTAGTTCATAAACTAAACTGCAAATAAAAAGTTAGGCAATTAGTCAGAATGACAATATTAAACAGGACTGCAGACATTAACTTAAGCAACAGTTGCATATTAAGTATAGTACAACTGCGATAAATCATACTTGGAACGAGGTGATCAAACTTGCTTTGGAAATTGCGAAGTGCAAGTCGACTTTTCTAGCAAAAACGATATGTTTCCTGTATTTTATTGTTTAATTTGATATTGTACTTATATTAAAATGAGTAAAGGAGCATTAAAAACTAAGCTTCCCACTGTATCCCGTACATGTCGACAAGACAAGAACATTCTCTTCTTTTCAACAATTAAGACATTCTCTTCTATTCTTCTTCTTTCCCAATGTAGATACAGTATATAATAAATGGAATTGCCAGAGACTTTAGTTAAAACAAACTCTGTCCTTTGTTATAATATTTCAGAAGTTTTTTTCGGTTCTTCACACTTTATCCCACTCTTAAAAGGGTAGGCAGAAGGGGCTCAGGAAGCTAGTATATACTCCGTTAACCATTTTTCAGTAAATCCCTTATTCATTGCGTATGTAATAGCGGTACTCAACGCCGTACTTTGTCTCCTTGCTAAAGGAGCCACTCAACACGCAATGCCTCCAATTCGGCGAGGAGTGGGGAGCGGAAGTGGGGAAGTGGAACGGAGTGTCTTAACACTAGGTTCCCGGGTTCCCTCTACCTACCCTGCCTCGTGCGGAATACATCGTTAAGCTGAAGAAAAAAATAATATATAGAAATGGGTATTAAGACCAAAGACACTGTGTAGGGGCCAATTTACCACCAATTTTGTACCTTTCATCACAATTTACTGTTTGCATCGACGATAAATTCAGAGTAATGTTATTCTATGCTATTGAACGTATTTTATTGTTAATGTTGTATAATTTTATAAAGATTTTAGTTTAAAGCTGGAATTAATGTCTATTTATTAAAGTTAAAGAAATTTTAATTTATTTTTTATACAGAAAAATATTAATATTATAATTAAGAAATTCGGTTTTGTTGAATAATTTTTACGAGGCCTGTAGTGGCATAGCGGCACAAGTGTGTGACTGCAACCGACAGGCTCTGGGTTCGATCCCCACTCAAGGAAATGAAATATTCAATATTTTAAATTTAAATATTTAATATTTTCATTTCTTCGCTCTGGTATAAGGCAAAACGCGGCGTTGAGTTCCGCCACTCAACACGCCATGCTTCAAATTCGGCGGAAAATCGGGAACGGAAGTGGAACGGAGTGTCTTAACACTAGGTTCCCAAGTTATTTAATATTTTCATTTCTTCGCTCTGGTAACATGGCAAAGTGCGGCGTTAAGTTTCACCACTCCAATTCTCCAATAATTTTGAATTTTATTAACCCTCCATAATATAATTTCTTTAAATTAGATAGTTGAACCTTTACAAAAATCTATTCAAATAAATAATTATTGGAGAAAAATTAAACAGTATAAATTATATCCAAGCGGCAGTTTCTTAACCCTAGCAGTTTCAATAGCTTACTCCACAGGCGATTGTACACGTGGGTCGCATTTAACTTGTTTAAGACGGTGTTTTGTAAGATCTATGGCGCCTTGCTCAGTACGTTTTCTAAACAAGGATAGTATTTCGACAACAACTTTGAATTTAATGTTAAATCAACTTCATCAACATTAAATGGCATACATTTTCAGTTATTAGGTTAGATTATTTCATTAGGTATTTTCCTATAGTTAGTAAATTAACACTTGCAAGGGCTAATGAAGAAGAATTTCATTCTTCTTTAATATTTTTATTTACGAATTTTACAACTTTGAGGCAACGATTTAAAAAAAAGCGCGGCGTTGATATCCGCCACTCAACGCGCAATGCCTCAAATTCGGCGGAAAGTGGGGAACGGAAGTGGAACGGAGTGTCTTAGCACTAGGTTCCCGGGGTCTCTCTGCCTACCCTGCCATGTGCGGGATACAGCGTGAAGCTGAGAGAGAGAGAGAGAGAGAGAGAGAGAGAGAATTTTACAAGTCGTGAGTTCGATTCCCAAAAGAAAATAAAATCTTTTTATTATTCCCACTCTAATTTCACACGGCGTTGTATTCTGTGGACTGCGGAAATCGGTGTTCAACTAGGTTTTCTTTCCATATATTTCTATATGTTCTCCATATATATACAAACGTAGCTACAGCAAAATTTTCTTCTATATAACAAATGAAGGCTTGAGGCCTATTGTGGCCCAGGGTCACGGAATAGTTAATATTTTTTTTCTTCGCTCTCATAAAAAGGTAAAGAGCATCGTTGAGTTTCGACACTCAACACTCAATGAATGTAAAATAAGTGAGAAACGAAACGGAGTGTCTTGAGACAAAAAAAGAAGACAGGAAGAAGAACAGTCTTACTCTTTAAACGATAAATAAATATACTTATAAATAATATATTTAATATATCTCTTAGACTATACTATAACTTGTTAGATTTGATTCTTAGCAAACAATGTAAGTTTAAACAAAGTTTACAATACAAATTGACGTAAATAGAAACGTTTCAATGATCTCAAAGATTCAAAGATTTACCTGTTTTGCATTGTTCACTGTAATTGCTTGGTTTCAATAGACAATACCACATTTCCTATAGAATTTCAGTAGCCATGACAACTGTTAACGATGTATTTCTATATTTTAACGATTTTTGGAAAAATTGCAACCGACAGGTTCTGGGTTCGATCCCCACTCGAGGAAGTGAAATATTTAATATTTTCAATTTTAAATATTTCATTTTTTCATTTCTTCGCTCTGATACAAGGCAAAACGCAGCGTTGAGTTCCGCCACTCAACCCGCAATGCCCCAAATTGGGCGGGAACCAAAGTGGAACGGAGTGTTTTAACACTAGGTTTCCAAGTTCCCTCTGCCTACCCTGCCATGTGCATGTACAAACTATTCAAGATATAATTTTTAACTAGATTTTTATTAAAAAATATAGCTAATATACGTTGTTTCTTCCTGTAACTTGAATCTTCATTAAATTTAAATAAAAAGTTAAAGAAAAAGGAACCTCATGTCACAGCAGCTTCTGCTGTGACATGAGGTTGTGTGACTGTAAACGCAACGATGTATAGTTTGATTTCAATTCAGAAAAGATTTGGGTAGAAAGTTAAACACTAGATTCCTTTGGCCTGTAGATCTGCTAATACTGAAAAACCAATGAAACTGTAAACAAGCCAAGTGCAAGTTGTTTTCGTGCACGAAGCGTTCTGTAACATCATCTACAAAACTTGTAAAAATATCATATTAATTCAACCAAGCTGCAAAATGTGTCGTTTATTCCCGCCTCTTAACACACCTAGTGCCTCAAGCGACGTAAAGCAGGAATACAATGTTTTAACACAAGGTTCCTTGTTAATATACGGAATATAGCATGAAACTGAAAAAAATCTATACTATTAATGACAAACTCATAATATCATCGGCGTTGAGTTCCGCAAATGCCTCAAATTCAGCGGAAAGTGGGAAAAAGATCAATGTATCTTAACACTAGGTTCCCAAGTTCCCTCTGCCTACCCTGCCACGTAGCTGCGTGAAGCTAAAAAAAACTTTCCTTTACCAAATCAGTGAAACATATGAGTACATAGAAATGTTATCCAAATTTACTATTCATAGAAACTAACAACAAAGTACATTGAAACTCATCAGTCAATTCCATCCAATGCCAGCAGTATTCCACTTTATTTGGCTCGCTACTAGTGAACGAAAATCAAATCGTATTTGCTCGATATTTCGACGAAATAGGACTGTGGAGGTACAATTTATGAAATGCCCGTAAAACTACTGACACAACGCGACTGTTTTTTATTTATTTGCTGCTTCTTGTTTTGTTCTGATGTTAATACTTTAATTCAGGCCAGTCATGGCGAAGAGAAGCAAGCAAGGAAGCACATCAGATTGTGAATTGGATCTCCAATCGAGGAAATGTGGGTAATCAAAATGTTTTATTGAGAGCACAGTCTCTTACTTAGCAATAGATTCCTAAACTCTCTCTGCGTATCTTGTCAGATGCAGGAAACATCGTGAAAGTAGAAAGGAAACTCTTTCTTTGATGACACAAAGCTACAGCGTAGAAAGCAGATGTTAGTCATATAGTATGTAAAGAGAATAGGAGCGTTAAAGGAGGATATAATAAAATTCCTACAGGAACGTCACGAAGAAATAGACACTTTAGGTGAAGAAATATTTATAAAAATCTGGTGGCAACTAAAATTATGAAAACATTAGCAAGATATTTTTCTGTATTAGATTTTTATCTTATATTAAAATAACTTAGATGATATGTTTGTTACTTTATTATAGAACAAACAATTATGTCGAAGTCAAACGCCTGCCAAGTGTAAATCGGACTCGTATACAAATGGTTCCGTGTATCTAATAAAACATAACAATCAGGTTTGTTGTATGACAGAAATGGTATAATGACAGAATAAAATTGAAATATTATTTTATTCTGTTATTATAACAAAAAATACTAAAATTAGTGTAATATATATATATATATATATATATATATATATATATATATATATATATATATATATATATATATATATATATATATATATTACACTAATTTTAGTATTTTTTGTTATAATAACAGAATAAAATAATATTTAAATTTTATTCTATCATTATACCATTTCAATCATATAACATATATATATATATATATATATATATATATATATATATATATATATATATATATATATATATATATATATATATATATATATATATATATATATATATATATATATATATATATATATATATATATATATATATATATATATATATATATATATATATATATATATATATATATATATATATATATATATATATATATATATATATATATATATATATATATATATATATATATATATATATATATATATATCACAGATTTTCAACGTATAAATATAAAACCCAAGAAATAATCTACCTTTTACAAATAAATTGACGGACAACGGAATTAAAACAATTTATTATATTGAATTGTAATAGAATAAAAACGATTTACTACACAACCCTACTGCCAGTATCGAATGTAGACTTCATTTTCCAATACTCCGTATAACAGATCCCCAGATTCAATTGGTTCTAACAAAGTTGCATCGTAAGTTGTGTATAACGATTGCTTCATATAGTATTTGATAATGTCGCCACTATCACTTATAATTAACTATATATTATATATCTATATTTTATTTATAAATTAAGATACTTTCGCTTCCTGTTTTGATTGATGGAACTCAACGCTGCGCTTTCCTTCAGCAATAGAGCGAAAAAAATATATAAATTAAATATTTCATTATCTCGAGTGGGAATTGCACACACAACCTGCCAAGTTAACAGTAGCATACTTGTACCTCTGCACTATGACTGGTAAATTACTAGTAATAGTAAATAGTATAAAATAACATTTTATAGCAAAGCGCAGCGTTGAGTTCCGCCACTCAACACGCATTGGTCCAAATAGCATAGCAATAGCTTAACATTAAGTACACACGTTCCCTCTGCCTACCCTGCCATAGTCCATCTGAAGCTGATATAAATAACTTACTAATGCCAATGTGCTGTAAAAGCTGTAAAATTTACCTCCATGACTGAATTCGACAAAGTACAAAATAAGGAACTTTTTACTAAAGAGACATGTATTTAAAGTAAAATGCACTCTCTTTCACATCAACAGTATTTCTACGACCTTTAAACAAATTAAAAAGGATCTGGAGGCCGTTATGAACTAGAAGCCCATATCCACTCAAGGAAATAATTATGAAGAAATCGGTGTCATAACAACAGCGTAAATGTAATAACATGAAAGAGATACAAGAAAAATATATCTAATTGTAAAACAGACTACAAAATCACGTACTGATCTCCTTTCTTTCTCTACAAAATGCAACATAAAAACTCTATAGCCCATCATCATCTATTAACAACTAGTTCAAACAAGATAAAACACATTAAAATCCGCATTCTTCAAAGCGTTATTACTGCAACTCCCACGGCGTTGCACAACAATAACAAGTATATAATGTACTTATATTATACAGTATTATGTAGTATTACTGGCATAGTATCCAATTGGCTCAGTGGCAATGATCGCGGACTGGTCACGCTCTGGGGTCAACACTCTCATAGAGCATGCAAGAGACGCAATGCCATGTTAAAGCCTAGTTTTATAGAATTTTAGATTCCAAATGAACAAAAAAAAGGAGAGAAAATTATTTGAATATTTAAAAATAATTTTAGGGAATATATTTGTTTGAATATTTTATTGCAAAATATATTGATAGAACAAATTGATGTTGTTATACTTGTAACAGCTTTGTTTAATATAATAAATGATATTCGGTCTTTTGTCCCTTCAAAATTTGGACAAATGTTTTGTCAATTGCTTTCTATAATAGCTTTTCATTCATTATTAATTCCTTATTATTGTTTTATTACAATATATTTTCATTTTGTTACTTTTTGATAATCATTTATGAGTTTTTATGTATATTTATTTGAGATTTACAAAATAATAAATGAAAGGATATGTAGAGTATTTTTTAGCTTCTCACTGTATCTCACACATATTATAATATTAAAGGCAGAACTTAGAAACATACACTAGGTTCACTTAGATAAGATACTTTGTACCTTTGCCTACTTTCCACCGTGATTGAAGCATTGTATTTTGAATTGCGGAACTCAACAGCGTGCTTTGCCTCGTTACCAGACCGACGAAATAAATACAGTAAATATTTGATTTTAAACTAAATATATTAAATTATATAATATACTATTTACATATATATCATTTCTAATAAAAAAACTTCTATTGAATTATTCTTCAATAACTAACATTTAATTATTAGTATTTTCAACATTAGCCACAATATATTGTACATAAATCTCACAATTTACAAGTCGTTTCCACCGTACATACTCTATGACGGTATCACGCCTAGCGTCCGATGCCCTTGCCCTATCAACGCTGTGTTGAGGCAGGCGCTGTATGCATTTTAACATCGCTTCTATACCCACATTCAACATGAATTGTGTTTTTTAAACTTTTGTTTTTCTTTAAATCTTCATTTTTTTAAATATATTTCTACTAATTTTATTTGATTTTACACATTTTTTTTCGCTGTACGACACCGTGAACTTGATATATTATTAGCGTAATTCAACGCCGCGCTGTATCTTGCCGCCTGAGTTGATGATAGCTGAAAATATTTTCTGTTCACTACCATCAGGTGCACATATATTTTTGAGCCACTGGGTCAAACCAGTTAAAATTAATAAAAACAAAATAAATTATAAATAGATGTTACAACAAATCATGACGATTTGTTACTAGTAGATAAGTGACGTCATAGCTGTATAGTGACTAGTTTAAATTTGTTAGAGAAATGTCCCTTTAATAACAACTACACAATTATTTTTAACTAAATTAAAGGTCATTGCTAGAAATTATTTCACATTGAGATAACTTACGTTGTATGTAAACGCGGCACGCGGCAGGTGGTATTCTCAATCGAGGAAATTAAATATTTAAAATGTTCCTTTCCTCGCTCTGATATCGATGCGAAAGCGCCTCGTTTCTGTTTCACCACTCAACACCTGTATTCGGCGAAAACACTAAGGGAATATAGGTTCCCAATAGATTCCAAGGTTGTTTTTATATACTATGTCTGCTATGCGCCGATATATAGCGTAAAACTAAAATAACTATATATATAACAAATCTGTCATCCTTCTCAAATAGCCAGCGGCGTAGCTAGAAGAGTAAGGCAGAATTTATTCTATACTGCCATGCTCATATAATAGTATGAGAAATATTCTTATATGAGTAATTGGACCGAAACTTGACTGGAATGATTCGCCGTATGATTCCGGCTTAGAATAGGATCACCCTGGTACTGATGGTGTCGTAAGAGGCGACTAAAGTGCGTGTGGTAGAGTCACGTTGCCAGTAATGGCAACACGCATGGGCAGACTCGACCGGTGATTTTTACCACCCCCGGCATTTAAAAACCGGGGTTAAGTAGTGGTTTCGGCCACTGCGTTTCGCATTAGGCCGGGCCCCGGTGCCCATCTACCTTAAAGACGGGTAACGCTCCTGTAGCTCATCTGGTGCTACATGGGGACGTGGGCGACGGTGATCACTTACCATCAGGTGACCCGTACGCTCATTTGTCGTGTCTTATCCATAAAAAAAAAGATTTACTTTCACGCTGTATCCCGCATAAGGCAGTTTCGGCAGAGGGAACTTGGGAACCTAGTGTAAAGACATTCAGTTCCGTGCCTCACTTTTCGACGAAATTTAGACATTCAACAGACACCGGCACTCAACAGATACAACACCGCGTTTTAAACAAAAACATTAAATATTTAAATTGAAAATAATAAATATTTTATATCCTCGAACAGAAATTGAAACCAAAATCTATCGCTTTTACAGTCACATGCTTTCTTTGCTTCTAATATAAGAATATTTTAGTAAATGGAGATCGAAACGAGAACAAACCATGACCAGGACCATAATATAGATCGTCTCTAATATTAATAGTCCGATCTACCAACAAGATATAGAAACGGAGTGTCTTAACACTACGTATGTTTCCGCTACGTTTTATGTGTTGAATAAAGCTTGAAACTAAACAAATTAAATATTAAATTCCAATCAATGTTCAACCAATACTATAACTTAAGTTGCACCTTAACAAAGTCTACTATGACTTACTATAGTAGAAACTGCTATACTTTAAAGTATAGAAGTTTCTAGAAGCGTCGTCTCGTCTATTAGAGCGTGTCGGTGTATACGGAGTCGCGCCAACCGTCACGCCCTTGCCCTATCTACAACTAGTTGAGGTAGGTCGTTATGCACGAGTTACGTAAGGTACGTAAGATTTAAGAAATGTTTTTTTTTTGGTTTTATTTCTTTTAATTGTTTTTATAGAAAAAAATATGATTATATAGGTTCGTTTGAACATTTATTTTTATGGGTTATAGTTAAAACATTCGCATTTTTTTAAATATGGGCTGATTAGTAAATTCTATCTCTACAAATATTGGCTTGTCGTGACACAGCGGCACAAGAGTTTGACTGTAATCAATAGGTTGTGGGTTCGATCCTCACTCGAGGAAATGAAATATTTAATATATTCAAATTAAATATTTAATGTTTTCGTTTCTTTGCACTGGTAAAAAGGCGGAGCGCTGAGTTGAGTTCCGCCACTCAACACGCAATGCCTTAATTTCGGCGGAAAGTGGGGAACGGAAGTGGAACGGAGTGTTTTAACATTAGGTTCCCAAATTTTCTCTGGCTACCATACCATGTGAGGAATACAGCGTGAGGCTAAGCATTAGAAAAAATATTAACAATACTTTTTTATCGGCCTCTGAACCTGAGATATCTTCGTAGCATCGAATGTAAGATTTGATTGTTCACTTTTCGATTTTATTACTGTAAAGAAACGTGTAAAGAAACGAGTTATTTAGAAAAAATCGAGTAAATAAATTTAAATATTTAGAAATATATACAAGTACAAGAAAAATATTTAATTCTTTTAAGTACTTTTATATATAAGAATAAATATATAAAAATAAAATTATTTATTAAAAGTTTATGTTTCTTTCTCTTTCACTGATACAGGAAAAAATAAAATATTTACTATTATTATTCTTTCATTCTGTTAATAGGGAAATGTATATACCACCACTCAGCAAGCAATACCTCCAATTCGGCGAAAAAAAGGGGAACGGTTCGTTCCTCTTAACACCAAGTTCCCTATACCTTCCCTACCATGTGCAGAATACAAAAAGCATTATAAAAAAAAGGACTATAAAAAGAACAGAAGAATTAATGTATTAAACTTACGCTAACTACAAGAAACAACTTAGAACGTAGATTTTTTAACTTCTAGGTATCCAAAATGCTGGGCAACGGTGTAATATTTGTAGAATATAAAGTCCTCATTACGCCAGTAGCTGGAGTGTAGTACTCTCGAGCTATCGCGCCGCTAATAAACGTTCTAATTCTGGCCGCTTGTTACAGTACTGGAGAAAATGGAAATACATTTCTTAGCTTTACGTTGTATCTGTCTAGGGTTATAGAAGGAACCTAATGTTAAGTCACTTTGTTCCCTAATTTTCACGTAATTCTCGAACATTGCATCGTGTCCACTGTCATCAGCCTCTTCATACATGTCCTCCGGGGGGTCCTCATGGTTTTTACGTGACCTTCCCCCAGTATCGTCGATACGGTGATTTCGAAAGTCAACCGAGGTCTCCCCCTCCCTCTCTTACCACTCACTTTTCCTTCATAAATCTTTCTTACCATTCTTTCTTTACTCATTCGCTCCACGTGCCTAAACCACCTGAGCACATTCTTCTTCATTCTCACTGTGACATCCACGCTAGTACCTACAATTCTGTGTATCTCTTCATTGGGTATGCGATCAGCTAAACTGACTCCGTATATCCGACGAAGATATCGCATCTCTATAGTATTCATCTTTCTTACATTCTTCTTCTGTAATACCCACGTTTCGCTGCCATATAACAGTGTCGGTACCAACACTGCATTGTAATGCAGCAATACGCCTTTCCACATCCATTTCGTATCTTCCGTCTCTGCTAAACATACTTCCCAGATATATATATATATATATATATATATATATAAAAAGCTACATTTTATTAAAACATGTCTGTTATATATTGATATATTCACGTTACTTCTATTATTTTTCCATATTTATATATCTTAAGCATATAAATCTGGAGATTATTCAACTAGAGCTCTACAGTCCAGAATATCGCTGTCAGACACTCAACAGTTTGCATTTCATTATGTGACGTCGATACAACGCTTTTTCAACAATTCTTTGTTTCTACAAAGGCGTTAAGTTGGTTATGTTGTACACTCTCTTTGTTAAAATATTATTTGAATTTCATTTCATATTTTTTCTTTATCTCTATTTTTTAAATTTACACTGTATCCGACACATGGTATTGTAGGCAGAGGGAACACTACGTGCCATTTCTCATTTCCTGCGGAATTTGAGGCTTTAATGAACTAAAAATATTAAATATTTTATTTGAAACTACTACAGTTAGACGTGTGTAAATCTGCGCCACGTTATTTATATTCACTTTTCTTTACTACAAATGTAAAAATATACAAAACGAAATTGAAATGCTTAACTTGTTTAACTATATAAGGTTTTTTTCTGTTTTCTTTCTACTTTATTTCTTAAATACATGTTCCGTTTGAAAAATTGTTGATCAATTTATGAATGGCTGGCGGCGTGTTCGCGGCATCGTCCACTTGAACTGTACCATCCAATATACCTTTTTTTAAATTCACACTGCATCCTGAATATGGCAGAGTGGAGAAAGGGAACTTAGGAACTTAGTGTACCTAGTGTTTAAAAGTTCTACTATACTCAAATTGTTGCCTATGTAAAGCACATATATGACGTGAAAAAATAGAGAAGGTATAAAGTACTAACGCACTAATAGCCATATTCCGCTACATTTTAAAGACAATGCACGCTAAATAGCACTTGTTATGTGATCAGAGTGAAGAAATATATAAAAAAATAATTTTATAAGTTAGAAACGAACCCTGGTAATAATGCAAAGCGAGGCGTTGAGTTCCGCCACTCAACGCGCAATACCTCAAATTCGGCAGAAAGTGGGGAACGGAAGTGGGACGGAGTGTCTTAACACTAGGTACCCGGGTTCCCTCTGTCTACCCTGCCTCGTGCGGGATACAGCGTGAAGCTGAAAAAAAAAAAGAAACGAACCCACTAGCTTCGCGTTACAGTCAGATCACAGTATCTGACTGTAACGCGGCGGCCTCTTTAGCATTATGATTGAACCAATTACATCTTAATTGGCAGAGTCATCCCGAGAGGACAATTAAAGTCCTCTGTCTTGCTACTATTGTAAATAATTTCTTTGTCAACACTGGAGTTTCTTTTATAACTGTTTTAATTGAAATAACAATATTAAAGTTTCGTTTTAGAAATGTAAATAAATTAATTTGTTATTATATAAAGCCAGTTTGTTGTGGAAGTGGATATGTAATATTCAAATTATTATTTTCCAGGTGAATATCGAATCTATGAACGATCTATGACTATCATGACAATGTTTTAATTGATGTTTTTGTTGGGCACATTGCGTTTTGTTTTGTTACAAGTACAAGAAAGTGGAAACATTAAATATTTCACCGTTAGAGAATCGAAGTTAGAACCGTTGCGCTTGAGCTTACGCCACGATGCCAACAACCATCGTATATATTATCCTCTATATTTAATGTTTATGTGTCTCCTAGAATATCTACGCTATTCCACAAGTAAATAAAGAAAAGACTATAGATATAGATATAGACGATAGATATAGAGAAGATAAGCAAAATAAAAAAAGTCCCTAACCCAAAAAATCAGTACAACAACAAAAATAGCCCTTATATATAATGCACTTATAGCTCATACATGATTAGATTTTCAGTCACAAACATACAGACAAGTTAAAGTTATAGCACCCATTTTGCGTCTGTGGTTAAATATTGCATCATAGAGTGCCATCGCACGTACAACGTTACCTTTCTTTCGCGGAACACTTCGTGACTAGACGGTCAACCTTTGCCATAGTCATGCTCAAAACAATGTTTGCATTTAAATTTGAAAATTATTCTTTTATATATTAGAATTTTTAATATATATTTATTAATATGAAATTGGTTTCTCATAATGTTAAGACGAACTGAAATTATTTCAGTTTCTAAACTTATCATATATGGCATATAAGTTTAAATACATATCTGTGATTTCAATAGTTCTATAGTTACAATTATTTCAGCGATAATCAATAATTAACATTCACATTTATTGTTATAACATTTTAAAGAACCCATTTAACCGAATTAATCGCGTATTCTTTATACTATTATGGAATCAAAACGTTTCGAACATTTTACAGTAGCGGGTAGGCAAGTCGAAGTAGCTAGGGGTCGAATATAAAAATATATAATAGTAAATTTACGTGATACATCCGGTCAAAATATGTTCATTTAACACGATTAAAATGATTAGTTAGTAGATGATTTGTTTATTCTAGCCAAGCAAACAAAAATATATTATAAAACACAAATATATTAATGTTTCATTTCTTCGCTCTGGTAATAAGGCAAAAGCGCGGCGTTGAGTTCCACCACTCAACACGCAATGCCTCAAATTCGGCGGAAAGTGGGGAACCGAAGTGGAACGGAGTGTCTTAACACTAGGTTACCGGGTTCCCTCTGCCTACCCTGCCTCGTGCGGGATACAGCGTGAAGCTAAGTAAGTAAGTAAGTAATATATTTAAATTGCTTTATACAGTAACTAAAGTAAACGTAATTAAATAGCCAAAAAGGGTGGTCGTGGCGCAGCGGCACAAAAGTGTGACTACTAATGCAATTAATATGGAATCGATTCTAACTCTGGAGATTAAATATTTTATATTATATATAAAATTTCTCAGGTGAAGTTGGCAAAATGTAACAATAAGTCACTCAAAACGTACTTCAGTCAAAAGTGGAGGACGGAAGTAAAGAATGAGTGTCTCAACACTAAGTTCAATGGTTTCCTCGGCCTACCCTGTGGAATACAGGCAAAAGATTATACGAGAATGAGCTTAACATTATTTCCCTGCCTTAAGCGGAAAGCGAACTATAATATAATTTTCAACCTTAATTATTTAACGTTAAATATATTTTTTGTACGAATTAAAGAATACTGGAGAAGAATATATTATTGTAATATATAACGCCATTAAATGTAGATGGGGAGCATATATCAATTAATTTTTCACTTAAAAGTATATTAAATTAATATTATATTGAAAAAGCAGCCGAAGCTTTTGCATACATTATAGAACCCTTGGCAAGCCACCTACATTTATCATATTATCTCTCCAAAATGAGACTGGAGAGAGAGCTTTCATTTAGCTTGAGGAGGCAATGGACATAAGTAATTACCTCAAATAGATATTGAAACCATAACCATCGCGCTTGAAGAGAAATACTGTGCCACTGCGAAATGCGAAATGTTTATACTACAGCTATCTTCGATTTTTGTGATTAATTATATGATTTTAAATGAAACCATTTTAACCTCATTTATTGCGTAGAGTTAGTTGCAAGATCCTCGAAACGTCGGATGTCCAAAGATGTATAATATTTATATGTTGTTCAGCTTCACGCTGCATCTCGCATGTCAGCGCAGGGTATACAAAGGGATCTTGGGGATCCAGTACACACAATGGAAATGGCCATTCTCCGCTCTCCGTCAAATTTGAGGCAGTACATGTTGAGTAGCAGAACTCAATGCCTCGCTTTTCGTTGATATCAGAGCAAAGAAAAGAAAGTCGTGAAATCCTAAACGAATAACATATATTATACAACTGGGTAAACAAAGGAAACCTAGTGTTAAGACAATTCATTTTTCCATTATATGTTGAGTGGCACTAGGTAGTTAATTTCAGTATAGTAAAATTATTTAATTTCAATATTATTATAGTGTTTCAATTTTAACTAACATTTAATAAAGTAAAATAGAACTTATTTTACTCTAGATATAAACCGAAAGAATAACTTACTCAAACGACAAATTCTCACAAAATATGGGAAAAACGTGACAAGCGTTTGTCTTATTTTATAAGGCTAAAAGAACTTTATTCAATTAAATGAAAAAATATATAGTATAAATATTTTATATTGATATAAAATTAACATATTCTGAAGTACAATAGCACTTTATTCGTACAATTATAAAAGCAGAAAGAATCTAGTGTTTCGACACTCTACTCGTATATCTTTCTTTTCGCCCTTTTGTTGAGTGCTGAAACTCAACACCGAATTTCATCTTTGAGTGAGAACATGTTATATATTTTAATATCATCAATTCACTGTCTCACGACGGTTTTAGCTTTTATAACCAGGTTAACGTTTCGGTACCAAAGCTAAAAGTTAAAATTTCACATCTTAATGTATCCATTTATACTTTGAATAAAGGCAGTTAATTTCACTACTAGCTTTGTAGACCTTAGTATGTATAACAATAAAGTCATAATTTTATTGCACATTAGTCAGTCACCCGTCCATATTATATTATAATAGTGATTTGCACTCAATTAATTAGTTGTTATAATAAAATGATCACTTTAAAGATTGTTTTTCATTTATCACTTTAAAATTTTAGCTAAATAATAATAACGTTTTGTAGGAATTTTATAGAACTAAATATTTCAAACTGACGTAACTTTTTTATGCTTGATTTTTTTTCAGGTAACCTTTAGTTATAGGAGTTGTATAAATTTGAATGATGGTAGGTCAAAAGTTGGTACGTGGTTGCTACATGATGTGGATGGTACTTCAGTTCAATTTAAAAACGTATTATTATACATACATATAGACAGTACTATTTTTGGAAGCTTTTGGCGCGCTTAATCTCAATAGGTAAATAATTCCATAGTCGGAGTAGCTTAAAAAAACCTGGAATTGCTGGAAATGTGAGCGGACGTCATAAAGAAAACAAATGATATATCACCTGATTTACGTAAAAAAAAACCTAAATGTTAAGAGAAGCTTCCCAAAGTATAATAATGAAAACTGCATTTAATTCTACCGTTTCTGAGATTGGATCGCACAGACAAACAGTTTAAAAGTCACTATTTTGGGCCCTATTACATTATTAAACGTCCCTTATAAGATTTTTTTCAACACATCTTTCATGTACGGACAGTGTCCATTTAATTAGTGTTCATTTTATTTTAAGTAAATATATAGATTATGTAAATGCATTCTCTCTTTTCTATAAAATGCAAAAAAATACGTAATATTCATTAGAAATATTCTTAAAGTCATTGTCGCGAATAGCGCAGTGGCAGCATTTGACAAAGAAAATGGGTTTGAGACGAACTCAAGATACCGAAATTATAATATTTCCTTTGGTTGTGAAAAATATATGTAGAGCCTCGTCTTTCCACCCACGATGTCTCAAAATCGAGGCTCTAAAGAATTTTAAAATTAAATTTCCTCGGTATACACGCATTCGCGACATACAGCAATGTGAAACTAAAAGAGTAAAACATAAATAAAAACCACACCCACACTAAAAAAAAAACTACAAATGACGCGTCTCACATATAGGTTAGGCCAACAAAAAATCAATATCACCATAAAGATACGGCTCTTATCAACAAATATCGATATACACAAGCATGAAAAAACTCATTCAACACTACCGGATAGGACACCTGATAACGGCGTCCTTGACAAGAAGTTTTACTTACTTTATGTTTCTTAGCTTCACGCTATATCTCGCGTATATCAAGGAAGGTAGGAAGAGGAAAGAAAGAAAGTTAATGTAATGACACTCCGTTCACATGATGATACTTAAGTTCTCGACTTTCCGCCGAATTCTGTAGGCGTTACGTGTTGAGTAGCGGAGCTCAACGCCGCCAGTTGCGCCAGTCTTCACCTGAGCGGGACAATAGAAATATTAAATATTTGAATGTGAATGGGCAGACTCGACCGGATCATTACCACCCCCGGCATTTAAAACTGGCGTTAAGGAGTGGCTTTGGATACTGCGTTTCGCATTGGGTAATGCCGGGCCCCGGTGCCCATCCATCTTAAGGACCGGCAACACCTCTGTAGCTCCTCTGGTGCTAGACGGGGCCGTGGACGGCGGTGATCACTTACCATCAAGTGACCCGTACGCTCGGTTGCCGTGTCTTCTCCATAAAAAAAAATATATATTTTTTTTCTATTTAATTCCATTAATTTAAGGAAGAAATTAGAGAATGGTAGTGCCTTTGTAATAAATTTATCAATATTAGTTATTAATTCTTTTTAAGATGCTTTTATTGACTTACTCACTGTACGACTGCTTTAAAAAAATATTTTTAAAAACACATTGTTTTTAAGTACTTTATAATAAGTAAACAAATTTGAGGTCATTGTGGCAGGAGAACGAGCTCTACACTCTAAACAACGATGGTTGTGGGCTCGATTTCCACTCGATGTAATGGAATATTAATTAGTTGCTGATGGACTTCTTCTAGTAACGAGGCAATGCTTCATATTGAGTTCCGCCACGCAATATGCAATGTCTAGAGCTTATGTCGGAAAGTGGGGAACGGAATTGTCTTAAGGAGAACGGAGCCCCTTAATACTAGGTTCCCAGGTTCCCTCTACTTAACCTGCTGTGTGAAACAAAAAAAATACTGCTAACAAAATATTAGTAAATATTAATTAAATTTTGATAGCTGTTGATAAGCCGTAGACTAAACTAATCACTAATTGAATACGGTCTCGTTGTGTGACCTCAAAGTGACCTCAGATGTTCGTAACTAGAACCAACCTTGAACTTGATCTAGCACACATTTATTTTATATGAATCACCTAGTAAAGTTGTAAGGCGCCGTCGTGACACATGTGGAAGAATTAACTCTTTAAAATGTATTTCTCAAGATCTCTCTTGACTTCTAAGGCATTGCTTGTTGAGTGGAGGAACTTCGCTTCGCCTTATTACCAGAGAGCGAAAAAATATTAATTATTTACCTCGAGTGGGGATCGAACCCACAACTTGTCGCGTTTTCAATCACACTTGTACCGTTGCGTCAGGATAAGCATCAACGGGCAGGCATTTATGACGCTATTCCAATGATATATCTATAAAGCGTTATATTATCTCTAACTCTATAAAGGTGGTGGAACAAAAGCGTTCTATTCAACTAAACTATTCAATAAATGTCGCTCTCTCATTAGTGTAATTACATACTCATAATACTGCTTCAAAACTCCTTTGTCATTTCTATAAATTGATTTAAGCCTTTCAATTCTCACTTTCGATGATTAAAGGCGGTGGAATGATGTTTTATAATATATATAAATTAAAATTTATGTAGGTATATTATTTTTATCTTATAGTTAGGCGGGGAACGGAAGTGGGACGGAGTGTCTTGACACTAGGTTCCCAAGTTCCCTCTGCCTACCCTGCCATATGCGGGATAGAGCGTGAAGCTGAGTTGAATTGAGTTGAGTAGTTACCTTATAAGTAGGATAAATGCGTTTTCTTTCTGCTTCATGTTGTACTCTTAGTATGGTAGGTTAAGTTAGGTTTAAAAACTTAATATTAACACTTCCTTCTGTTTCCCACTTTCAACTAGATTGGAGGCAATGAGAATTAAGTGGCGGAACTCAACGCCTCGCTTTGCTTACCAGAGTGAGAAATGTGGAAATAAACGCCGAGCTTTCATTTATAACCATCGTTTTCTATACTTTTTCTAATACGTTGAGTTTTTTGTCCAATCGTTAATGAAGTAAAGCTCATCGTGATCATTTTAACATTTTTAAAGTGTTATTTCATAATTAGGAAAGAAAAACACTTATTAAAATAGACTTTGGTCACTAAGCTTCAAGAATATAGACATAGCTTGGTGTGAATGTACTTGGCTTACTGGTTTGGATAATTTTCCATACATTATAATGTTTATACGTCTACTAAATAAATATTTTCCGGGTTGACTTTTTGTGAAAAAAAAGTAACGAAATTTCTTGCACCGTTCGTTATATAATTGTTCCCTAAATGCGGGATCGTACCTACAACTATCGTGGTTACAGTTAGCAGTCCTTATTACCTAGGTCTAGTACACAAAGTAATTAAATATAAATCATATATATTTAGCAGAATATCATATCAAAATAGTACGATCAATTGAAAGATAAACTGAAACTTTTAACCATAAAACGGTTTTCATACTTCACGTTAATTAGTACAGATATATTCGACAAATGTAACGGATCGTTCGTCATAATTGGTTAAATCGTCTCCTTCATACATTTCATTGTTTATTCCATTGTTTGAATCGAGACTTTTATAATTGAAATGCTATAAAATTTTATGTTTTCATTTCTTTAATGATTTTGGCGATATTTCAAGATGAAATTAAAATAATTGTATTTAATTATATATAAGTATTGATGGTATAATAATGCTTTATTCACGTATAGGTATGCAAATTTTAATAGTGGGATTTGAACACGCGTCTCTTGGAGCAAGTGATCGCTCGCAATTTCGTTTCCGTGTATTATAAAATGTAAAAAACCATGTTTAATTACATGCGAGCGAATTTTAAGCAATCTTTTATGTGCATGCCAATTTTAGTGTTCTTCCGTGTGGTTTGGACTTTGCTTTGCCTATCAGTCTGCCATTAAAGGAAAGTAAATAATTAATATTTACATATATAAGGATATGATATGATATGACGTCTATTATGGCGCAGTGGGACAAGCGTGCGACTATAAACCGAGAGGTTGTAGGTTTGATCCCCACTCTAGGAAATTAAATATTTAATACTGTCATTTCACTCTGGTAACAAGGGAAAGCACGCTAAATATACGATGACCCGAATTCGGTGAAAAACGGGAAACGGAAGTGACTTAATGGAGACGAAGGGTTAACACTAGGTTCCTTAATTCCCACTGCCAACAGTGCCATATGCAGCATACAGCGTGAAGCTAAAATAAAAGTAATGGAATATACAGTAATCCATAATATGTACCGTCCATCATTACATAAGCAGCAAGCGGAAAATTATATAACTCATTCCAATTTTTTTTACCTATACCGATATATGCGGGAAAATGCGTGAAAATAAAAAAAAACCACACAATCGTATACTACAGCGATAGATAGTTAATAACGGATGAACAAAAGGAGCAACGTGTTCGCTGGAGCGTGATCAAAGCTTTCATTACTCGCCCGTCCACAAAGTCAAATGACTGGCGGAACATTCGCGCCTAATTTAATTGTCGGTTCTATTTCAAATTTGCTGTACTGTTTTGTTTTTTTGAGCTGATTTTTTTGGAATGATAGGCTGGATTTGTATCTCAATATTAAGGTACTTTAACCTCCTTATGGCTCAGTGGCACGGTGTCTGATTGTATATATTTTATTTCAATTAATTATTTTAATTCAATTAAGGTCTGTCATGGCGCTGATTGCACAAGCATTTGACTGTAAACGACAGGTTGTGGGTTCGATTCCCCCTCGATGAAATGAAACATTTAACATTTTCAAATTAAATATTTAATGTGTTCATTTCTTTGCTTTGGAATCAAGGCAAAGCGCGGCGTTGAGTTCCACCACTCAACACGGAATGCCTTAAATTCGGTGAAAAGTGGTTAACAGAAGACGGAGTGTCTTAACACTAGGTTCCCAAGTTCCCTCTGCCTATTCAACCGTGTGCGGGATACAGCATGAAGCTGAGTGGGAATGATTCCATTAAGGTCTGTCATAGTGCAGTACAAGTGTGTGACTGTAAATGACAGGTTGTGGATTCGATCGCCACTCGAAGAAGTTAAATATTTAATGTCGTCGCTCCGGTAACAAGGTGGCACTGAGTTCTGCCACTCAACACGTAATGCCTCAATGCCTCAAATTCGGCGGAAAGTGGAAAACAAAACAGAGTGTCTTAACACTATCGTACTAGTACTTCTTCGAGTGGCGATCGAACCCAGAACCTCTCGTTTACAATCACACACATGTGCCTATTAAATATTTATTTCCTCAAGTGAGAATCTAACTTACAACCCATCTTGTCCACAGTTACGCTTGTGCCACTGCACTAAGATAGACATCACACAAATATTTTATTAGTATATCTAAAAGCCTTACCAGGCAGCAATATAGGTTTGTACGATATAATAATAATGCAATATGATGCACACGTCCATGAGCATTCAGAGAGGAACGCTATTCTAAAGAATGTCATCTCGACGGACTTAAGACAATTTTGCGTTCCACAAAATTGTTTTCTCCTTTGTCCTTTTTCTTCTTATTTTTCTTAAGTCATAAAATCCTTTGTTCGAGTTTAGCAATGTATGTGAAATGGCAGTTTAATATGTTAAAGAATGTGTGCATGTTTTTATGAGAGATAAGGTGGTATTTTATGTAAGGCTTCATATAACATTTAATATTAGTATTTAATATTTCAATTGTCATGTGGGGATCGAACCCACAATTTGTGGGATTACCATTTCAAAGTGGGAACAGAACGCAGTCTTAATACTTAATTCTTAAGTTAATTCTCCGTCCTTAAAGTCACTCTGCTTAAAATGCTTTGTATAACGCAGTTGTACAGTAAATGCCTGTACAAGATGATACAATGGCATTTCATTTAGAATATTCTATATTCTTTTATTCGGTCTGATTAAAAGTCGTTTGGTTTTTGCTTTTCCAAAAATCTTGTCATACACGGTGACACATCCACGCCTGTGTCGTAGAAACATAAAAAATGTTAAAATATTTTCTCAAACAGGGTCGAAACTCTAAGAATTGGTTATACATTCACATGATTTACGAAGAATCCGCAAGATCGCTTAAACTGAATTACCATTAATATTATTCCAAGTAGAATTTGACTAACAGAATCCTCCTACTACTTCGATAAATATACTCAAGTGCTTATATACAACAAAAATGTTTGATTTTTAATTGATTGGATTTTAGAGATCCGTACCTGACTATAACGAAAACTTTAAAGGTGTATTTTGTTGTCCGTCTGTCAAAAATATTATATTAAGTACTTATATCTCAAGATGTATCAAATTAATTTAATAAAATATATTGGGATATTTGGTGTATTGAAGCGTAAAACCATCTTATTTATCGTTTATGCTGCGTTTTGTATGTAATTTGTTGCGTAATGAAAACCGATACCTTATTCGTTTCTTCATAGACCTACCAGCTTTAAAATTTTTTCTTCATAGACCTACTAGCTTTAAAAACTTACAATACAAAAATGTCAATAAATCAGAATAAAAATTAATTTATAGGTATTTATATAAAGTGGTACTCTTGCAAACTTAAGTACTTCTCGTTGACCTACAATCTTAAAATTGGTACAGAACATCCGTGGGTCAGAACGACTAACTCTTGACCAGTTTATTAATATTAGATTCATTAACTTACGCAGTTATTTACTTTAAAGTAAATCTTGAGAAGACTTTTGTACTAGATTACATCGACTTTTCATAATCTCAGTACTCATGGCATATCGCAAGCGGGCAACTGTTTCATTTGCTCATAGTAAATTATAACAATTCTGTGCTAGCAAAATGAAAGGAAATGTTCTTGGCCCGGTTGCGTATCGGTGAGCAGTATTCAAGGATGTTGCTACAACAATCGGTCTATTGGATGTACCGGGTATTACAGATGTACCTACTAAGTTCAAATTGCCTAGCTTAATGATATCTTAATACTAGTTATTTGTTGGTGTCTTTTTTGTATGTAAAATACTTGAAAAAATTATTTACCGCTACTTCTATATTATTAATGTGTTGAGTCGGTTGTCTGTAAAGTGTGATTGTGAGTGAAGAAATGAAATATTTAATAATTTCATTTTCTCGCACTAGATACAATACATGAGGGCGGCGTTGAATTTCACAATATAGCACGCAATCTTGTGTGTGCCGCAGTGCATCGAAAGGCCTGAGGTGGCTGAGGCAAGTGTGCTATTATTATTTATTATAATATATATATATATATATATATATATATATATATATATATATATATATATATTATATATATATATATATATATATATATATATATATATATATATATATATATATATATATATATATATATATATATATACTTACTTACTTACTTAGCTTCACGCTATATCCCTAGCGGGGTAGGCAGAGAGAACGGAGCGCCAAACGCTACGGTCTCGGCATAGCTCTTTCGCCTCGTCCACTGTCGTATATATATATATATATATATATATATATATATATATATATATATATATATATATATATATATATATATATATATATATATATATATATATATATATATATATATATATATATATATATATATATATATATATATATATATATATATATATATATATATATATATATATATATATATATATATATATATATATATATATATATATATATATATATATATATATATATATATATATATATATATATACATATATATATATATTTACATATATATATATATATATATATATATATATATATATATATATATATATATATATATATATATATATATATATATATATATATATATATATATATATATATATATATATATATATATATATATATATATATATATATATTAGTCATTAAGATTCATCAACTATCACATTTTAATTCAAGCTGCAGAATTTAAATCGTACATTGAGGCAACTTTGAAATTCTAATACACCTTTTAGATTCTCTTACTGTGATGTTGACATGCAAATCGACTCTCAACGAGAGTGATTTTTTATGGCGTTGTCTGTCAAATACTATTGAACATTCTTTTTCAGCTTCACGTCGTATCCTACATATGGCACGATAAGTAAGTAACTTGGGGTCCTAGTGTTACGTTACGCGTGTACGAAAATCAACGCTGCGTTTGGCCTCGTTACTAGAGTGAAGAAGTGACAATATTAAATATTAAATTTCCTCCAGTGAGATTTGACCGAAGTCTTGACAGATGAATATTTATGATGATTTACAGAGAGAACCTAGTGTTATAACACTCCGTTCTCAATTTTTATGTTTTTATTATTTCGAATTTCATATTTTTCGATACATAGTATGTGTTGCGTATTGAATTTCAACGCCACGCCTTTTCAAACAGATGAGAAAAGAAAATAAATTAAGTATAACCATTTTCTCGAATAAGACTAGAATTCACAACCATCGCGTACAACTAACTCTGTACTACTGAGCCATGACGGCCTTAACGCTACTCAGCTTCACGCCGTATCACACATATGGCAGGGTAAGCTGAGGGAACTTGGGAACCTAGTTAACATTAGGTTCAGAGTATTTTAAGCAAACATTCCAATTCGTTTCCACTTTTTGCCGAATTTGAGGCCTTAAAAATACATAAACAAAATATAAAGCAAATCATTTATCCATATCTAAATATAGAAACATATCGGTCAACATTTAACTGTACAGTCACATGGCACTTTTTACCTGACTAAGATATTTGTCATTGCTAAGAGCTAAGGGATGATCTGTCTTCATGATAAATGGCAACCCCTAATGCGTTCTGTAACTCGCTCCCTTGGAATAGTATTAAACGGTCACGTTATTAAGTTTAGTTCGGCCATTTTTCAAGTTGTACTCGGTTTTCACTTGGTATTTGACCGACTTTGCAGAATAGGAGGTTGTTTTTTTTTTTTATTTAACTTCACGTTTCACTTTATTTAGCTTACACGCTTTATCCCGCTTATTATTATTTCATTGTGTAGATAGAGGGCTATTAGTGTTAAGATACCCTGAGTTCCACTTCCTTCTCAATACTTGTAATAATATAACAGAACTCAACTATTGACGGTGAAAGTATGAAATTATGTCGAAAACTACGGGGAATGGATATAATAAAAATATAACCCAACCCTTGATTCAGAATTGAACCTTCAAACATTAGCAAACAAGAAGACACTGTTCCACTAGGCTATGATGAAATTTCTTCAAGGAGATAATCTGTTTTTTTTTTGTTATACAGAATTATTATTTAAAATTGGGTCAAAAATATTTATAATAAATGACAACAACTTATTGTTTAATTATTTATTACAATAAATTTGCTCTCTTTTTTAAATAGGGAATTAAAAATGTTAACAATGCATGTAATTTTTAAGATTTATTTATCAACTAGCTTTTGCCCAGGACTTCGTACGCACTTCCGTCGTTTTTCGTAAAAAAAATAGCATAATGTCCTGTGGTTTTGATTCGAACTGCTAAGCTATTGAGAGTTAAACGTGTTATTGTGAGTCAATCATAAAAGATAGACATATGCTGTCATGGGATATTTTTTTTACAATTTTATGTAGAATATTTCCTTTATACATGGATTCACTGTAGCTTTAACCATTATGGCTGTACACGCGACGGAAGTTTAAAAAATCAAGTAACTTCTTCTGATTTCCCAACATTTCCTTTCTGCTGCCTTTCTGATCCTATTGATTGTAGCGTGATGAAAAGTATACTATGCCCTGCCCAGGAGTATGTAGAATAACTGTACCAAGTTTTCTTAAAATCCATCAAGTATTTTTTGTTTCTACAAAGAATATACTGACAGACAGATAAATATTTAACTGATTGCAATTTTGGCATCAGTATCGATCACTAATCATCCCCTGATAGTTAATTTCAAAATATATTTCATGTACAGAATTTACCTCTCTACAGATTCATTATAATTTATCAATTATCAATTATCAATAAAGTTATATTTTTGTTTCAGGATTTTCGAAGTCGCTGTATCAATATTAAATAAGGTATGTTTTTTATAAGCTATTTTTATAATACGGTCGCTGTTGTAATGATATCATAGTATTATGAAGTGAGAAAAATATTGTAAGCCTAGTAAGTCGCTTATTGGAATTGTCTTGACACAGTGTTAAGATCTGCGTAAGTATTTAAAATTTTTCGTTCCGATAAGTACCTATTTCATTGGAGCTGTGTGGCCTGTCGTGGCGCAGCAGCACAAGCGTGTGACTGTACCTAATCGACAGGTTGTGGGTTCAATACCCACTCGAGAAAATAAAATATTTAATATATTCAATTTAAAATATTTAATGTTTTCGTTTCTTCGCTCTGGTACAGGGCAAAACGTGGCGTTGAGTTATGCCACTCAACACGCAATTCCTCAAATTCGGAAAGTGGGAAATGGAAGTGGAACGAAGTGTCTTAAGACACTTTTTTTTCATCTTTACTCTTTATCATATGTTGGCAGCGGGAACTTCTTAACTTAGTGTAAAGGTAACACGTACCATTCTTCGCATTTTTTGTTGGTGGAACTCAATGCCGCGCTTGGCATTGTCACCAAAGCGAAAAGATAAATATTCAATATTTATTTTCTTAGAGTCAACGAATCCACAATTTTTTACTTTCACAGACACACTTGAATGTTTTCGCCACAATAGGCCTCAAAGAACCCACAACAACCAACCATAAGTAATAACTACACCTAGACATACATAAACCTTTTTCCATTGGATAGATTCGAGAATTTCGGTCAAAAAATCAATTTGATATCCTCAATACTCGAAATCCCCTTTCCGCTCTAGCACCGCGTCCCCACATTATCGCATTTCTGTCGCGTATCGTGCTGTCTCTCAAAATTTCCGACCGACCAACTCTTGAGAATTGTCCAATCGAACTTTTTCCTTTTCAGTAGATATGAGCTGTGTTAGTGTTTTATTGCTTGTGTTCACGTTCCTTGAATTTGTTTTGCAAAAGTGTGAAAAATTGATATTTATCTTCTAGCTGCATGTGACAAGGTAGTTTAGTTAGTTAAGTTAAGTTAAGTTAAGGTAGTTAAGTTAAGTTAAGGTAGTTAAGTTAAGTTAAGGTAGTTACTTGGGAACCTAATGTTAAGATACCCTTTCCCACTTAACGTGCGTGACTAGCATTAAATATAAAATTTGTTACTCAGCTTCACGCTGTATCCCGCACATGACAGGGTAGACAGAAGGAACTTAGGAACCTAGTTTTAAGACACTCCGTTCCACTTCCATTCCCCACTTTCTACCGAATTTAAGGCATTGATTGTTCAGTGGCGGAAATTCAACGCCTCATTTTACCTTTTACCAGCGCGAAGTAATGAAAACATAATAAATATTTAAATTGAAAATATTCAATATTTCATTTCCTCGAGTGGGGATCGAACCCACAACCAGTCACGCTTACAGTCACACGCTTGTGTCTCTGTGCCACGACAGGCTTCTTCATATAAACGTAATTGTCAAACCGTTTATTATAATAAGCTAAGTTCTTTTAGAATTACACTAATATATTGTTATTGTATAGTCATAATATGTACTTATTGCCTATTGCAATATATAGGTAGGGTTCCCACTGCCTAGGGAACTTGGGAACCTGGTATTAGGACACTCTCGTTTCCCACTTTGAAATGTTTTCTATGTAACATATAACATTATAGACTCATCAGAGAAAATTTTTGAACTTTGAACGGAATAATCGTGTTCACCCACACAAGGCCAATATAGAGCGCTCTTAAATATATTTTATTTTAAAAAACAGGAAAATCTGATATGATCTTTTATCCGTACTCATAATAAATCTATAACCGATCACTGTCTCTCTGTACATATAATATAATATATAAATATATTAAAAAAATCTTAGAGGGGCTTATTAATGTAATTGGTAGAACAGTGATTTCTTACATTTTTGTCTGTTTATCTGTCTGTCTGTGCTAATAGCACGTATAATTATACGCGCTATCAGAAACGGCTTATCCGATTTAAGTGCAGTTTTCACTATTTACTATATTTTGGACTTCCGTTCTGGTTTTTCTTAGTTTAGGCTTCCTTAAACATCTTGTGTTTGTTGTACTTAAGTCATTTGATAATAAAAAAGTAACGTCAATTTGAAATATAAGATTCGACACAATCTCTACAACATTTTAATTCATTTGGGCAAAATTTTAGTTTTAAATGTATAGATATTGTCTTAAAAGTGATTATATTGTTAAAAGAAGAAAGTAATTAAGATTCTCTCTCTCTCTCTCTCTCTCTCTCAGCTTCACGCTGTATCCCGCACGAGGCAGGGTAGGCAGGGTAGGCAGAACCCGGAAATCTAGTGTTAAGACACTCCGTTCCACTTTCGTTCCCCACTTTCCGCCGAATTAGAGGCATTGCGTGTTGAATGGTGGAACTCAACGCCGCGCTTTGCCTTATTACCAGAGCGAAGAAATGAAACATTAAATATTTAAATTGAAAATATTAAATATTTCATTTCCTCGACCGGGGATCGAACCCAGAACCTGTCGGTTACGGTCACACGCTTGTGCCGCTGCGCCACGACAGGCCAATAATTGAGATTAAAAAATAAAATAGTGTATATCAAGCGGAAAGCCGCGGACGGGTCGCTAGTCTACAATATTTTTATAAGCATGCTCAATTATTTTAATTAAGGTAATGATAATTGCCTTATTAATTGCTTGCGTGTATTTTATTTATTAATTATCATATGTGATTAAATATAAATTTAAATATAAATCAGGTTGAGTGGGCAATAGGATTTTTCCGTTTTTTTATAAGTTTTTTTTTTATAATAATGTTTTTGATTTTCGCGATTGATACACATTTTAAATGAAACATTTTTAACGTCCGTGACCACGGACTACTGCAAAGTTTTCGAAATTTCGGGTTCCCAAAAAACATCTTTAACAAACAATATACACGATTAATCCGGTTAAAAGTGTTTCATTTAAAAAGTTTTTTTTAGTTTCGGAGGTAGGCCGAGGGAACTTGGAAGGCTAGTGTTAAAACACTACGTTCAGTTCCCCACCATTTGCCAAATTCGAACCATTGCTCGTAAAGTGGCACAACTTAACGCCGTGCTTTACCATGTTACCGGAGCGAAGAAAAGAAAAATATCAAATACTTTATTTTTTAAATGAATTGATTTGATTAAATCCACAGTCTATCGCATTTACAGTCACACGCTTGTGTCCCAGCCACAGGCCTATACTTAAGTAGATTAGGAAGGAAGCGAGAATAATTTAAATATATTCAATACTAACTCTAGCTTGGATTGAACGTACGATCGTCATTTTACTGCTGTAAAATTTATTTTTCATCTTCATTAATAAAGTAATCTTTTGCCTTCTTATATCCTCCCATACTTTGTATGTGGACTTCTTCTTTGCATAGTATATCTTACTTTTTAAAGAACGTGTTTTTTGTTTTATTTAATCAGTTTTCTATAAAACTAAATATTTTTCTTAAATGTGAAATAGCATTTAATCATACATAATTTTACCATTTTTACTTTCCTATTTCCTACTTCCTTAAAAGTATATACATTTTTTTAAGTATAAGACACAGCAAACGGGCTGATCACCGTCGCCCACGGCCCCGTGTAACTCCAGAGGAGAAACGGGAGCGTTGCCGGTCCTTAAGATGGATGGGCTCCGGGGCCCGGCATTACCCAATGCAAAACGCTGTAGCCGAAGCCACTACTTAACGCCGGTTTTAAATGCCGGGGGTGGTAATAACCCTGTCGAGTCAGCCCATGCGTGTTGCCATTGCTGACAACGTGACTCTCCCATATATTACTTAAAAAAGTAAACAATTATATTATTCGACTTTCATCAATAAAATATATCTTATTTTTCAGTTATTTACCTGATTGGTTACGTCATTTAGTAAATATTTTTACCTAGAAGATCATAGGTTCCTCTGTCACCAGGTACGGTGTATTTCTATTGCTGCTTTAACAAAAAAAATTAAAGGAAAAACAGTAAAATAAATATTAAAGGAAGCTTTAATACAACTAATGTGATTTTTTGTTGCATAGATAATGGTACAGAACCTTTTTAGCGGGAGTATGACTCGCGTTTTTCGCTTTTTTTTCTATTAAGCGTTGAATTAGTATTATCAATTTTTCATCCTATAAAATATGGTAGGTGGTAGTAATCTAGTGTTAAGACACTCCGTTTTCCAATTTTCGTCCAATATTAGAGACATGGCGACATGGTAATCTAGAGAACTCGAAGAAAATACGAAACGGAGGGTCTTAACAGTCTACCTTTCCCTTTAAATATCCTGCTATGCGTGAAAAGTGGATGTTTTCTATTTTTTTTTCTCCCTCTCTCTCTCTCTCTGAGCTTCACGCTGTATCCCGCACATAGCAAGGTAGGCAAAGGTAACTTGGGAACTTAGTGTTAAGTCACCCTGTTCCGTTTCCCACTTTCAACCGAAGTCTTAATTAAAAAGAAGTTACTCAACACTAGGTTCCCAGGTTCCCTTTACCCTATATCCCTATATAGACACTAGGTTCCCAGGTTCCCTTTACTCTATATCCCAATTAAGAGTAAAACTAATAAATATATGAATTCATTTCCTTACGCTAATCACAGTTATGTATTGAAACATTTGTTGGCTTAATAGGCGTGTCAAAAACAAACAACTCATTCAATAGAATCGCTATTACAGTGTCTCTGCTTGGAAAACTAAACAAAGAGATATATTAAATTGTCTTGTTTCAATATGAAAATCGTAAATACTTACATAACGTTATCTTATTTTTATGGAGCAGCAGATTGTAAACGATCGTCTTAGGTTCAAATCCCATTTAAGATTGATTAATGATTATATTAAATTTATTTTCATTTACCGTCTTTGTTAGACGAAGTGCGACGTTGAATTTCGCTACACAAACAAGGCTATGTCTCGAGTGAACATGGGTAACGGAATGTCTTAACATTAAGTTTCCTTTGCTCAAAATGCTACGCGTGAATTTGTTAAAGTGATTCTTGGAAATATATTTTTATAATGATGTATTTCTAAGGAAATTATAGCGTTTGTAGGCGCGGGGGCACTAGCGTGTGACTATATATGCAACAGGTTGTGCGTTCGGGCCCCACCAGAAGAAATTAAATATTAAATATTCTAAGAAATATTCCTTATTTTCATTTCTTCGCTATGGTAACAAGGCAAAGCGTTGAGTTTCGCCAATTAACACACAATACCTCAAATTGGGCAGAAAGTGTCTGAATACCAGGTTTCCATGTTCCCTCTGCCCGCCCTGCTAATTACGGGAAATAGCGTGAAGCTGAGAGAGAGCGTAGTATATAACGCCATCTCTATTTCACAGAAAAGCGAAAAACACGCCTTAACACCAAATACTTATCTTAACTACTACATACTAGAAACTACTCAGCTTCACACTGTACAACCGGACATAGCAAGCAGAGGGAACTCGGGAACCTAGTGTTAAGACACTCCGTTCCACTTTCGTTCCCCGCTTGACGCCGAATTTAAGGCATTGCGTGTAGAGTGGCGGAACTCAACGCTGCGCTTTGCCTTGTGACCAGAGGGAAGAAATGAAAACATTAAATATTTTATAAGAAAATATTAAATATTTTATTTTTTCGAATGGGAATCGAATCTATAACCTGTCGGTTACAGTCACATGTTTGTGTTGCTGCGCCACGACAGGCCCTAGATACTTGAAACAGAAACTGTATTTAAACCAGCTACCATCGAAACCTCTTATGTTGTACTAATAGTTACATATTAAATCAATTCCAAGCCCATATAAATTAAATGACGGTGATAATCGTTCGTTCGATCAAAACAGATGCGGTGATTTCAAATTACTCGTGCCATTCGCTAATGGCCGTTAGAACTCTCATACTTACTTACATAAGGCGGATTCTAGATGTATTATTTTCTAATTTGACTTTATTTTTACCGATCGCTAAGAAGGGTTATGTTTTTTTGTATGTATGTATGTGTGTAGTTTTATTAAATGATATCTCCAGAATCGCGGAACGGTTTTATATAATTTCTTTGTCAATTTAATTAAAAAAATCTATAGAAATAATTAAATTAGGTACAAAAAATGAATTTTAATTATTTACTTATATGGTTGAGCGTTGAAGGCAGACTGACCCTAGTGTTAAGATTTGGATTTAATCACTCCTTAATCTTGAGACATTGCATGCTGAATTTTAAAACTTAACTTGGCTTGGCTTCTAACCAGAGAGAAGGAATAGAAATAATTCATTCACTCAAGTTGGAATCGAAGCCACAATCATGGCGATTACAGTTAAATACTGTGCCGCTATCTCTATTTATATACATATATGTTTTAATAACTTTAGTAAAATCACTAATATTTAATAGTTATTATACAAGGTTCATACACAGTTGACCCTTCTAAGTCGATAAAAATTTGTAATGGAACAACAAACGAAGAAAGCAAAAAAAATTAAACTAGCTAGATCAAAAGAACTTGTAACGTAACTCTACAGGTGCGAATAGATTGTCCTATTATCACGTAAAGTATGTAAGCGATGGCAAGGCAGAATATTTTTTTAACAATTTTAAAGTGTTATTCCATACTTAGGAAAGATTATTTTTTTTTAAATGTAGCATGTTGAGAATGTATGGCATAATGTTTAAAGCCCTAGGACACGGGGTAAATTTGGCAAATTTCATTTTTTTCTATGAAAAATATATTTAAATCGAAATAAGCTAAATTTTCTACACAGCCACTAATATTTACTTTTGCCGTTCACATACATATAATATGCAAATGGCATAATTTATAAGAGACCTTAAATTAACAGTGTTCACGTTTATTTGGATTTCAAATTAGCAACACCTGTTGGAGCCCGGAGTTCTCGAAACGTCCTGATAATTTGTGTATTTTAATGTAAATTGCAAGACCCGACCGAACGCTGGGATGAAGTTCTTTATTTTAATATGGGATTTGCTCTCCTTTTTATTTATAAATATTTGTTGAGGTATATGTCGCTACCTTTTAATTTTAATTTAGATTTTGATTAAAGTAATTGAGGCCTGTCATGGCACAGGGGCATGACAAGCGTGTGACTGTAACGCGATGGGCTGTGGGTACGATACTGTTGTGAAGAAATGAAATATTTAATATTTTCAGTTGTTTTCTCTAGTGACAAGGCAGACCACGGCGTTAAGTTTCGCCACTCAACACGCATTGTCTTAAATTCGTCGTGTACAATGAACCGGACTGTCTCAACACTAGGTTCCCAGGTCCTCGGAGAGTAAATCTAAAAAGAAATAAATAAATAAAGCTGACAACACACCTAAGTATTTAGTTTGTTTAAACACAAATTCCTGCTGTACCAATAAAAGTAATCCTCTTGCTTATAAACGAGACCCTTATAAAAGCCAAGGGGCAGAGGAAATTAAGAAAGTTTAATGAAAACATCGTCTTCCATCTAAGAAGGGGTAGATAGATGAGGTATTTAATGTTCAGATGAAATATTGTTTAGGGATGATCGATCTTGGTTATTAAAAGCGTCCTGTAATGAAAATCGTGATAAGAAATTATTTGACTTTGCGCCGGGGTGACAACCCTATGGTGGAATAAAGAGGGCCTCTAATTAATAACAACAAGGGAAATAGTAATAATGTTTGTTTACGAACTTTTAAAAACAGGAGGTTATTACTTTAAACGTATAAAATTTTAAACGTAGCAATATTTGAACCCGCACCTGTGTAAATTTGTGGTTTTCCGAATTCAATAATACATAAATTTATGTACTTATAATACTTGCGTATGAAAGTCTATTGGGCTACATTTTTTTAACTAAAAAAAATAGATTAATCGTTATTAAAATATTTTTGAATTAATTAGATGTTGCTTACAAAATTTATCGTATTTAATAAAAATATATTGACATCTATGTAGAAGAGCAAGTACGTGCGTACAAACACTGTTTTACCGTGTAAATTGTGATTCAAGAAATGCCTGTAGTGGCGCAGGGGCACAAGCATGAGAAAGAAAGCGTGACAGGTTGCGGGTTCGATCCCCACTCGAGGAGATGAAATATTGAATATTGTTACTCTGGTAACAAGACAAAAACGGCGTTTTAGTTACTTTACTCAGCATACAATACCTGTATTGTATGTTGAGTAAAGTAACTCAACGCCGTTGAATCGGCGGGAAAATCGTGTTGAATCGGCGGGAAATTTTAAAATTAGTATAAAGACACTTCGTTTCATTCCCCACTTTCCGCCGAATTTGAGGCATTGAATGTTGAGTGAGGGAACTCAACGCCGCGCTTTGCCTTGTTACCAGAGCGAAGAACCGAAAACATAACTAATTTAATTTGAAAATATTATATATTTTATTTCCTCGACTGGGATTCGAATCCACAACCTACACAGCTTGTGCCACTGCGCCACAACAGGCTTCATGGAAAAACATACTTACTTTTAAATTACAAACTAATATTTCAATTCAAATCAAAGAATCAATAAAATATATTTACGCATATTGTATAATAAAAAGTAAACAAGTAATTTATATTATAGTTTTATTGTGTGTGTACAGAGAAAAAAATCAACTAAAGGAATTACTTTATGAAAGGAAATAAATATTCATTTACAGAAAAAAAATGAAAATATGCAGCGTTGATTATTCATTTTTAAAACAGAAATCCGGGCTAGGGAGATCGGAAGATGATTTTAATGGAATGAATGATGGCTCTTGATTGCGACTCGTACAAATAGCCTAGTGTAAATGGAATAAATATATATATATATATATATATATATATATATATATATATATATATATATATATATATATATATATATATATATATATATATATATATATATATATATATATATATATATATATATATATTTCTTATCCTTTCATCGATATACGCCACTTGTACAATTCTCTTCAACGTACTTAAACTCCATGAAACTTTTAGGCGACTTATAGACAATATGGTTTCGACGTTCCATAAAAAGAACTTTTATTCGTCGAGAATAGTGAATCTTCCGAACATCTTTGCAACTATCTTCTGGTCTATTGAACTATGATTGCAGTTTGTTAATATTATTTCCCAGCAATAAAGCTTAGAGAGTTTTTTATTGAGCTTATGTCAATCGTTACTTTTTATCTTTGCCCATCTCTTGTGTCAACGTACGAGAGACGCTTGTGATAAAATGTTATACACCAGGAAAGGAGTGTCTAAACAGTAGGTTCCTAAGTTCTCTCTATTTTCCATTTGCGGAGAAAAGTTTGAAACACAACGAAATGGACAAAGAAAGGCACTCCACTTCCCATTTGCCTCTAAATTTACGAGAAACTTTATTTTGAATAGCGTAACATAGCGCCACGCACGCACCACGCTGTCCTCCAGACGGGAATGGATCCCACGATCTTCGCTTTTCGTAGTCTAAATATTGTGGTACTGCCTAAATGTATTGTGAATATAATATTTATAAATAAATACTTATTTTCTATACGTAAATATAACTCAATAGATATAATAATATTTTCTTTTACAACGTCGTCATTTGAGCTGCCGTTAAGATGTTGCCATTGGAACCAAGCAAAGCGGTAATGTGTAGAACAGTCTTTATACTAAATACTCTAAGTATGTGTACTTACGAGATGTTCTCATTATAACACTATACTGGAAAATTCAACTAAGCTATATGATCATACTTTGAATTTGTGTTCTTTAGAAGGAATTACGTACTTATTATTGTATTATATTTTGTTCTTTGTGTGATGCAGGGGATTATGCGTGCGACTGTTCAGGTGCTTGGTTCTGGGTTCGATTCGATGAGGCAAAGTGTGGCGTTGAGTTCCGCTACACAAGACATAATGCCTGTAGCAATCGACAATAAGCAAGCGAAAAATTTGTCAAAAAAGTCCCAAAAATTGGACTGAAAGTGGGAAATTAAGTACCTTAAACTAAGTTTCCCATACTGTACCCTATATTATATATGCGAGATATAGTGTGAAATAAAGAAATATCTCATATTTAAATATATTACAGTTATGTATTTCAATAAGTTAAGAAATATTACATTGCAAGTGTATACGATGCGTCAAATGCATCTCGTGGGAATAATATTACGACACATACTATAGCGCAACGATGATGGCGTAACTCTTAAGTACGAGCATATATAGACATTGCATAGACTTTATAAAACGTTATAAAAATATGTTTTTATTTAATTCTTTATTAGATTTATGATTGTAATACAATATATTACATATCCCTCATTTTTCAAAGTAAGTATAGGAAAAATAGTGATACTATATTATATTTTTACGAGTATTTATTATTTATTTATATTTTAGTAAGTATTTATTTAAAATATAAATAAATACTAAATAAAATATAAATAAATAATAAATACTCGTAAATGAATTAAAAAAACATTGCTTTGCTCGGCGTTATGATCCGTCCAGACATTGAACCTAGGGTCATGCACATTGCATTCTCTGCTGTCTAATTCAAAATTCTCATATTCGAGACATTGCGTGGTGTTGATGAAACGGCATAATTTCTTTTGCCGGAGCTTTAAATGAAAATGACCCAATCAATCAGTCATAGTTAAAGAGTGGTATAAAAAAGTTTAAATTTTCTCTACTCTTAATGCGTAAATAAATACGCACATAACAGGTTTGGGGACCTAAGAAATAATTGTTAAAAAACACTCCTTTCTTATTGGGCGACTTTCTGGCGAATTTCAGAGGCAAATTTGAACTGAAAATAGTAGTAAATAGCGGTAATAGTGTAGCGGAAATCAACACTGCGTTTTGTCTCCGTACCAGAACGAGGAAAATGAAAGTATTTAATATTTCCTCAAGCGCGAATCGAAGCCAAAAACTATCGCGCTTACAGTCACACGCTTGTACCACTCCGCCACAGGTCACATATATAAAATAATTTTATTTATTAGAAAATTCAATTGTAGCCTTGTAGTTTATGCCACAGTATTACTTTGACAATACGTCAGTACCTTTTGTTAAGCGAAACCTAGCTTTTAGCTTTTAGGTACAATGATTCAGTTTATTTCACTTTAGAAAATTGTTTTAGTCATTTCTTGCTTCTATTTTGAGTAAACATTTCAAAGTCGCTAATGCAATATAATGTTCTGCATATCTTTTTTTAGCTCCACGCACATGACATTGGAGAGAATTTGAGATACTAAAGTTAAGTCGCATTGTTCCATTTCCCAATTTCCGCTGAATTTGAATATTTGCGAGTTGGCGGAACTCAACGCCGCGCTTTGCCTATTTAACAGTGTTATGTTTAACATATGAAAATTGTTCTCAAGTGGGAATTGAATGTACAACCTGTCACGTCGCATAATTGTGTTCCTGCGTCAAGAACTGTACATAAATAGTCCGTTCTTATTCAAACCGCTCCGTTATTTACATTCAGCTGAATTCTTCAGCTAGGGATGTTGGAAGGTGAAACTCAACTCCCTTCCGTGCCTCGTTATCTGAGTTGAGAAATTAAAATATAAAATAATTTATTTCCTAATTTTTAAGACATACCACCAAATCTAGCAGTACACAACGCCGCTCCTTGTTTTCTTAACATAGCTATGAATTCAAAATGACCTCCCGACTGAGAACAATAATAGTTATTTAAAGTTTTTACAATTCAAATTACTTACTTATTTTAAACACATCACAACAAAGTTTACAATCGCTTAGATACGAACGAACTTCCAGACTAAGTTTGTAAATTAAATGTCCCTTTACTCGCTAATAGTCGAGTAAACATTTGTCGATTGCCAAATGTGTTAACGGCTCCGCTGTAATCAATTACAGTGATTAAGCATTTCAGATGGGTTCAAAATTTAATTTAATTTTTTTAAGTGAAAGCTTCTCTTACCCTAGTCTTGAGGCCGTTAATTATTTAAATTGTTGTTTCGCAGTTTTTATTGACGGTTGTGAGGTCGACTGTCTATGGTAACAGAATAAAAAGCGGGGTACAATGCCCTAAAAAAATGGGAGGAAAGAGGAGAACGGACATTCTCTTCCATTGTTTACCAACCTATATCTGAAAGTAAATTTATTGTATAAATTTTACATATGAGGCCTGTCGTGGCCCAGCGGCACAAACGTGTGACTGTGCCAAACGACAGGTTGTGGGTTGGATCCTTACTCTAAGAAGTAAAATAATTAACATTTTTTTTTCACTCTGGTAAAAAGGCAATGCTCAGCGTTGAGTTTCACTAATCAACATACAATGTCTCAAAGTGAGGTATGAAACGGAGTGTCTTAACACTAGATTCCTAAGCTAAATTTTTATCGATTGGTATCCATCGAGGCCAATGTATTTACAACTTTTTCCTTCTTAACGACTTAAGAACTATGAAATTTATTTTTATTGAACAATATAATATATAAATTAATGAGTAGAAAGACATTTTTATCGCTTCAAATAAATTTATTAACGTCGTAAAGTTATTTACTTTGAGATAGGTTATGGTATGGCCGTATTTCTATATAAATAACAGCATATAGTAAATGTTTAACGAATTCTAGAGTATTTTTAAAATTCATACTTTATTAAATGAGAAATTTGTAGTAGAAAATTAAGTGTAGTTTAGTTGGTTTTTTTTTCATATCAGAGCTAAGATCTGTCGTGGCGCATTGGCACAAACGTACATCAGTTAATACGACAGGTAGTGAATTCAGTGCCCAATCGAGGCAATTCAATATTTAATATTTTTATGTTCTTCTTTCTAATACTAAGTGTAACCTTATAGGAACAAAGTGACTTTCCAGTATCACTGCCTACTCTGTTATGTGCAATATATTGCGTAAAGGTAATAAAAAAAAGATGTTTAAATCGCCGTGAGTTCTCCGCTTTCTAGCAGCAAGGCAATGCTTATTGATTGGCGAATTTCAGAAGGTCGTGGATTCGATTTCGATCTATAGATTTTATTTTTTTTTAAATTTGATATATTTTTTTTTAATTTTAATATTTTTTTTCTTAGTTTTGGTAAAAAGACAAAATGCGGCGTTAAATTCCACCACTCAATACACAATATCCTGAAACTTAGACAAAATGTGGAAATTTTACTCTCTTATGTGAAAGACACAGAGTACATCGATTATTTATTTATTATTATTATAAAATATACATATATGGACATGTATGTACGAATACGTGGTTGATAAGATTAAGTCCCTAAGTTTGTAATTTGAAAACCGTTTATTAATATGAATGAACTTAATAATAACTTTAGCTGTAAAGAGTGATTAAGTCATTTTAATAATGTATTTTGTTTGTATAAGATCAATATATTGATAATTTATGAGAATATCTTGACTTTCTTGATATTGATAATCTTGGATGACATTTCAATTGTTTTAAATTTACTTAAAGGAAATTTATTATTTTTATTTTATCTGAAAAAAGCGCGTTGTTGAGAACCGCCACTCACAACCCTATCACAAAAATTGAGTTATGGTTGGAGAATGGGGTAGGGAATAAGGTTCCTTCTGCCTTTTCTTTTATACAGAAAAAAAATCAAATTTAATTCGAATATTTTTTTTAAAAGAAGCCTTGGTAACAAATCTTCATGATGCTTAATTTTTTGAACATCAGAAAATTTGCCACCGATTCATTAAAGTTAATGTCTGAGATATAAGAACAACCGGACCAAGAAACTCAGTGGGGCTGTTTTGTCTTTTTGCAAAAGCGTCACCAGAAAATAATTTTAAATATTTTGAATCCAGCGAAGAAATGATAATATTAAAAGTGTCTTTTGAAAATATTAAATATTTCATTTGAAAATATTACATATTTCATTTGAAAATATTACATATTAAATTTGAAAATAAATATTTCACTTCCTCGAGTGGTTATCAAACCCACAACCTGTCGTACTTACGATCACATGCTTGTGCCACTGCGCCACAACAGGCTTCATATTGTTCATACTAAATAACATTCCATTAAAAACAAAGCAAGTAAAAGGAAATATTGGCTAATTATAAATTATTCACACGCAGTATCGAATCCAATACGTTTATGTAACATCACTATGTGGTACGTCACTAAACGTAATCGTTTGGTAGTCGGTTATCGTGGACTCTGTGAACGGTTGTGTTTAAATTTACTCTGTTGACTTGTTGTGTAACTTCGTATTTTAAAATTTGTGTTTTTGTGTAGTGTAAAGCGTTTTTGTGGGATTTTGCAAGGATTTTTGTGTTAAAAGGTAGCTTTTGTTATTATTACATAGATATAATTGAGTGATACCTATAGACGTTTGGTTGATAATTCATTTTAACTATATTTTACGTGTTGATAACAAATGGTTTGACATTGACAGCTTTTTTATATACATTTATTTATTTTATTAAGATTTAATTAAATTTGGTTAACTTCAAATGATTTCGGTTTATATTAAAAATAAGCACACTTTTTGTTAAGTACAACTAAGTGTAAAGATTTCCTTTTATTTCTTTTAAAAGAAGTGATATTTTAAATTTACTTACATATTTTTTATTTCTAAAGGAGGGAACTGTTGAAGGAGAACGTAGAAGTGTAATGCTACGTACTCAGATTCTCTCTGCCTGCCCTGTTATGTACGGTGTACGGTGTAAAGCCTAACATATTTTATTATTAGAGAATCACCGACACTATATACGCAAAAGCTTATGATTTTTGCCTTAAATATATAATATTGAGAAATATAAAATTATATACATAGTTATAACTTCTCGCTGTATCCCGCACATGGTAGTGTAAGCAGGGGGTACTTAGGAACCTTGTGCTAAGACACTCCTTTCCGTTCCCGACTTTTCGCCGAATTCGAGGCATTGCGTGTTGCGCTTTGCCTTGTTACAAGAGCAAAGAAATGAAAACATTAAATATTTAATTTGAAAATATTAAATGTGTCATTTTCTCGAGTGGGGATTGAACCCACAACCTGTCGGTTACAGTCACACATTTGTGCCGCTGCGCCATGACAGGCCTCAAAGTAATACTTAATTATTCTACTCTACTACTAGATCTCCGTCAACTATGACATATGCAAGAGCGAATGGCCGAACGAACGAGTTGCAATAGCGCGCAGCTGCAAAAAAATGGTCTTACCATGCCGAGATGACAGTGGTTCAAGCTTTAATCTTGAAATTAAATTATACAAAGAAAATAAAAATTCAACTTCTCATTTGAAATTTCAATATATTCTAAGTAAATGTTAAATTATAGCCCAGTTGAAAAACGTTATTAGTCATAATAATTTACCTTCCGCCCTCCAGTTAAAAGAGGCTAATAATTGGGGTCGATCACGGCATTTTGCAATTTTCTATATGCACTTGCTGGAATGCTAATCTAATATGGCTGGAATGGTAATCATTTAATTTTGCACAATTTTATTTTGAATTTATAATAGAAGAATATTTTTTAAATTAAATATATGTTTTTAATAAACATTGTTTGTTTCTTTGTGTTTTTGTTTTTTTAGTACAGTAAAGGAAAGTATAGTATATGTGTATGTATATTTTTTTAGAGAATGTACAAAAAATATTACGTAGCGGGTAACTTGAACCTGCACTTCTTGAAAAATATTTTAGCTTGACCATTGCTATCAATGGTTGAACTAAAATATAGTTATAAAATTTATGTATAAATGCGTAAGTAAGGATACGAACGAAACGTACCGTTAATTACTTTGCTCATTATGTACGTGTATAATAGTATAAATACAATAAAGGCACCATTACTGACTGATTGTTATATAAAATGCACTGAAAACCTACTAAATTAGAAATTTTTAAACTTGACATATAGTAAGTACTAGGGGATATTCAGAGAGAGTTTTTTGAAATTTCTTAAAATTAAAAAATCATACAGAATTCATCATTTTACGCAATAACAGTAGCGGGCTTCGTATAATGTGAAAATATTTCATATATTCAATATTTAATTTTGTATTTTTATAAACAAAGTTTGAATGATACTTTCGATCCATACCTTTAATTAAATTACAGAAAACCCTTTAAAATTCCAAAATTCAATTACACAAACCGCACACTCAACAGAATAGAATTATCGCACTCTCGGCGAGACAATAAGTACAACCGTAAACATTATAAACGAACTATATATGTACATATATCGTATCAGTATTAAAGTGATGTAACTCAAATATTATCGACTTATTTATGTTTATAAATTTAAATTCTCTCTCAACTTCACGCTGTATCCCGCACGAGGCAGGGTAGGCAGAGGGAACCCGGGAACCTAGTGTTAAGACACTCCGTTCCCCACTTTCCACTGAATTTGAGGCATAGCGTGTTGAGTGGCGGAAGTCAACGCCGCGCTTAGCTTTATTACCAGAGCGAAGAAATGAAACATTAAATATTTAAATTGAAAATATTAAATATCTCATTTTCCTCGACCGGGGATCGAACTCAAAACCTGTCGGTTACAGTCACACGCTTGTGCCGCTGCACCACGACGGGCCCCATAAATATTAATAAATTTAAATTAATCAAAAAATTCTGAAATTGTAGTTTGTAATAATTATTTTTAGCTTCACCTTCGTATACTTTTATATAGTAGGTTAGGGAAAGGCGAAAGTAGTAAGTCAATTAGTTATTTATTTGTCGCGGCTATTTTTAAAATACTGCTTATTGAGGGGCGTTAATCACTAAGGCTGTATGAAAATTTTATATAATTCATTCCCTCGACTAGAAGATGAATCCGCCTGATAATTATTTATTTGTAAGATAAAACTTTAAAGTAGGTATTTTATAGTAAAGGAAACCACGCACCACGTTAAGTTCTACCAAGTTTAAATCGAGGCGGAATGTTATGAACGGTGCTATATACGTGGTACCTATAAAATGTAATCAAAGTTCACTCATACTCATAAGTTCACGCTGTATCCCGTTGAGTGGCGGAGCTCAACGCTGCGCTTTGCTTTTTACCAGAGCAAAGAAATGAAAACGTTAAATATTTAATTTCAATTATAATTCACTGTAAAAGCTAACTGTATTTTGCAGTTAATTTAAAAAAAAATCAGAAAGGTCTGATTTTTTAACTTATATCACTTTTGCTCAAGCTGCATAATATGTTGTATAATCATATTTTCCTGGTTACGAATTTTTGGGAATGAAATTTAACCCTCTACAAAATGTCTCAATTGAAACAAGGGTCTAGATTCTTTAAATTGAAAAGCAAATGTATGTTTTGTGTGTTTTTGTTTCTGTACAAACAAAATAATATGGAAAGAATATATTTTTTTTATTATATATTGTCATTTAAACATTTAGGAATTTGCCAACTTAGTATTAGCTTAGTTTATATTTTAATTAGTACTAAAAATAACTGATATAGTTATATATATTGGAGTGATTGATCACTGTTTTTTGTTTTTTTTTTTTTATAGAAGAATATTATAAAGAATTTTATTAATAAACACTAAATTCTATTGTAGAATCAACGTTAAATTATCAAAATATTTTAATAAAAAAAATTAAGAAACTTTAAATGTAGTTAAAAATAAATTAAAAGCTCTTCACAGTTTAATGGCCGCCCATTACGATCACGATGTTGAATTAATTATAATTGCGATTTACGATCCCTAAACTTGGGATAAGCCGTTTAAAACGTACCTTGAGATGTGAAGCTACCGGTATTTATTGTAATAGATAGCTGAGACACGTAGAATGATTAATGATATCATCTTTACTTAGATTTATATAGAAATAGTTTCATTTCCGGCCTTTCTTCGTTTTAATACTGTCTTGGTTGGTATAAAAGCGTGCGATTGTAAGCACGGCGGATTGTGAAATATATAATATTTGATGTGTTAAGGCAAAGTCTGGCACTTTGCAAGTCACTCGACGAACAAGGTCTTGAATTCGTCGGAGTGGAATGTAATATTTTAGTAGGAATGGAGCGTCATAGCTCTAGGTTCCCAAGTTCTCTCTGCCTACTCAGTCATGTAGAGGACACAGTTTGAAGTTAAAGACAAAAAATAACTTTCCTTCCTTTATAAACTAGGTGCAGCGTTGAATATAATGTATATGTCTATTTTTTTGCAAACAGAGGTCTATCGTGCCATAAGTGTATAAGAATGTGACTGTAAAAGCGACAGGTCGTAGGTTTGAATGGGGACGTAAGGAAATGAAATATTAAATATTTTCAAATTAAATATTTTATTACCTTTGCTCTGGTAACAAAGCAATACGCGGCGTTAAGCCGCTCTGCCACTCATTACGCCTCAAATTCGGCGAAGAGGTATATTTGCTATGTATACCACTATTAGCCGTAGTACTTAGCTAGTTATATATTTTTCAGAAGCTTCAAGTGACGTTGCCGTTTGTCTCTACATTTCCCAATTTTCCTAAAGTTTTAAGACATTGCAAGACTGACATTACTTAATAAAGTTATAGAATTTGATGCCTCAGTCAATTAGACCAAGGAAATTGAGCATAAGCATAGAGGCATGTGACTGTAATCGCGACAGGCTGTGAGCACAATCCCCACTCTCGGAAATTAATATTTTCAATCGGAATGGAATTGAATTTACTATTACCAATTTAAGTAATTGCTTCAAGGCAAAGTGCGGCGTTTAGTTCCGCCACTCAACACACAAAAAAACCTAAAATTCGACAAAACCTGGAGAATGGAACGGAGTGTCTTAATACTAGGTTCCCAAGTTCCCTCTACCTACCCTACCATGTGTGAGATACAGCGTGAAGCAGAAAAAAAAAAAAAAAAAAAGGAAGTCATATACTCGATTCGAACTCCAAAACCATAGTGCTTACAATCATACTTCCCAAATTTACCAGATTATTATTTTTTTTTTGCAAACACAAGAGAAAAAAATAGCGTGAACAAAGTAATGAATTTTAATTACCTAATAAAATTCAATCTCAATCAAATCCCTCCCTTAGGAATTAATGTTTATTTCGAGTACTGTTCCCGGCGAGAATATCTTTTCAATTATTAAACGTGCCTTTTGTACAATTATTCAAAATACCCTGAGGTTTCTATGGTTTGTGCGAAAGGTTTAATTTAAAAAAATTAGGTTAATTTCCTTTTATTTAGAATTTTGAGAGAAGAAATGCTCCGGTTTTTGTGTTAATTTTGTATTTTGTAGATATAAAATAAAAAAAATGGAAATTAGAATTCCGTTAATTAGCAATAAATTATAATGAATTAAAAAAAAAATCTTCTCAAATAAAACATCAAGATCTAGCGCCAGTGTGCTTCTGTAAACGGTATAATTTGTAGGTGGCTTTCCGAGGAAATTAAATATTTAGTATTTTAATTTTTTATCTCTGGTAACGTAAACGTAAGGCAAAGCGCGGTAAAAGTTCCGCCACTCAACACGCAATGCCTCCATAGTTCGATAAAAAGTGAGACCGAAAGTTAACAACTTTTCAACAATAAATTATCAAAGATCGATGTTAGCAATCTGTTAGCCATTACATATCCACTTCAAGCAAAGTGCTATCATTATCTAAGATACTTGTTATTATCTCACTCACTCACTCACTCACTCAGCTTTACGCTGTATCCTGCACGTGGCAGGGCAGGCAGAGGGAACTTGGGAAACTAGTGTTAAGGCACTCCATTCCACTTCCGTTCCCCACTTTTCACATTTTATTATTTCTATATTGAAAAATCTACATTTGTTTTATTTTTATTACAAGAATACATTTTAAGACGACGAAAATGTAATTTTAGCGATCTGCTCGCGACTTCGCCTGCTTGTATTGTACTATTCTATTTACTATCTCACTTATCAACTTTTAGATACATGAAAACGGAATATATTGAAAACGGAAGCTTTAGCTAAAATAATTAAAAATTTCGTAGCATTTTTGTCAAAGTAAATATTTTAAATCTTCATTTCAGAAGTATCCAAAATATAATAATAAATGTACATATAAATCTGATTAGCCGTTTCTGATATTAACCCGTATAAACACAGATAAACAGACAAAAATAATAAAAATCACTATTTTGAGTCCAATTACATTCATTCATTTAAGAGTTACGGTATCTCTGATAAATAGACAGATCCAACTTATAACATCTATTTGCATCCAGGGTTAAGTTACCCCTAGTAAAGATAAACAATACCATTTACAGGTGAGGTGGTGAAAAAAGTGTTCTTTCATTACAAGTTACAAGGTTACAAGTTTTAATATATGTAATTATTTTTCTGTCGTTGCGCAGCGGCACAAACGTGTGACTGTAATTGACAGGTTCTGGGTTCGATCCCCAGTAGAGGAAATGAAATATTTAATATTTTCAATTTAAATATTCAATGTTTCATTTCTTCGCTCTGGTAATAAGGCAAAGCGCGGCGTTGAGTTCCGACACTCAACACGCGATGCCTCAAATTCGGCGGAAAGTGGGGAACGGAAGTAGAACGGAGTGTCTTGACACGAGGTTCCCGGGTTCCCTCTGTCTACCCTTCCTCGTGCGGGATACAGCGTGAAGCTAAAAAAAAAATGTACTTAATCGTGACTATAAATATTTTACAGAGTGTATGTCATGTGTATATACATATGTAATATATGTAGTGTAATGGAAATATGTATTTGTTGTTTACAAGTTATGAGATTTTTATATTAATTACTGTTTATAATAAATAACATTTGCAGAAAGATTGTGTTTCTTTATAATATATTTTCTCTTATAAGAACTTTCCAGAGGCTTGTTGTTCACAAACGTGTGACTGTCCAACTCCCTTATAAGAAGAAATTAATTATTTAATATTTACATTCCTTTGCTCTGGTAACACGCAATGCCTTAAGTTTCTATGCAATCACTTACTCTCAGCTACACACTGTATCCCGCAGAAAGCAGGGTAGACAGAGGGAACTTGGGAACCTAGTATTGGCACTCCGTGTCGTTCCCCACGTTTCGCTGAAATTGAGGTATTATGTGTTGAGTAGCGGAGCTAAACGCCGAGCTTTGCCTTGTTGAAAATATGAAATATTTTATTTGCTCAAGTGGGATCAAATCCACAAACTGACATATTTTCAATCACACTCTTGTGCTCCTGTGCCACGACAGGCCACTAAGTATATTAATATTATAAATACAAGAAAAACGGAAGAAATAATTTACATATTAGATGGCAGAGTATACAAATAAAACTTAGTGTTAAGACACTCTGTTCTTCAGTTGTCACCCTATTTTCTAGATATTTTACTATATTCAAAATACGCACCGAAGAGTAAAAAAAATAAGTTCCTTTAGTGTAGATCGAACTTAAAACAATCACCTTCACAGTTAAAATGTAGAAAAGCTTTCTAGTCTATCTCACCTCTACAAATGAAATGTATATTTAAATAGAATCCGTAGAGCGACCATCGAAGTCTCTATAATTTTAATTAAAAAGTCAATGAATACTATCATTTCAAACGAATCGCCAATTTAATTTATTCATCACTTATTAGCTAAGAAAATATTTGATATCTTATAATAGAAGTATGAAAATATGATTTTATGTTTGAAAATCGGGAAAATTTAAAGCAGTTATTTTTAAACGTCTAAAATTTTATTTTGTGTAATATTTTTAATTTATATTTTAGAAATTTGTATATATATTTATTACCTATTTTTGTTTGTAAAATCTACCTATGGCTAGGCTTAAGCCGTATGATTTTCTTAAACAGGTAGCGTTTTAGGTTTTAAGACAGTGGGTTACACACTGTTCACTCAATTTTACAGACTTTGTAAAATTGTTATAGTGTTCCTATAGTGTTGTAGAAATTAGCGCTGCGCATTGTCCACTTAACGATGAAATAAATTATTTTAATACACTTTCCACTCTCTTTTTCTGCCGAATATTGGAGTCATTAGTCGTTTAGTGGCGGTACTCAACGCCGTGCTTTGTGTGGTTACTCAACGCGACGAAGAGAATTAAAATACTAAATATTCATACCCTTAAGCAGTAATCTAAAGAGCTACCATCGCCTTTAGAGTTACAAGTTTGTACTTGCGCCACGACGGCTCTACAATTAAAATATCAAAATCCAAGCAGAGACAGTATCCTCCACAAGTATACCTACACTCTTAAATTAATTAATAAATTTTAATTAATAGAATATCGTGCACAAAGTGACGGTGAAATGAAATAATTTGGCTTCAGTTATCGGTGTCGTTTGAAGCAAGCGGCATCAATTAAATCATTTAAGTGGGTATCAAAGGGTCGTACACTGTAGTGGAGCTTTTATTATGTATCTATATAAGAGTGCTTTAAAGCTTTTCCTTAATTTTTTATTTTTATACCACATTTATTGCACAGTTAAATATTTTAACTGTAGTGGAAATTTATAAGTATTTTACAGAAATATAATGCCAACAAGCGACCCACCCGCGGCTTCGCCCGCTTCAATTACACTATTTCTATTAACTAATCTCAATTAATTTCTTGTTCTAATAACGTTATCAATTTTAAGACAATATTCTAGATTTAAATAAAGCAATCATTAAATGTTCAGTGAAGGATGCCAAAATATAATATTGAAAATTAGTTTTGCCGTCATGAGATTAGCACGTATAAACGCATAGACAAACAGACAAAAAAAAATGCATGCCACTAAGTAGATAATTTTAAGTAATCACAATAATCTTAAATATATTTGTTGTCATCATACAAAATGAGCTCAAAGGCTTATTACTTGTATTACCATTGATACACACTACTGAAATTAAAAAGAGTGACGAATCACAAGCTATTTGTAGAAAGCATTATTGATACTTACTTAATTTATAATTATCTATAACTGAGGTTTGTCGCGGTACATAGTCACGCGTGTAGCGGTTGTGGGTTCGATCCCCAGTCAAAAAAGGAAATATTTAATATTTTCAGTTTTTTCATTTTGGCTTGCCCACTCAACATGCAATATCTTAAATTCACCTGAGAACAGAGAACGAAATATCTTTACACTAGGTTCCGAAGTTCCCTCTGCCTTCCCTGCCATGTACAGGGTACGTTGTGACGCTAAAAATAATTAATTTTTATTCTTATTGTTTCTTTACTGTTATTAGTAAGTATTATTTAATTTTACATTTATTTATATTTGCTACTCACTTATTTAAACTATATTATAAAGTTCTAACTTAGTGGTCAGGTCGTTCGCTATAATTGAAAGGTCCCAATGAGATCAAAAATTTAGATATAATATACAAAATACAAATTCTTTGAAAATTAAGAAATTCCTCAAATCAAGTTAAATGAGAGGAAAATCATTTAGACGAACATTTCGCTCGTTTGTGAATACCTTTATACTATATTTTTTTTATAGATATCACTAAATGGTCTGTATTTAATTGTCATTAAGAAATTACCTCTAGACTACCGTACAAATAACGCTAACCATTTATTGTTTTTTTATATATCTTTTTTATTTTCGCATTTATTTTGTGTATAAGGAATTAGAAGTCACAGGCACCGTACGAGGAAGTATATAGAAATAATGTATGTTTTTTATTCAATTTTTAAAAAAAAAATATTATAAAGCGTGTTTCTGTGCGTATTATTTTTTTCATAGCCTGCATAATAAATTAAACATATATTAATTTAAACTTTTTAATGAATTTCATATTTTAAACATAAAACCTAAAGTCCCTTAACTAGCTTTAAAGCGCTTTTCAGTTTAAAAGTTTTCTACGGATTAAAATCAAATATCTAACCACTGCCTGCAAAGTCAACAAACATCCGACTGAAGAATGGGATAAAAGGAAGAATGAAGTAATTAGCACAAGGTTCCCTTTACTTACCTACGAGATACAACGTGAAAGTTCAAAAAAAAATATAAAGCGTTATATAAAACTAACAAGTGCTCTAAAGTTTAAACGCGATGAGCTATCCCCATAATTTGAACGATAAACGCAACATGAAGAGCTACAGCTGTAAAGCGCTTTACAGTGGCGGAGGTAAAAATAAAACGGTTAATAAAAGCCTCACATTTCGTGAACAGGGGTAATGGTACTCGAAAAGCAATCTTGTAGGTCCGAGTGCCACTCTTACCTGCGTTGTGGGTTGAGACGTAAGAGATATCGGGGCTTGCTCGAGCTTCATATTTATTTGCTTTGGTTTTATAATGGTTTATGTAAATATAATTGTTTAATATAAATTAAAAGCTTACACTAAATAGTAATATTTATTACTAAAGTGATGCCAGTCGTGGCGCAGTGGCGTGTGACTGTAACCGACAGGTTGTGGGTTCGATACCCACACGATAAATTGACATATTTGACATTTTCAATTTAAATAATTAATGCTTTCATTTCTTCGCTTTGGTACAAGACAAAACGCGGCGTTGAGTTCCGCCACTCAACAAACAATGCCTCAAATTCAACGGAAAGAGGGGAATGGAAGTGGAATGGAGTGCCTTAACACTAGGTTCCCAAGTTCCTTCTGCCTACCTTGCCATGTGCGAGATACAACGTGAAGCTGAGTAGAGTAGTACTAAAGTGTCAGATCCAATCTTATCATTGCACAGCAACATAAACGTCTGACTTTGAAGGCGATAGGTCGTGTCCAAAGAGGGGTAGGTAAGGATATGGGAACCTAGGTTTAAAATATTATCTGAGAATCCGCTAAAACAATCATTTTCTGCTGAATTCTTAAGTCGTGGTGAGTGGTTGAATGGTGAAACTTGTAAAAAGAAAATTAAACACTAATTATTTAAGTTCCCAAAGTAAAAAAATATTTAAATTTCCGCTTCCGCTTATAAAATGCGACAGGTTCGTTACCGTGCACGCGTACTCACCGATCGCTCGTTGGTTTCAGAGTGCGGATGTCATACGTTACGAATTTCACCAAAAATACCTTTTTTCCTTTTATCCCAAATTAATGTTTGCTGTGCACTCGGCGATTCGAGAGCAATATATTGCTTGGTTAATTTAAAAATTATTCATTTATTTTCTTTTATAAAATACGTCTCTTTTTATAGGGGTAGGTAGAGGGCCTAGCGTTAAGTCACTGTGAAACATCGCCACCTTTCGTAATATGGCGATTTGGAGGACGAACAGATCATTATTTTTTTTAATGTAACGGGACTCGAACCTGCACTTTTTTTCACACACTTTACATAAAAAAATCTTAAAATTCTTTTTCCATCATTCCAAGAAGTGTGAATCAAACACAACAATGGATTTTGAGATTAGAGTGTTCAAAGAGACCTATTTTAATGTTTTTTTTTTTAATAATTTTATGTAATCTTTGGATATGGAAAACATAAACTCAGTGTAACTCAGACAGCGTTCTCTATATACCGCCTATTTGAATCATATATTTTTTAAAGAACTGTCAAAAACAGTCAAAAACATTAACCGTTGTAGTATAGTGATTATGAGTTTAAATCTTATTCGAGGGAATTAATGATTAAATAATGGGCCTGTTGTGACGCAGTGGCACAAGTATTTGACCGTAAAAGCGAAGGTTCGATTCCGCTCCATAAAACGAATATACATTTCGTTTTATTAGTAGTATTTAGTATTCCCATAATTTCAAATTAAATATTCCATGTTTTCTTTTCTTTGCTCTGATAACAAAGCAAATTGTGGCGTTGACTTCCAACTCACCGCCACAATTTGCTAATGCCTCAAACTCAGAACGAAAAGGAGTGTCTTAAAAACATTATTTTTTTTTGTGACATCCAACGCCTGCAAGTTGCCTGGAAGAACTCGCTTTATAGCGATAAGGTCGCATACTGTACAGTGTCTTTTAGAAATATATTTTCTTTTTTCTTTTGGTGTGCAACAAAGAGTCTACTGCTAGGTTCTCAACTACCCTCTGCCTACTCTACCGTATATGCCGGTTACAGTGTGATGCTGAAAAAAAAATTCTCGCTCTAGTAACAAGAGGTCTGGTATAACATATAAATAATCATATCTCTGAGTGGAGTGTCAATCTGTAACCATTCCATTGAAATACAATCAATAAACTACGCTGTGTTATATATTTTTTCACCATTTTTTATGAAAAAGCTTGGTTTTGTTTAGTTACGTTCGACTTTATACTAGTATTTAATAGAGATGTACGTTTATAGGTCTCATTCGGTCAAACGAGTGGAATGATACAATTGGATGATTTGTTTTTTGAACTGCACAGTGTTTTATTGGAAACTTTTAATGCAAATGTAGAACGAATATTGAAAACTAAAATTTGTACAAATTGATTCATGCTCAATTTCGTATAGGAATATTTAAATTTGGATTTAAGATTAGTTTTTATTTTTAAGCTAATTTGAATCGATATATATATTTTCTTGTTCATTTCTTTCAATAATAATTAAATACTTAATTGTACACCATGTAACAGACAAAAGCAAAAGAAAAAATGTACAGCAGGCCTTATCGCTATCAGCGATCTCTGCCAGACAACATATATAAATACATACTTACATAATATCAGATAGCTTTCTTTCTTTTCTCATAACTCTGTGAAACGCTCTTTTCAAATCCAAGGCTGAAATATTTTCCCATTGGGAAAAGGCCTTCACACCCTCTTCCAGGTCTTAAGCCTCCTCTCTTGCAGTCTTCTCAATAATATAAAACTTCACTCCTCCTTACTTTATTCCAGACACAGTTATTTTCTTTTATTTTTAGCTTTATACCCTCCCGCACATAGCAGAGTAGGCAGAGGTAACTGGGGGACCTAGTATTAAGACACTTCATTACGTTCATTACGTTCCCTACTTTCCGTCGAATTTGAGACATTATGTGTTGAGGGTCCACGTCGTTGTTACCATTTGAAAATATTTTACTTCCTCCATGAGGTTCGAACTCACAGCCTGAAGCTTTTATAGTCACAAGCTTGTACCGCTACGCCACGACAGGCCTCGTATCATCAACGTAAATGCTAATATGACCATCTCAACTATGCAACTTATAGCATTCTAATATTTTAAAGAAAGCACTATGTAAATAGTATTGTCAAATAATGAATAAAAAAGGTACCAAGAATTTTGATATATTTTTTTTTTACTTATGGTACCACATAGTAACACAGGCAGAAAGGGCTTAATAACTAGACACTACTCGTTTTATGTTGTTCCATTTTTTTATATTTAAATGTAATAAGTATCTTTAAAATATTAAAAAACTAATAGCAGTCGTGGGACTGCCGATAGAAGTGAAAACGGAACTATTAAGCTGAGAGTAATTAAAACTATATGCAAAAATTATATGATTTTTTTTATGTCTTATTTATTAGTTACATATGATGGGTTAAACAAATCATGAACAAAATATAAATACAAAGTGGTTGAAAAAATAATTAATATACAATTATCTTAATTATACATAGTATTTATATTTACACGAATTTCAATGAATTCAAGTTTGAACATTATTTTCATTATTTACATCATTGTCATCATTAATTTCGACAATACTTAGATTATCTGTTCGTTCAGTCATTTCATTGTATTCTAAAAAAGATACAATAGGTACTGCTACTATAACGTATTGGTGACGTGACTCACAAAATTATACTTATCCAAAAAGCGTCCAAAGCGCACATAATACAGTCAGAAATAGTCGATGTATTAGTATACGTGTACACAGGCTATATTAGTGTATACGTGTACTACTGCGCATGCGCTAGTCGCACGCCTGCTATTATCATTAGCATGTCGGTGACGCGAACCGAGGATTTTACCCTCTACCAAAACGCTCAACGCGCCTAAAGAAGTTTGCACTTCAAAAATAAAAACATTTTCGTTATTTCAAACACTTTTTTTGCATTTAACAAACATTTAAGTAAGTAAAGAAGACCATATATAACGACGTAGTTTTAACCATAGTGTGAACGACCGCTTGCCTGATTAGCACCACTCTAACAGAATAGATATTATTACGCTCTTTAAATTAACACTTTACATGCTTTTGGTTACTTCATTCATGGTTTCTATGATTATTTGGTATTTTAACGTTTTTGAAACAATAAAGAAAATAATAAAAAGTGTTATTTTTTTTGTTTTTTCCTATTATTTGTTAGAAAATATTTAATGTTATTCAGTTTGTAATTCACATGATTTGGTAAGTTTGAAAAAAAAAATATTTATGACTGAGTCATTTTCAAAAAAGAAATAAACCGATAAAATATTAATTTCGTTTCATACAATATTACGACTTTTCTTGATTTTTTTGTTTATCATCAAGTTTAATATAATATATAAATATTTTATTATTATATATACAAATATTTTTTAATATGTTATTCTTTATAGAATATTATAATTTTAGCGACAAATCAGTTATTATGCAAGAACTAACAACGAGATATGAAATTTTCTACAATTGCAATAAAATTTTAAAATTCTTGCAAATCTTAATCTTCCAAGTCTCAACATGGAGACTTAAGGGGGAAATTTAATAAAGCCGGCTCTACACGGCACAGCGTGAAGCGTCACTTCCTTTCCAATATGGCGGACAAGATGGCGCTTAACTTGCTTTAATTACACACTGTTTCCGGAACTTGATATATTTAAATGGCGCAATAAATTATTTTTCAGTTAATACTGCGTTATTTAATGTTAATATTTATATCATTGTGGTAAAATTATTAAAAATAATACAATTTTGTGGCTGCCGTGATACAACGGCTTAGCGACTGACTGTCAACACTGTTATGGAATATTCGATATCCAATCGTGTTTCGATTTTCATATACTCTCTCTGCTAAGTTGAATTAAAAAAACGCAGCGTTGAGTACCACTACTTAACACGCAATGACCCTAAATTTAAATGGAAAGTGGGGTCTTTGTTACACTTGAATGGTGAACAGAGAAAATATGTCCCAGCTTATCCTGCTATATGCGGGATACAGCGTGAAACTGTATAAAAGACTTAACAAATTGATGAAACACTCTTTCCTGTCTCTCCTTTTTCCATTACAATCCGATTTCTTTTACAAAATAATCATCTCTAAGCAAATCAGGTCTTTATCCCTTTGATACGCACACTTCTATTCATCTAGCATTACATTGTAGGATACGCGTCTCCATTATACATTAAGCATATTAATGTTTCTCGGTTTATATCCTTTCGTGACTGTTCAGTCTAGAATATTGTTAGTATTATAGTATTTGTTTGTTTCTTTTATAAATAGTATATCAAAAGTTTTAAAGCTGCTTTGCTACACCAGAGTATTCAAATAGATTTTTTCAGATAATTCATATTGATATACAGAACTCCATGAAACTTTTTGTCTGCTCTCAGCTTCACTCTGTACCCCCCACATGGCAGGGTAAGCAGAGGGAACTTGGGAACCTAGTGTTAGGACACTCCGTTCCACTTCCGTTCCCCACTTTCCATCGAATTTTGAGGCATAGCGTGTTGAGTGGCGGAACTCAACGCCACGTTTTGCCTTGTACCAGAGCGAAGAAATGAAAACATTAAATATTTAAATTGAAAATATTAAATATTTCATTTCCTCGAGTGGGGATCGAACCCACAACCCATCGGTTACAGTCACACGTTCGTGCCGCTGCGCCACGACTGGCCTCCTTTTTGCCTGCCTTTGGAGAAAAGAAAGTTATTTACCTAAACCTAGGACCTTAAACCATATCATGCCCACAATGTTACAAAGGTACAACCACGAGAAACTGACCTTCTTATTTAAGTCAGTTAAACACACGCGCAAAATACTGATATATATACTTATTTATGACACATCTTATGTTTTCTTTAGGCATTCAATGTCGGAATCTAACGCATGCTCACACGCTCATCACCCCGTCCATCTTGTTGGCACTATGCCATACGGTAAATTCCAACACTCGTCCTGTATGAGACAGAAATTCGTAATTTCTGTTATAGTACAAGCAATGTATGTCTATGATACATAGACCTGTAAATCATAAATTTAAACTACCTGTAAATGAAGCGATTGTAAGTTCCAACTCAATGAAATCATATATGCTAATATAAATTTGTTAGGTTGTTATAATATTTTTAATTAGGTTAAAGATATAGTAAGTATTTTTTAATCATATAACATTGGTAAGTGTGTCAAGTGCGAGTCAGACTCGTACAAGGATCGTTCCGTATAAATTTCAGTATTGTAGAGCAATGAAAAGTATCAAGTCGGCTTAGATTAAACGAATTTCATGCTAAATATAGTAAACACTATACAGAAATGGTGTTTTTTTTTAATTATTATTATTGCTTTAGAATATTGACTTTTTCTGTTACGCGACCGTAGATCAAGTAAATTTTATATAAGGCTGATGTCTTCACGTTATATTAAGATAAATGTTTATAACGGACAAACAGACGACCAAAAAGTTTCAAGCTATAAAAGACAATGAAACGTTTTAATCTCAAATCGCACTTGCCCCATATTATAAACAAACACACATCTATTACTATAGTATTACATCACTTATTATATACGTACAGCTATAAATCTGGCGCCGTTCCATTCACGAGCGAATCTCAAATGAGACAGCGGATGCTAAAGTCAATGGAATACTAATAGAGATGTTTACGATACATGACTATTATGTACTTGTACGATATATGTTACATACGTCGGCGGTACATATTTTGTATGTGTTATATAAAATTTATTAATAAATTAACTTTGATTATACTTTAATTTGCGTCTTTGTTTATGGGAACCATGAAATGAAAATCTAATAGGGATCAAGGTATATGAATAAAAAATATTAACATAGAGATTGAACAAAGCGGGGAGGCGGGGAGAGGCCTGTCGTGGCGCAGCGGCACAAGAGTGTGACGGTAACCGACAGGTTCTGGGTTCGATCCCCGGTCGAGGAAATGAAATATTTAATATTTTCAATTTAAATATTTAATGTTTCATTTCTTCGCTCTGGTAATAAGGCAAAAGCGCGGCGTTGAGTTCCGCCACTCAACACGCAATGCCTCAAATTCGGCGGAAAGTGGGGAACGGAAGTGGAACGGAGTGTCATAACACTAGGTTTCACTTCCGTTCCCTCTGCCTACCCTGCCTAGTGCGGGATACAGCGTGAAGCTGAGAGAGGGGAGGCGGGGTAATTTGAAAATCTAGTGTTAAAATAGTTGCTTCTAAAGTTTTCGTGGAAAATGAGGCATTGTGACGGTGCACAGCGCCGCACTTTGCCTCATTACTAGTGCATTCACACACACTAAACTTCACACTTTCACTATCGCCCATGACTCCGTGTAGCACCTGAGGAGCTACAGGAGCGTTGTCGGTCAATAAGGTGGATGGTCACCGGGGCCCGGCATTACCCACTACATACAGCCATCGATTACATCAACAAGACACTACAATATAATTTCTAAACATTCTTTTATAGAAAGACATATTATATTATCAATTGACGTGTGATTCCGGCTTAGAATAGGATCACCCTGGTACTGATGGTGTCGTAAGAGGCGACTAAAGTGCGTGTGGTAGAGTCACGTTGCCAGTAATGGCAACACGCATGGGCAGACTCGACCGGATTGTTACCACCCCCGGCATTTAAGACCGGCGTTAAGTAGCGGCTTTGGCCACTGCGTTTCGCATTAGGTAATGCCGGGCCCCGGTGCCCTTCCAATTTAAAGGACGGCAACGCTCCTGTAGCTCCTCTGGAGTTACTCGGGGCTGTGGGTGACGGTGATCACTTACCACTAGGTGACCCGTACGCTCGTTTGCCGTCTTTTCCATAAAAAAAAATCAACTTAGCATGATTAACCTAAGTTATACCATAGCGTCACGGCGATGAGTTCCACTATGTAACACGAAACATGGCGACGAGTTCCACTATGTAACACAGAACGGCTCGAAAATCGAACAGTAAACTAAGTGTCTTGACACTACATTTCGTCTGCCTACCCTGATTGTAGCCTGGGAATAGCGTGCCAACGGATTTTGCCAACGATTTTTCTATAATATTTTAATATTTATTATCTACATAACCGGACTTAAAAAATATTACACTCGCGTAGGTGATAGCAATAAATCAGTCTGGAACATCAAAAACGTATAAAAATCATTAGGTCATCGCACCTCGCTAAATAATTGCTTAAACATATCATTGAACTCCATCTGCATATAAAATGTAACTGAATGTCTAACTAAGATATACCTAAGAGGTAGTATTATTTTTATAATGTAAGCAGAAGGAACCTGGGAACCTATTATTAATTAAGATATTTCGTTACTATTATGACACTTCCGTTCTCAATTTTCCATCTTGTTGAGTAGCAGAATTAATTCCTTTAACAAAGTGTAGATATATATTCATATTTTTTTTAATTGTTTCATTATTTTTTGTCTGTTATACTCTTATCTTTCTCTCACTTATATGTTTAATATAAAATCTTGTTATCCAAGGTATAAAATTGGAGCAACTTCTATAGATAGGTAGAAAAATAATTTAAATTATTTATTAGCTTAATAAGGAGCAGAGTTAAAACACTCCGATCTACTTTAAGATATGGAATGTGTAGTGGCGGAACTAAAAGTAAGTTCAATATTTATCTTGCATACATTGGTTTATTTAGTATAAAAAAAGAATTGTTTTATCCAAATATTAGATTTTTTCCAGAGAAGACTCTCATTCCTTGATACCCCCAGTTTGAGACATACTGTGTGTAGAATAACGTCGTTTAACGCCACTATTTTATAAAACAAAGCCAAAAAAAAATCCTACGAAAAATGTTATTCTTATTTATCGAATCCGTAACCACCAGTTCAACATATAACCACAACTACACCATACAGAATATATACACACATCACGTACATTTGCGCAAATGTTGCCCTTGTCTGGCCGTTGTCATCGAGGAGTCATTCGCACCGACTGGTATGCAATGTCACGACACTAGTCTGACATTTCTGGACGAAAAGCAATAATTTAAACTTTATTTTGATCAAAAATAAGATTGATTTTCATATAACAGCTTTAATTACTGTTAAGACTTTTTATAATTATCGTTATATACGTTTGTAAGCGATTTTAAATTGTATTTCTTTAGTTAGTAGGTTCAAATTTGCATTGTTGAATTAACATCAAAGGTCATTATTCAAGCGCAGTTAAGTTACGCTTGCACTTTACATTTCTGTAATCGATTATAAGCCTTATTAGACTAAAATAAAGCTGAAATTTGCAAAACACGTAGACGAATTTAAGTCATTCTTCACATTCCACTATTATTGAATGGCGGTAGTTATCATATCGAAAAGGACTTATAAAGCGTGAATATTTTATAGATTATTAGCACTTAAAGTATATGTTTTAAAGACTATTTTAGTGTGATGTCATCTCGCACTGGTTCGAAGTGCGTCGACACTATAATTTTAGCCCGGATGGACTCGAAATGTTTTTATTGTGGTAGGGTCGTACTTTCATGTTATTCCATTTTGTTTAGTGTATTTCTGCGTATTGCAGTTTTGACACTAAGAGAATATCTATTCTGGTTATTTCTCGATTGTCGAAGAGAAATTATTTGTATGAGACATATTTGTTTGTAACATATACATATATTAGTATTTTTCTGTCTTTTCTCTCTTAAAATTAACTATAGTAGCTTGCTTAGATAGTCTTATAAAAAATTATGCCTGTGTTGGTGCAGGGTCAGGTGAGTTGATTTCGATGCTCGCTCTAGTAAATATTTATTTTTATTTCTTTGCTCTGGTAACGATGCTAATCGCAGCGTTGAGTTTCGCCATTCAATATGCAATGTCCTAAAAGTACGGCAGAAGGTGAGGAAAGGAAATCTCAATTGGAAGTCAATGTCAAATTACAAGGTTCCCTCTGCCTCCTGGATTTACCTCGCTTCGATAACAGCAAAGCACTCACTCCTAAAACCACTCCTAAACAGAGCAGAGTGTGAAATTAAACAAAACAGGAAAACCATAGAGATTTCTAAATATTAACAATACTTTTCATATAAATAATAAATAAAGATGTATAAATAATTAGTACTTATATAAAATTTATAAAAAATTGCCACTTTTAGCTCTCGCATTGTAGATATAAGCCGAAGAGGATCTTTTACTATAATAAATCATCCTGTTATCATTTCCGTTCTTCCAGAGATTTGCGTATGGTGGCGGGAAAACCCCGGTCTTTGTCGGTACATCAAGTCTTTTCTCTCTTTCAAAAAAAATTATTCACGCTTCACTTGACATGCCGGGAAAAGCCGGAATGTACTCTGTCTCTCTCGAGAGTCAAACCCAAAGCCATAGCCGATTGAAATCGAGCTCTGTCTTTAGAGTCTCTCTGTTATTTAAAAATAACTGTACTCTACTCTGCTTCGCGCTGTATCCTGTATATGGCATAGATATGAAATAATCAAACAACTTTCTTTGAAATACTTATATTTTTTACTTGAAGCCTGTCGTGGCGCAGCGGCACAAGAGTGTGACTGTAACAGACAGGTTCTGGGTTCGATCCCCAGTCGAGGAAATGAAATATTTAATATTTTCAATTTAAATATTTAATGTTTCATTTCTCTTCGCTCTGGTAATATGGCAAAGCGCGGCGTTGAGTTCCACCACTCAACACGCAATGCCTCAAATTCGGCGGAAAGTGGGGAACGGAAGTGAAACAGAGTGTCATAACACTAGGTTTCACTTCCGTTCCCTCTGCCTACCCTGCCAAGTGCGGGATACAGCGTGAAGCTAAAAAGAAAAATTAAATTTTTCATACAATTTATTTATATAAACAGTCTAAAATGAACAAAAAAATCTTGAAATATTTTAATTGCATTGAATATATTTTCGTATAGTTCACGTATATATCATCTTGTTATCATTCGTATATATCATCATGTTATCGTATACCTATAGAATGTAGCCACGGGCAGGCCGCTAGTATTTAATTATAATCATAGTTCCACCGACCATCATGTCATAATATTTTAAATCACAATATCATTCATATCATCACGTTAAATGGCTGTTATAAATTTGACCTGTTTGTCTGTTTGTTTGTATGTCTGTGGCATCATAACTCCTGATTTAAACTGATTTTAGTGTGGTTATGTTTAATCTAAAATCTTGTTCATTGCGGTATTATAGCCATGTTTCATAAAAATCAGATAGGCAATTTAAAAGTTACATACACTTTGTGAATATTTTTTTTAATTCTAAAAATATATCTATCACTAGCTAGCTAGAGCTATTTTGGAAATTTTAAAAAAATATTCACTTGTAAAATAAGAAGTAAAATTAGAAAAGAAGTATACAAACGAACACAAACTACAAAAATATAATAAATATATGTAAAAGTAAAAAAAAAAAACTGGTATTTCATTTTATACATTAACCTATAGTAGTTAAATTGTTATCGCGTCCTTGCAAAGTCGTCTGAATGTCACAGATTCGATGCTCTATATAGAAATGCCAAACAATTACAGCTACAAATAAGGAAGCTTATGAGGTAATTAAATTATTTATATGGAACTTATTTATGATTTTTAAGATCTTCCAGTATACTAGCTTTTACGTGTGACTTTGTTTGTGTGGTCATATAGAAGTAAGTAGGAGTTTTTTTAGCACCTTGTTGTATCCCGCTTGATAGGCGGAGAAAATTTGGAAACCTAGTGTTAAAACTCAACGCCGCACTGTGCCTTGTTATCAGAGCGAACAAATGCGAACATTAAATAATTAATTTGAAATGTTACATATTAAATATTTCATTTCTTCGAACCTACAACCTGTCGTTTGCAGTCACACGCTTGAGCCGCTGTGTATCATGTATTAAAAGATTTGCACAGAATAACTGGATTGCTGATATACTGGATATTGAATTATAGAACTTAACGCCGCGCTTAGCGTTTTTAACATTGCGAAAAAATGGAAATATTCAATATTTCATTCGCAACCACCACGGCCCTTAACTAAGAGCTGCGTATGATAAATATAATCTACTTCTATACTCAGCTTCACGCTGTATTCCGCACATGGCTGGGTAGGCAGAGGGAACTTGGGAAACTAGTGTTAAGACACTCCGTTCCACTTCTGTTCCCCACTTTCAGCCAAATTTAAGGCATTGCATGTTAAGTGGTGGAACTCAACGCCGCGTTTTGCCTTGTCACTGTTGAATTGCTAAATGTACAGGTTATCATCAAAAAAATATTGCGCAATGAAATGCAATCTATATACATACAACTCAAAGCATGTTCCTGCGTAGCTTGATTTTGAATTAAATATAATTATTAACCCAGAGAGCGAATCAAACCGACACCATCACTCCGCTACAAGGACCTAAAACAATACGTTCTGGCTCTAAATATCGAAATAACAGTATTGTATATTGAAATAGTAAATTATAAATGAAATTATAATGAACTAACACATTAAATAATGATAGTTTATATTCACCGCTATTATTTTGACAATATCATATTGTAATTATTTCACTAAAATAATGAAACCAGCAACAATCGTATGCATGTCATTCGTACATATCATAGTTCTGTATCATTAATCCGCTGAATATTCTAACATTGGAAATTTGGATTCATTTCTAGAATGTTATAGGTAATGATATTGTTCCATAGTTAATTATTATATAATTGATGATTATATATAATGAGTTTTTACTTATAGTAGTTTAGATATAGCCTAATGAAATATTAGTAATTTTCTTTATTTCAGTCTCAAGCCTGTTGATGGTAAACATGAGAGACACTAGAGATGCTAACCCCCAGCTTCACGCTGTATCCCGCACTAGGCAGGGTAGGCAGAGGGAACGAAAGTGAACCCTAGTGTTATGATACTCCGTTCCACTTCCGTTCCCCACTTTCCGCCGAATTTGAGGCATTGCGTGTTGAGTGGCGGAACTCAACGCCGCGCTTTGCCTTATTACCAGAGCGAAGAAATGAAACATTAAATATTTAAATTGAAAATATTAAATATTTCATTTCCTCGACTGAGGATCGAACCCAGAACCTGTCGGTTACAGTCACAGGCTTGTGCCGCTGCGCCACGACAGGCCTCAAGAGAGATGATAACAACATGAATAAGTTGTAATAAGCCTATAAGAATATCAACGTAGCTTGGTGAGAACGTATAGCTCAGTTGGTCAGAGCGCTTGAACAGTTTCCAAGGAGCGTGTGACGATTCAAAGCGTGTTGAGTGGCGAAACTTAAAGCACTTTGCCTTGTTACCAGAACAAAGAAATGATAACAATAAATATTTAAATTGAAAATATTAAATATTCCATTTCTTCGAGTAGCGATCGAACCCACAACCTGTCGTGTTCATCCAGTATCTCATGAACCGTGCTAAATAAACAAATGGAATTTTAACTAATTATATATTTCTTGAGGCCGATCATGGCACAGTAGCACAAGCGTGTGATTGTAACTGACAGGTTGTGGGTTAGATACCCACTCGATAAAATGAAATATTTAAAACTTTCATATTAAATATTCAATGTTTTCATTTCTTCGCTCTGGTAACAAGGTGAAGCGCGGCGTTGAGTTCGGCCACTCAACAAGCAATGCCTCAAATTCAGCGGAAAGTGGGGACCATAAGTGGAACGAAGTGTCTTAACATTAGGTTCCCAAGTTCCCCCTGCCTACGCCGCGCACACACACAGCGTGAAGCTGAGAAAAAAAATCTCCTATCCATATAAAGTCAAGTACAAAAAGACATACAACAAACATTAAGTATTAGATGATTATTTTACTGTCGTATAAATAATGGTAAAGAGACCATCGTGTACTAATGCGACTCGAACTTAGCCGGATTTTTGGTTAGAAACATGTAATGCATTATATGTATAATATGTAACAAATATGTAAATGTGTATAAAAGGAGATAAATAGCATAGAAATTATTTATAGTAATACATATATTTACATATAAACTATAATGTTAATTTTATCTTTAACATTATGCTAACAGCTCATTAATATATTTAGTGCAGAAATTAGTTAGTATTTATATAAATATCGTTGTTCAGAAGTGTCTAGATATACTCTGCTTCACGCTGTATCCCGCACATGGCATGGTAGGCAGAGGGAACTTGGGAACCTAGTGATAAGAGACTACGACCCCCTTCCGTTCCCTACTTTCTGCCGAATTACGAGGCATTCTGTGTTGAGAGGCGGGACTTAATGCCGCGCTTTGCCGTGTTATAAAAGCGAAGAAATGAAAACATTAAATACTTAATTTGAAAGTATTAAATATTTCATTACCTCAAGTGGGGATCGAACCCACAACCTGTCTTTTGCAGTCACACGCTGCGCCACGACAGACCTATAGTCGAGATTTACGCATAAGTAATGATGGCTTCGATACTTACATCGGGTGTATTATTATTTAAAATTAGGCTTTATATCCTAACGCTTCAGTTTTGTAATTATGACAGCCAAAGCGCTTTTAAAACGATTAATTATTTATACTCGTATTATAGAGTGGCCTCTTCAATGATAGTTTTCATTTACTGTCTCTGGATTAAAATTTATTTTTTCTTCTTCATGCTATATTTTTGAGTAAGCATAGGTGTCATAACGTTATAGCCTGTAAATTCGTTCTCTATTTTTATTTATTATCTGCGTCCCGGCGTTCTCGTTTCTTTTTCTCCAAATTTGTCATATGTCATTTGTTAACTGTAATTTGTGCTTGTCCCATTTTGTTTTATGACAGTAATTCTTGGTTGAACGTTGTATACTTGTAGTGTACCCCCTGTAGCTATTCTAATTACTTACTAAAAATATATATATTTTTTATTTTATATTATTATTTTTAAAGGTAAGTGAATCCTGTCTTGGTTCAGGAAAACAAGCGCGCGACAACAACGCTTTTAAGTTCGTTCCCCACCACTCGAGGAAATACGTGCAAGTTATAGCGCAGCGTCGAGTTCTGCCAATCAGCACGCAATTCCTCAAATTCAACGTAAAATGGACAACGAAACGGATTGTTATAGTACTAGGTTGGCAAGTAACCTATGTCTATCCTACCAAATGAGAAATACGGCTTGAATTTATAATAATAATAAAATTAACGTGACAATAGAAATAATAGGTATTTGAGAACTGCAGAATGAGTCCAAGATCTTCGGCTTCAACGACGTTGAAAATTAAGCATATCGTGACATTACAAAATTATAAATCTCAACAACTAAATAATTCACCTTCCAAATAAAGTTTTATTAAAACACCCAACCTCCTTAAAGAATATAGGGGGAAAAAAAAGCTCTAAACATAATATAATAATGCGATAATGATAAATAATGGGTAGCATTATAAATAACGCAACGTTTTCCATTCCATCATCCCGTTGTATCTCGACGTGGCACGCGGGAGCTTATCGCGAAATTACAACTGATATTTACGTTGTTCGCATAAAGAAATAATTTACGAAGCAAGTCTTGAAATTGTGGCTTAAGTTAGAAGAGATACGATTGCCTTTAAATTTGAACCTGTACCCCATTTAATCTATATTTGTTCAAGACTATCGATGTACTAACTAATGTACTTAATGTTCTTATTAATTTATTATTTGACTTAGTTAAATACTGATATTTTTTTATTATTTTCTTCTAAATATCCAGTTGTGTGATATATAGCGTCACGTAAAGAAATGTGTTTTAGTTCACATATATAATGAAATTAAAAAATATATAATGACTGACGATTTGCCTCGTTTACCATTACCAATAAAAACAACTTGAGTTTTCAACAATATCTAGATAACTTTTTCCATTCATATTTTTGCTAACCTCAGATTGTATCCTGCACATAGGAAGGTGAGGTCCTTTCCATTCTTCAATTTCCTGCGAATTTGAGGTACTACGCCACATTGTGGCTTGTTATCAGAGCGAAGAAAATAAAAACCATAAATGTTTACTTTAAAATTATTAAATACTTCATTTTCTCGAGTGGGGATCGCACGCTGTGATGCAAACCACGGCAGGGTTAATATTAATTAATATTTTTAAAAATTAACTAACCTACTATACCTTGGACCATACGAAAAAGAAGCTCATGAAAAAAATTACCTAGTTACCACCGACAGGTTGTTAGACGAAATGTGATCGAGTGGCGTGACTAGCTACTTGCACCCTCACCTCAGAGGGGGATGCAAGCAAAATGTTGTGTGTCCTATTTAATTATATCATTTACTTGTATGTGATAACACTTACGTGTGAGATAACACATATTGAATACACAATTTTATTTTATTTTAAGAGAACGGAGCTCAAGTTGATTTCCACTATTGGACTGAAATACATTGAATTACATGTATAAAGTATTATTTCTCAGCGTTGATTGACACAACACAACTGTGATTGTCAGAAAGGGGAACAGAGTGTCTTAATAAGGTTCCTAGGTTCCCTCTGCCTACCATATTATGTACATGATACAGCTTGAAGCTAAAAAATGTGACATTATAAAGACCCATTTAACGATATTTTTGCTTTATTATGATGAGTCAATTATTTTCATGTAAATAAAAAGACTCATTAAATCACTACATTCTCTCTTTATATCTATATACAAGTAATATTGAAGTAAGCATAATATTTAAACCATTGTATAGGTAAGTAAGTTTACTTCACAAGTAATATGTGTAATAATGTCCATTTTTTTTATAACTAATGGCATTGTCACACTATCCGGTGTTATAAGGGGGGGTATAACATAAATGTTATATCGCTTACTTAAAGCAACAATAATGTTTTTTTTTAAACACGGCATGTGTGAATTTGACTCGAGATTTCTTCTCATCAGGATGCGGTAATATTAAGATACGCAGTAATGAGAATGCAGCAAAAACGATGCATAAATGCTACTGTTTTTTTTGTTTGTGATTTGGAAGCATGTTTTTTTTGCTCCAAGGGATGGTGGTGGTGATTTTTTTGTGTTAAATTGAGCACAATGCCTCCATGCGATCTCGAGGTAAATAGATTTGACTGATAATCAACAACTTGGACAGCAAGGTGGTCCTATAAAAAAGTAAATTTTCCCTTTGAAGCGTGGAACACCAAAAACAATGATTTTATCTGCTGTCTGGTGAAAAACGAATATATATGCTTTTATTGAATAAACTATCACTACATATTCTTCCTCTATTTTATAAGAATAATATATTTTGCCGTAGCGCAGGGGCACAAGCGTGTGACTGTAAATGTGAGTTGTGGGTTCAAGAAAAACTATTCAAGAAAATGGAATATTTAAAAGTTTAAATTTAAATATTTAATGTTTTAATTTCTTCGCTCTGGTTACAAGGCCAAGTGCGGTGTTAAGTTTCGCCACTCAACTTACTACTTGTAATCCTGTACTTAAATAATAGTTTACAAAACTGCATTTGATTTAATTTTGATAAGTCATCATGAAACGTTTCAGTTGCATAACAATTTAGAAAATGTATGGTTCTGTTAATCTGTTCTGATGATGGAACCAGGACCTGCTTAGAGGAACTCCGAGATGACTAATAAACTGCTTTTGTTAAATAATTTATATACCCCACATTCTCAACGCTCGTCCTAGAAAATCGTGTCTTTAATTTTACCTTAATCTTATATTAAAATAACTTTGTGTAGTCGTTAATGCCGTTTTAGTAGGAAGTTCAAATGTAGATCTTGGTGATAATCTTCATTCGTTAACTTCTAAGTGTTAACAAACGGGTACTTGTCAATTAGAATAGTTTTCTTTGGGCATTATCGTTACATTTATGGTATAAGCTACCGTAACTAGAGTGAAATACAAATGATTTTCATCGCTTTGTGTTAAAAAGCAGTTGACATTGATACTTTCCGGCTATTGATTATATATATATATATATATATATATATATATATATATATATATATATATATATATATATATATATATATATATATATATATATATATATATATATATATATATATATATATGTATATATATATATATATATATATATATATATATATATATATATATATATATATATATATATATATATATATATATATATAATAACAATATCTAGATAACTTTTTCCATTCATATTTTTGCTAACCTCAGATTGTATCCTGCACATAGGAAGGTGAGGTCCTTTCCATTCTTCAATTTCCCGCGAATTTGAGACTCTACGCCACATTGTGGCTTGTTATCAGAGCGAAGAAAATAAAAACCATAAATGTTTACTTTAAAATTATTAAATACTTCATTTTCTCGAGTGGGGATCGCACGCTGTGATGCAAACCACGGCAGGGTTAATATTAATTAATATTTTTAAAAATTAACTAACCTACTATACCTTGGACCATACGAAAAAGAAGCTCATGAAAAAAATTACCTAGTTACCACCGACAGGCTGTTAGACGAAATGTGATCGAGTGGCGTGACTAGCTACTTGCACCCTCACCTCAGAGGGGGATGCAAGCAAAATGTTGTGTGTCCTATTTAATTATATCATTTACTTGTATGTGATAACACTTACGTGTGAGATAACACATATTGAATACACATTTTTTTTTTGTGTTAAGAGAACGGAACTCAACTTGATTTCCACTATTGAACTGAAATACATTGAATTACATGTATAAAGCATTATTTCTCAGCGTTGATTGACACAACACAACTGTGATTGTCAGAAAGGGGAACAGAGTGTCTTAATAAGGTTCCTAGGTTCCCTCTGCCTACCATATTATGTACATGATACAGCTGAAGCTAAAAAATGTGACATTATAAAGACCCATTTAACGATATTTTTGCTTTATTATGATGAGTCAATTATTTTCATGTAAATAAAAAGACTCATTAAATCACTACATTCTCTCTTTATATCTATATACAAGTAATATTGAAGTAAGCATAATATTTAAACCATTGTATAGGTAAGTAAGTTTACTTCACAAGTAATATGTGTAATAATGTCCATTTTTTTATAACTAATGGCATTGTCACACTATCCGGTGTTATAAGGGAGGGTATAACATAAATGTTATATCGCTTACTTAAAGCAACAATAATGTTTTTTTTTTTGAACACGTCATGTGTGAATCTGACTCGAGATTTCTTCTCATCAGGATGCGGTAATATTAAGATACGCAGTAATGAGAATGCAGCAAAAACGATGCATAAATGCTACTGTTTTTTTTTTTGTTTGTGATTTGGAAGCATGTTTTTTTTGCTCCAAGGGATGGTGGTGGTGATTTTTTTTGTGTTAAATTGAGCACAATGCCTCCATGCGATCTCGAGGTAAATAGATTTGACTGATAATCAACAACTTGGACAGCAAGGAGATCCTATAAAAAAGTAAATTTTCCCTTTGAAGCGTAGAACCCCAAAAACAATGATTTTATCTGCTGTCTGGTGAAAAACGAATATATATATGCTATTTTTAAATAAACAATCACTACATATTCTTCCCCTATTTTATAAGAATAATATATTTTGCCGTAGCGCAGGGGCACAAACGTGTGACTGTAAATTCAACCATATATACATACATACATACATACATGCATACATCTATATGTAAGTAAGTAATTTAAATATCACGTAGTAACATGCATGTTATTGTAAATAATTAGGTCACTCGATGTGACTCAAACTGTTTTACAATCGGGGTCAGTACAACATTACCTTATATAATCGCAATGTCATTAATATTTTATAAAGAATACTTTAATGTATGTATGTGATGTGTTTCTTAATTAGGACAAAGTGCGGCGTTGAGTTCCGACAATCACAAAACAATGTCTCTATTTCAAGTAGAAAGTGGAGAACTATCTTAAGTGGTAGGAAAATCAGGACCTTTTAATAAAATATTTTATTACATTGATTTATAAATAAACTTGATTGTTATATTAAGGATTTTCAGAACTGCATTTTTTTAAATCAGCCAAATGTATGAAGTCCTAATGATATCGAAATAATTGCCTCGAAGGAATTGAACCCAGAATCATCGCGATATTTGAAATATACTTACATCTGCTCTAATATTATAAGGCTGACGGGTTTATATGGTTGTACGCACTAATCACAGGAAGTACTTGTTTAAATAGAACTTATTTTTTACCGCTATATGTATTTATAAAAATAAAAAAAAAAAAATTGTTGACAATTGATAGCAGAACAAAAAGTTGGCACGGATTCAAGCGCGTTCATTGAGATTTTGATTGACGAATACGTACTACACTATAGTAAGTAACATTTTTAAATTGAGTATTTTTTACTGATGTACGAGCCACAGTTCCTTATTTCGTTACGTAGTGTCGTAATACTATGTATGTCGATACCCAAGTTCCCTTTGACTACCCTTCCAAGTGCAAAATATAGCGTGAAGCAGTTTAAAAAAAACATTGGATTATTTAGTGAAAACAGCAATTAATCCGAAATAAATTTCAAAATAAAATATAAAATAAACAATATCTATAATTATTACCCTCGGCGCAAAAAAAGAAGTGTTCTACATTTGACCTCTCTGTCTATGAGTCAGTCTGGCACTGTAGCTCCTGTGAGAATAAAACGATAGCCTTGCTCTAAGGTGGCTGGTTACTTTTGTTCATTCTTAAAAATGTTTTCCAGCTCTACATAAATTATATAAAGAAAATAAAATCATAATCGGCGATTTGTCAATGTACGAACCACAGGAAGGAAGTGGAACGGAGTGTCTTAATACTAAGTTCCCAAGTTCCCTCTGCCTACCCAGCCATGTGCGAGGTTCAGCGTGAAGCTGAGTGAGTGAGTGAGTGACAGTAGGTGGTTTGTCAATTTAGTTTATTTACTTTCCTCAAGTTACGATCGAGGCCTGTCGTGGCGCAGCGACACAAGCATGTGACTGTAACTGACAGGTTCTGGGTTCGATCCCCAGTCGAGGAAATGAAATATTTAATATTTTCATTTTAAATATTTAATGTTTTATTTCTTCGCTCTGGTAATATGGCAAAACGCGGCGTTGAGTTCCGCCACTCAACACGCAATGCCTCAAATTCGGTGGAAAGTGGGGAATGGAAGTGGAACAGAGTGTCTTAACACTAGGTTCCCGGGTTCCCTCTGCCTACCCTGCCTCGTGTGGGATGCAGCGTGAAGCTAAGAAAGAAAGTTACGATCGAACCCACGACCTGTCAAATTTATAACCGCACTCATGTGCGCTTGCGCCACGTCAGACCAACAAAATAAATATTTGACCTCTAAAATATGAATCCAAGACCTCCTCCCGAATAACAAAGGTCATCACTTCTCATAATCTGATGTAATAATCCAAGTAGCTCACAATAAGTGGGCTGCGCAGTGTTTCAGTAATAATTTATAAATTACTCCCGTCCGACCTTGTAAGTACGCAACTTGAAATTTATTAATGTACTTAAAAGTAACGATGGTATTACAGTACAGTGGTTATGATATTGTTTTAGATATATTAAGGCTTGGTGTTCATTTTGATTCTTTTAGAAAAAAAAATATTATACAGCGTTCTCTCATGATCGCAATGTAATGTATAATAATATAATTTCTCTTCTTTCTAATATTTAATCTCGTATGACTGGTGTTACGTGGTTAAGCACTGCAAAGCCTCACGCTGTATCTCTCACATGATAGGGTAGGTAGAGGGAATTTGGGAACCTGATGTTAGGGCACTCCCAGTTTCCGCCGCTTTGGGGTGTTGTGTGGAAGAACTCAGCTTTTTTCAGCTTCACGCTGTATCCCGCACGAGGCAGGGTAGGCAGAGGGAACCCGAGAACCTAGTGTTAAGACACTAATTATTTACTTTATGGCATTGCGTGTTGAGTGGCGGAACTCAACGCGGCGCTTTGCCTTATTACCAGAGCAAAGAAATGAAACATTAAATATTTAAATTGAAATTATTAAATATTTCATTTTTTCGACCGGGGATCGAACCCGGTCGGTTACAGTCACACGCTTGTGTCGCTGCGCCACGACAGGCCTCATTATATAAAATAAATACTATAAAAAATCAGTGGAAATACTTAAATTTAAAAAATATATATATTTTCTAGTCAATTCTGTGAAATAAAATCTTAATTCTGACTAGGTCTTCAACGCAAATAAACTATATCTTTAAAGTAAGACTTCGCGAACTGCGTGTAAAGTTGAGACGATGACGACTATGAACCGAATTGAACTTAGCCCGCCTCCTCTTACACAGCTTCACACTGTATCCCACACATCGTAGAGTAGGCAGAGGGAACCTGGGAACCTAGTGTTAAGACGCTCCGTTCCGTTCTCCACTTTCTGCCGAATTTCAGGCCTACCACCACTTTGCCTTGTTACGAGTGCAAAGAAATAAAAATATTACATATTACATTTTCCCGAGTGGGGATCGAACCCATAACTAGTCGCTTTTACAGTCACACACCTGTCCCCTGCACCACGACATGCCTTAAATATTACATTTTCGTATAAAAAAAATATATATATAATATAGTCTAGTCTCTCAGAAAAAAAGCCTTTACAGCGTCCAATCAACTAGTCCATACAAAGACTGGCGAACGGACCGCATCTAAAGCAGTTTATTACTATACGAATCACCCTATGTTAGTTCAGGGTCAGACGCCCTAAGAAGGTTATCTTTAACGTTTTCTTTTAGTAAAAACAACAATATTTTTATATTATTATGATTAAACTTTTATATCTTGATGCTGTGGGTTTCATTAACACTAATATAAAGTTTAATGTATATAGCTCATTTAATGTGATTGTTTCTTAATATATGTATATAATTATTATTTATTAGTACATCTGAAGGTAATTAGTTGAAATCTCGTCTTAAATCCAAGCCTATACTGGGCATAAGATCTATCCTGGTAGGAGGGAACCTGGGAACCTTGTGTTCACATTTCGTTCTTATTAAGACACTCCCGATCCCTACTTTGAGCCGAATTCTGGAGGGGTTGCGTGATAAGTGACACAATTTAGCGCTTTGCCTCATTACTAGAGCGGGAAAATAAACATATTACGCTTAGCTTCACGCTTTATCCCGCACAAGGCGGGATAGGCAGAGGGAACTTGGCCTACTTAACCTAGTGTAAGACGCTCTGTTCCACTTCCATTTCCCACTTTCCGCCGAATTTGAGGCATTGCATGTTAAGTGGCGGAACTCAACGGCGCGCTTTGCCTTGCAGCCAGAGTGTAAAATATTAAACATTCAATTTGAATATATTTAATCGAACCCACAACCTATCGTTTAAATTTACACTCTTGTGCCACTGCGCCACGACAGGCCCAGAAATAAAAATATGAAAAACTCATTTTCTTCAAGTGAGAATTTGACCCACAACCTGTTGTTCTTACAGTCGCACGTTAGATCCCTTACTTCAAAAATTCATTCTCGCTACAAATATGCTGAAAAAATTTAATATAATCTACTATTTATATACAAGTAGATCAGCTATTTTCATTTTGATTTTAATAATATGGTTGTATTATTTTTGTAATAATACAACCATATTATTAAAATCTACATGATACTAAGGTAGATCATAGATCATCACGTATTTCGTTACTATCCACATTTTCGAAATGAAAATATTTCATTTTATATATTAAATTTCACAAGAAACAGAAGAAAATAACACCATCTGAAGGCTTCACTACAACACTATATAAAAAGGACTTCTAGTTAAGCCTGAAAGGTAAACAGCCAAAGACCGTTTCAGTCGGACGTACCTGACGTAAGTTACAAATTTCTTAAACGACGAAATGTAAGAAAAAATCTACAATTCACATCTCAGAACATTACTTTATCTCACCTTTGTTCGACCTTTTTCCTCGAACATCAAAGATTGAGGACTTCGTGTAGAGTGACAATGATTTAGTAGAAGAAAAATAAAACTCTAATAAACGTGAAACAGGATTTGAATTCCAGTCGAAGAAATTAATCCTTTTCAATGTCTCGCTGTGGTATCAGAAAAAAGCGCGGCGCGGCGTTGAGTTCCGCCATTGTTCAATGTCTAAAAATGTGTGTGGAGTGTAGGAAATAGAGGATATTGGATACAGTGTTTGATTAACAATAATTATTGTTTCTGGTATTTCAAGTGAACTCCGTATCAATAACCAACATAACTATTGTGATTATAATTAAATATTGTTGCGTTGGAAAAACTCATTTGTGTACTTGCTTTAAATAGTAAATAATACAGATTATACAGAACAATATAGATATAATAATACAGATTAAAAAAGATATCCCAAAACCGTTCGCTAACAGCACAGACACCATAGCTAAAATAGAACATTTATATGAGAATAGAGGAACCTTTCCCGCTGCCTATCTATAATATTTACTCGGCCCGCCTTGTCAGATTGCGATTGAATGTATCAAAGTGTTCGGGTACAACGTACCGAATATTAATGTAATAAGCTGAAACTAACTTGAAATTTGTATCTATATTACTTTTTTAGTTTAAGTAGTTGTAAGAATAATGTTAAATTAAACAAAGAAATTGAAATATTTAATGTTTTCAATTTAAATATTTAATGTTTCCATTTGTTCGCTCTGGTACAAGGCAAACAAGGCAAAAGGCGGCGTTGAGTTCCACCACTCAACACGCAATACCTCAAATTCGGCGGAAAGCGGGGAACGGTAGTGAGACGGAGTGTCTTAACACTAGGTTCCCAAGTTCCCTCTGTCTACCCTGTCTACCCTGCTGCGGGATATAGAGTAAAGCTAAGTTAAATTAAATGCTTATAGTAACACGCTGTTCCACTGCGTAATAATGGCCTATTACGCAGTGTAACAACGTGTTTCTATAAGCGGGAATGCCCAATTTGAAGCATTGCGTGTTGAGTGGCATAACCCAACGCCGCACTTTACCTTGTTAATAGAGCGAAGAAATAAAGCTTTGACTATTTCAGTTAATCGAGCCCACAACCCAGTTGTTTCAAGTCGCACGCTTGTGCCTTGGTGTCACGACAGGCTTATATATTTATACTCTAGTAATATATATGTATAATTCGATAACAAAATTAAATAATATGCTAAGTGTGGCTGACAAAGGTCTTTTTGTATAAAATAAAGTCATGTAACATACATTTTCATTTGGTATTTTAGTAAAGCTTTATTTTAAGTCGTTTTTAAAACCTGACCTCTTTTAGACACCTATATGAAAAATTGCAGCGTTATACTCCGCGTAGTTATATCTATGTATTGCCTATGACAGACATAGTAACGGAAAAGTTTTTATTATAGACATAGGCGACAAGATGTACCTACAAAACTTTGGCACGCACTACCGTATCATTTGTATGTAAATGAAGGAAAATTCAAAATTATGACTATCAAACTAAACTTGGAACCGCACCTGGAGTAAAACTGAACAAGAAGCAGTAGTTTGTAAGTCATACATCATCTTAACAAGAAACGTGTTACATAGAACTGTAACGTACTTGCTTCTTTGCGGCAAAATACACGTGCTTCTTTTAATTTTAAGAGGTACCTAATCTTTTAATTAAAAAAAATCAAATGTCAAAATTTTCAACCAACCTTATAAGTAATATTAAATAAATATCATTCTCTCTTGTCAATAGATAATTTTTACGAATTGTCTTTGGGTAGCTGAAATGTGTAAAAATCACGCAGAGATGCTGACAACAAAAATAAGTTGTAACAAGCGAATGTATAAGCGTACTTTATAAGTACTTTTGTCAAGTTATTGTATATATATACGACTGGCTAGTAGGGCTAACAAGAACTGTCAAGTTAATAGAAACTTTTAAAAAAAGAAACATTATAAATCAAGACATTATTGTCAATATTACTATGAGGCTTTACGTGAAGCAGGGACCCTAGTGCGTGACTGTGAACTACGGGTTGTGGGTTCGATCCCCTCCGGAAGTTGTGAAATATTAAATATTTTCCAATGAAATATTCAATATTTTATTTTCTTTCTTCTGGTCAAATGTTATATTTTGAAACTATTCCAACATATTTTTTTTTTAGCTTATGTACCCCGCACACGGAGGGGTAGACGGAGGAAACTTGGGAGCCTAGTGTTAAGACACTCCGTTCCGTTTCCCCCCTTTCCGTAGAATTTCAGGCGTTTACAGTCACATGATTATGCCTCTAAGAGTTACGACAAGCAAAGAAAAAACAACAGATATATCATATGAAATGTAAATCTATATATTAGTTTTATATTGATTTAAATTTTCCCTTAATGCGAAACACTATAGCGTTCGTACTGCGCCATAAACACATACGTTCTCGCTGATTACACTATTAACGTGTTAATTGGCGGAACTTAACGCCGCGCTTTGTCCTGTGACCAGAGCGAAAAAATGAAATATTACATATTAAATTTAAAAAGATCAAATATTTCGTTTCTTCATATGGGGATCGAGCCCAAAACCTATAGTGTTTACAGTCACACGGTTTTGCCCCTGCGCCACGATGGGCCTCAGTACACCATTATATGCCGAATAAATTGAATTCTGGAAGCTGACATTTTATAATATTATTATAATGTATGTAACACATTTTAAATGCTCATTTCAATATTCATAAAATTCAAATTTAATTATGAGCATCCAACAATAGAAGTAAGCCGTTGCATACAAAAGGGGATCGTGACGCACGAGTTTCATTATCGAATTCGCACTCGCTACACAAAGTATAATATGATTTGCAATGATTATTAATAGTTTCTTTGATTATTGTAAAGGCTTGACCTCATACTGCTTACTCGACGTAACGGGTTGTGGGCTCGATTCCTACTCGGAAAATGCTATGTTAATTTCTTCTGATAACGAGATAAAGCGCAATGTTGAGTTAATAATATGAGAAAATACTAACATATAAAATTTTGAAAGTAGAGTTGAACCAGTAACCGTTCAAGCACTCTGATCAAATTGGCCATACGTTCTCATGTACTTTTTATCTATGTTATTACAACTGATTTTTTATAGTTACGCAGAGTGATCAATCACTCACAATTAGCCAATAAAAATGTTACATCTCATTCAGAATATGAACTAAGAACCATCATTTACCGTCTACTATTACAGAATCTGTGGGGTAATTACAAAATTAGGTCTCGTTTACAAAATATGTCGATAGCAATCGCATTGAACTTATTTAAGCGATTTCATACGATCATAGTTATTTTAAACCGCTTTACTTCACTATATTTTACCGAATGGATACAAATATATGCTTTTCTTGCGTTTCCTTCGCGTAATTTAGGTTAAGGACGCGAGTAACTCTTTAACCTATAAACAAATGGTCCAAATAAATTGTATTAAGTGCTTTACACGAATGTAAATAAATGAAATACAGATATATTTAATTATTTTTAGTTTATATTGCTGCAAGGCCATCGGAACACAGCAAACGGCACAGCAAACCAGATGTTTGTGGGTTCAATTCCCACTCGGGGGATAAAAAAGGAGACATTTTCCCACCTGTAAGACGAAACGCTAGTTTCGTAAGCTTATACACAATGTCTAAAAATGGACGAAAATTGAGAAGGATTGTCTTAATATAAAATTTTATGTATTCCGTATGCAGCGTGAAACTGCGTGAAATTAAAAACGTTTCCATATATATTTTGTTTATTTCAGATTCACGCTGTATCCCGCACATGGCAATGTAGAATAAATACATATACATTAGTTCTCTAGTTTGCCGAATTTGAGATATTGCGTATTGAGTCACGAAACTGAACGCCGCGCTTTGCCTTGTCAACAGAGTAAAGATATTGATATATTAATTATTTCATTTACTCGAGTAAAAACCCACTACTTTTCACATTTACAGTCACACCACTATATTTCTATGGTATAATTTTTAAAAGACACAACAAGTACCGTTCGCCATAAAGCGAAAGTAACATTATTCAATAACGCGTAACAAAATTGAGTTTTCCCCGTACATTATTGTATGGAATATTCTCAACGTTTCCTTCCAATACACAACACTTGGCCGTTATGAAATTACAAAACGCTATAACTTATTATGCGACGTATGCTAACAAAGTTCTGTTTATCCAATTTATTGGAAGAGAATTTGCAAGTGAAATTAAATTGTATGTTTTTTGGTGAACACTTTTGAATTCAAATTATTTTTTGTGGAAAATATTAATATAATAAAGCGATTATTTTTTCCTTTTTTTTTAGTTTTTATTTACACGCTGTATCATGTACATGGCTGGGTAGGCAAAAGGAACTTGGGAACCTGTGTGTATATACTGGGTATCTTTTTGCGTTATAGTATTTCGTTACCGTACTTTAATAGCTTTTCATACAATTGTATATTTTTTTATTACTGAGGTTATATTTTCCAAGTATTATTATGCTTTCACATACTCTATGGGTAATGTACTCATTATATTTTGGTTTTTCTTCTAACGCGATGAAAGAATAATTCAGATTTCTTTTCACAAAAAGAATACAAATGTTTGTGCGAGATGAATCGAAAAACTGAAAAATAATGTGATAATGGGGCTGTCGTGGTACAAGGGCAGAAGAGTATGTCTGTAAATGTTATACGTGAACGTGGTTGGGTTCGATTTCCATGGGAGCAACAACACTCAACACGCAATGCTTCTAATCGACGGAAAGTGGAGAACAGAACGGTGTGTCTTAACACTAGGTTCCCTAGTTTCCTCTGCCTACCATACCATGTGCGGGAGACAACGTTCAGCTGAAAAAAAATATTGACTATAGAAATGTAACATAATCATGATCAAAATGTATATTTTCAATATTTCTGACTTTCATTAAACGTCTCATTTTATTAGCATTCTTTGAACTTAACTTAACTATTATTAATGACATGTTTCGTTTTTTTCAGGTACGATTACGGCATTAGTAATTAGAAGGTGAGGTATTATTTCTATTTAGGTTCACACGTAGCAGCAGGCAAAGGAAAGTTCGTTTCCATTCAAGCATTTCCGTTTCCTATTTTCCATAGAATACGTCACGCGTACAGTAGTGGAGCTTAACGATACGACACGACGTTGTGCCTTGTGACCAGAGAGAAGATATTAATATACTAAATATTTTTTTCATTCCAAAACAGTCAATTATAATATCCAACCAATATATCTGTTTTATTATTTTGTTGGGTTTTTCTTAAAAAAAGAGTTCCCGTCCCAGTAATAATTTTTAAAATTTATCTCTTAGAAAGATTTTCCAAACGATTTTACGAAAATTCTCCCTATACTCTCGGAAAGATCTAAATGAAAAATTTCAGCTAGCTCCGTTGTGTAGTTTCATTTGTGCGTTATCTGTCATTCAATCAGTGAAGAATGGATGATTTCTAAATCTCACTATGATAACATTTTTAAAATTGAGTAGAGATTTTTATTTATAAATACAAATGTATATAGCTATAGATGATAATTTACTTCCATCCCCATCCCTTGTCGTAGTTAATTGAGGGATGAGATATTTACATTTATTTAAGACTGACTACTATAGGCAGAACTGGTCTCTTACAAAATTGTGTAAGCAAACTAATTAAATATACTTAATAGGTTAAGAAAATGTGTTATTATCTTTCTTGGGCAAAATAAATATAAATTGATTTATAACTAATTTCATATTATTAATATATAATGTAAATTAGAGTTATTTTACATTTGACAGTGTATCCCGGATAAGGCGCAAATTATTTAGAAAATAGGGAAACAGAGTTGTAAGACTAAAAAGTTAAAAATAGCTTGAAGCCACAACAAAAAATTAAACAAAATAACTAACAGATCTTTTACATCATACATATATACCCACAAACATAGCCTCACGCTGCATCCCGCACATAGCAGGGTAGGCAGAGGAAATTTTGGGAACATTAGTGTTAAGACACTCCGTTCCGTTCCTCACTTTCTTCCGAATTTAAAACATTGCGTGTCAAGTGGCGGAACTCAACACCTCATTTAGCCTTGTTTGAAGAGCAAAGAAATGAAGATATGTTATATTTAGTTTGATATTAAATATTTAATTTCCTCGAGTGGGGATCGAACCTACAATCTTTCACGCTTACAGTCACATGCTTGTGGGGCTACGCCAGTACAGGTCTCAAAGACTTTGAGTCTCTACTACTACTCTACTTTGACTCTATTCTCTCTCTCTCTACTCAGCTTTACGTGCAGAAGGAACGGGGTAACGAGAGAACTTGGGAATCTAGTGTCAAGACACTCCGTTCCCGTTCCGTTCCCCACTTTCAGCCGACTATTAGACATTGCGTGTTGAGCGGCGGAACACAATGCCGCATTTTGCCTTGTACCAAAGCGAAGAAATGAAAACATAAAATATTTAAATTGAAAATATTAAACATTTCATTCACTCGAGTGGAGAACGAACCCACAACCTGTCGGTTACACAATTACTGGTCCTAGTACTTCAATGTATACATATGTAAGGGTTTTCAACCCTTAATTAAACGCGACAAGGGACGAGCCGATAATTATGTATGAGACGGAATTAGATTTGCTGTTGTGGTCAGATAATACTGGGGTTACAAGAATTTATAATTGGAAGTGATCTGTCTGAAGGATCTCGAAGGTTGATTGTATATTTTGTACCAAAATTGTATGTAAATAATAAGGCTTATAGCCTTTTACCTGTGACTTTGCTTGAGGTTTCAAATAAAAAAAAAACGCCATTGACTGGACACAAATTAAATAATATCATATAATATTTTTTTATATTACATCCAAATAACAATACAAAAATATCTACAGTAAATACCTCGTAACGACTAGAGGTGAACGAATGCGAAAATTCACTAAATATTTCAAGCTTCGTAACCATTACGTTATAAACCTTACTTTATTGACATAGAGCTAAAATTACAAAGCGATGTTGTTCAGTTGCTATAGTTTTTTTGCTATAAGGAAGTATTCATAAAAATTATAATGATCCTTGAACTCTGGTGATCACAGAAGTCATTGCCTTATATGGAAGACACGTGTCCAAGTATACTTGTAGACAGATCTTATTTATCATTTCAAGGTTCACAATCTCATTTACGTAGTTTGAAGCGACAAAAATGTGGCATTTAGGTTCCTTAAGACATCTTGGTTCCCTTAAGGAACCTAATTATTTTTTTACAAAATATTATTTAGTCTTGGCGTATAATATGTATTACTCTTTATATATTTATTTATTCTTTAATACACATAATTTTATATAAATCTATGTACAAAAGGCGGGCTTAGCGCCAATTAGCATATTTTTCATCAATATTCTTAAAAAATAAATACATATACATACATGACCAGTCGTAAGGCGAAGGCACAAGTGTTTAGCTGTAAGGGCGACTGGTTCTGGGTTCGGTTCCCACTCGGAAGGGAATTGTTTAAAGTCAGACTGAAAAATATTGTTTTTAACTTCACGCTGTATCCCGCACATGGGAGGGTAGGCAGAGGGAACTTGGGAATATAGTGTTAAAACACTACGTTCCACTTCCGTTTCCCGTATGTTTCTCAAAACTAGATAGATTTGAATTGTCTTCATTAAAAAAGTTTTTAATAAAAAAAAACACAATACATTTTATGAAAGTATTATAATAAAGAAATCGGTTCAAATTCAAATATAACAATCAAATTTAAACATCCTGGAAGGCTTTAAAAAACACAAAGTTCAAACAGCAAGTGAACTGTACTCGGTAAAGTACCGGATATGAATAAATGTATACAAAAAGCAGTGGAAATGTTATTGACATGATTTTTTAGTATCCGCTCTATTGTTTTACATTTTTTATTTGTGTGTAATTTAAATAGAATTAGATATAATCTTTGTTTCTTAATATATAAGTAATACAAAAAAAAAACACCTAAAATTGATGATTGTAAGAAAAACTAACCCAGTTGGATTCTTGAAGGTTTCACGTATATGGTCTAAACAAATAGGAAAATTACTAAAAATATTCATTTTATATTGTTTTTTTAATATTTTTTGTTATAGCGGCTACAAAAATATAACATGTATATGAAATTTTTAACTGTCACATACAGAGAGATGGACACAGTGGAATTAGTGATAGATTTTACATTTTCACTATAGGGGCATTGCACGTAAAGCGGGTAGGTAAAAAGTATGCGGGCGCATGACGTGGAATGCCCATAATATAAACCTAAAAGTTTCAGAATAGTCAAACGTTATAAATTATTCGAAATCCCGGATGTCTATGTCTCTCACCACACAATGCTTTAAGCTCAGCGGAAAGTGGGGAGTGTCTTAGTGGTTCTCAAGCTCTCCATCTACCCTGCCACAAGCGGGATACAACGTGAAGCTGATATTTTTTTTTTAGCTTCACGCTGTATACCGCGTGAGGCAGCGTAGGCAGAGGGAACCCGGGAACCTAGTGTTAAGACACTCCGTTCCACTTCAGTTGCCCACTTTCCACAGAATTTGAGGCATTGCGTGTTGAGTGGCGGAACTCAACGCCGCGCTCTTGCCTTATTACCAGAGCGAAGAAATGAAACATTAAATATTTAAATTGAAAATATTAAATATTTCATTTCCTCGACTGGGATCGAACCTAGAACCTGTCGGTTAGAGTCACACGCTTGCGCCGCTGCGCCACGACAGCTGATATTTCAAGTATGTTTTTGCTAGGCCAGTTCTCAAACATAGATTTCTAGTAACAGCTGTAAGACTCAACGTGTCGGAAGCAAAGGGTACGGTCATCTCACCCATCAACGTTTGAACGCAGTCAGTGTTGCTTAACTCAACCATGTCGTGAAGGAATTGAAACCAAGTTGCTATATTCAGTGGGAAATAGCATTATAATGGCACTTCTGTACTCGCAATGGATCAGAAAATTTAATTATGTTTATTTTCATATGTACCAGAGGTAACCAGATAAAGCGCGGCGCTAAGTTACGCTATTCAATGTGTAATGTTTCAGAAATTGGACAATGCATAGGAGTTTGTTAACACTGTGTTCTCTTTGCCTACCTTGCTATATATATAGTATGATTCTAAAGGTAGCAAGGCTGGGAAAGTTCTTAGGGGATATCTAAATGCCCATGTCCAATAATGGGCTTCGAGAGACCAATATGATAATATTAATGCTTATATCTTTTGTGCCGACAAAACTTATTAAATAGCTTTATATTGCCCTTAAGCGTAATAGGTTTTCTGATGAATAAATAAGTCATAAAGATAATATATCACACTTTTTGAACTCTTGGTCTTGCTTGTTTAGGGAAAATTAATAAATTGAGGCATGTAGCGTGGCGTATAGAATGTGGGTTCGATCCCAACTCAAGTAAAATGAAATGTTTGATGTATTCATTTCTGGTGACAAGGTTAATGAAATGAAATGTCTTAACACTATACTTTCCAAGTTTCCTTTGTCTACACTATCATGTGCAGAAGAAAGCGTGAAGCTGAAAAAATAAATAGGATTTAGAACGCGAGGCAATTAAGGAATCGTTGGCGGTAGTTTGATATAATAATTATATCAAATGACAGACAAATGCCACCTCAGTCTACCCGTGACCACGGACTACTGTAAAGTGTTCGAAACGTCGGGTTTCCCAAAAAACATGGTTAACAAACAATATAAGCGATTAATCCGGTTAAAACTGTTTCATTTAAAATGTGTAACAATCGCGAAAATCAAAGACATTAATTATTAGGATTTTTTTCTTTACATTTTTTTGTGTTGTTTATTTATAAGAATATTTATAAATGTACACTATCCCTTACATATTAATATAAATAGAAACTGAGCATTGAATTCCGAAACATAAACTATACTATACATGGCCTATATGACTTTTGATTGGCAGATGATTACTATCTACATTGGAAATTGGAGCAAATTGAATTTTAATCTAAAACGACTTTAGTAATTGCTTGCGATGAAGATTTATATGTAGTAGTTACATCCATTCTCTCGAGTTGTCCAAGTTGTTATCTCATAATAAATTGTTTTACGAATGTGGAGGTTTTAAACTGATGCAGTTACAGACTGTTACGATTACAATTTCACAAGGTCGTAAACACGTTGTTGTGGGTTCGATACCCACTCAGGGATCTTTTATTTTGTTTTCATTTCACTGATCTGGTAGATGAAGCGCGGCAGTAAGCTCAGTATATATTGTGTCAAATATTCAGCGGTACGTAGGGTTTAGTACTATTTCTTTTGCATACTCCAGTATGGTGCGAAAAAAAACGTAAAGTTGTTTTTTTGTTTAATTTTTGATTTTTGTTGATATAAATATTTTCTGGGGTAGTGAATATGCTCAAATATTATACTTTATTATGTTAGATATTTTATTAATTTAGAAACACAATGAATGTTGTGGACAAAAATATATATGAACTAGTACCAAAATTAAAAATACCTTACAAATATTCTAAAACAAATCATTAAAACATATAAAGTATAATATATAAAAAAATGTTGCGTTGAGTTCAGCCACTTAACAAGATATGTCTCAATTCAGTGGAAAATAATAAACATCAGTGTCTTAACGGTAACAGAGTGTCTTAACGGGAACAGATTGTCCTAACTCACGCTCTACCGCTTACTCTGTTATGTGCGAAATACAGCTTGAAGCCATTAAAAGAATATCAAGACATGTAGATAGAAACGTTAATAAAATGTACCAAATCTGCTGTAAATATTAAAATAACTCAAATGGGATTCGAAGCTGCACCCATCGATCACATACTAATAAAGGAGTACAGCTAGTTTTTAAAACACAATTTAACGTAAATACCCATAATCACAAAAAAGGACATAAAACGATATTATTTTAGGTGTAGATAATCACAATATGCTTTTAAGGTGTTTTATGATATTTTACATAACCGTGTCGTAATAAACCTATTTTGAGGTACATTTAATGTTTATTTCAGTAAAAGGGAACACTTATTTTATATTCTACAATTAGCACGCGATATTTGGTGTGTAGAAATAAAACACATGAAAGACTGTAATTTCAGCTAAATTAATTTTGTAGAAATTTTATTGATATTTTAAATTGATTTTCTTTTTACCGATTTAAATAAAACAAACACTAAATATTAAGTGGAGGATATTAAGAGGAGTGGCCGTAATGGAATAGTTAACTGCATTTTAATTTAATTACCTGTTTCTGAGATTAGCGCACAGACAAACAAATAAACATATTAAAAATCACTCTTTAGAGACCTATTAGATTAATAATTAATAAACGTTTTTACTATGTTTTAAAGTGTTATTCCACACTTAGGATAGAAAATACTAAACTTAAATTTAAAAAGCGTATAAAAATTTTGAACGAAGCAGGATTTGAACCCGCGCCTCTGGAATACCGTTCCAGCGCTCTGACCACTAAGCCATTCGTTCTCACCGAGCTCCGTCGAAATTCTTATACGCTTGTTACAACTTATTTTTGTTGTTAGCATCTCTATAGGGAGATTTTTACAAATTTCCGCTACCCAAAGACAACTCATAAGAATTATCGTTTGGCAAGAGAGAATACTATTTACTTTAATATTTTTACTATGTTTTAAAGTGTTATTCCACACTTAGGACAGAAAATACTAAACTTAAATTTAAAAAGCGTATAAAATTTTGAACGAAGCAGGATTTGAACCCGCGCCTCTGGAATACCGTTCCAGCGCTCTGACCACTAAGCCATTCGTTCTCACCGAGCTCCGTCGAAATTTTTATACGCTTGTTACAACTTATTTTTGTTGTTAGCATCTCTGTAGGGAGATTTTTACAAATTTCCGCTACCCAAAGACAATTCATAAGAATTATCGTTTGGCAAGAGAGAATACTATTTACTTTAATATTTTTACTATGTTTTAAAGTGTTATTCCACACTTAGGACAGAAAATACTAAACTTAAATTTAATTAATAAACGTCCCATATAAGATTTTTTTTGACATATCTTCCATTTACTTATTAGATTTTGATGGGTTACGTACATATTAATTTAAATTTAGTATTGATAAATTTAAGGCGCAGCAAAAGAGTAAATTATTTACATTTCTAGCTTATTTTTCCCTTCCATTATTAGATATCACAATTTTCTATTAAAGTTATGTAATTATATCATTATGCCCCATAAAGCTACGTTCTAAGCTTTTACTATGATTGCAATTGCAATTGCTGGTAATTGAATAAATCACTTTATTTTGTATTAAGTGATAGGAATCTTTATTGTTTAGTTAGTACGTGTATCTTCGAGTAATCGTAAATCGTTATAATTGTATGTTTTTTTTATATTCTAACTCTATTCAAGATTATAATAGGGAAGTAGAGAGAGCGTAATATTTAGACACACCGGTACCCATTATTAGCGAAACTGTGTTCTGTCTTTCAATTAGTAAATTTATTACGCTTAGTCAGATGCTATACCTTTAGATATATATATTTCATTCATTCACTCAGCTTCACGCTTTATCCCGCACACGACAGGGTAGGCAGAGGGAGTTTGTGAGCCCATTGTTATTAAGACACTCCGTTACCCACTTTCCGCCGAATTTGAGGCATAGCGTATTGAGTGGCGGAACTCAACACCACGCTTTGCCTTGTAACCAGAGCGAAGAAATGAAAACATTAAATATTTCATTTCCTCGAGTGTAGATTGAACACACAACCTGTCGTTTACACCACGACAGGCCTATATATTTCATAAACGTTTCATAGAAAGAACATATATTTCATAACAATCAAGATTTTTTTAGTCTAACGCTGTATCCTGCATATGACAGGGAAGTTAGAAAACTTGGGAACGAACTGTTGAAACGCTTTGTTCCCATTAAGACACTTCCGTTCCCACTCTCCGGAATCAAAATACCCTCCAAAAATATTTTCAAACATATCTAGTAACAAAATAATAATTGTTGAGCAAACTAAGCCGAGCAGTCGCTTTTATCTTAGCTAAGTGAGCCAGTAAATATTTATTTTCATCTCATACCATTATATTCTCAACGCTCTATCATAAATTCCTAGATTCAATCTTTTAACACTTTGTTTCCACACCCCCTTTAGAAACGCGGAAATTTCATAAATAGTTAACTCGAGTTGTGTTTTAACTTGTTCATTTAACTGTTAGTTTTACTGTAAACAAGGTGTAGTTAAAAATAACATATAGGCCATCTAGAAATGAAATTTGAATACTACCTAAAAAAATAATAATATAATTTAGTCACTATTTTTTGCTAATGGCTAAGTGCCTGTGGCCAGACGGAAATAGGTAAGAGTTGTGTATGACTCATGACACATTTCAAGTGCAGGTAACTTTGATAGACAGACCGACTTCTAACCGAAACGTACATTGGGATATGTTGGGAAACGGTCAACGTATCGTTGTATAGCCTAAAGCCTCCTTCTAAACTATATTTTTTGTCTTTTCTTTGCGTGATTGCCTTTAATAATAATAATAAAATTGGTAAAGTGTGAGACGGACTTACCCATCAAGGGTTCCGTGACAAAGTATATTTTAAAATCAAACTTAAGTTAACACGCGCATTCAAAATCATGAAATATAAATATATTTGTAATGTTTTTATATGAAGATCTATATGTATTTATTTTTTCTTTTGTCCAAAATTCAAAACTAAAGGTACACGAGCTACAGGTCAAATTTCTTACGAAACTTATGAATTACTGTATCTTTTTTTTACATGACACAAAGGTTGATTTTACCTTACCAAAGAACTGTAGACGTTTGATATACGTTACAGCTTGATCATCCACGCTATGATAAATAGTGTTGACAAACAAACAAACGGACAACGAAATAGATCAGATAAAGATATTTTTTTTTAGCTTCACACTGTATCCCGCACGAGGCAGGGTAGGCAGAGGGAACCCGGGAACCTAGTGTAAAGACACTCCGTTCCACTTCCGTTTCCTACTTAACGCATAATTTGAGGCATTGCGTGTTGAGTGGCGGAACTCAACGCCACGCTTTGCCTTTTTACCAGAGCGAAGAAATCAAACATTAAATATTAAAATTGAAAATATTTAATATTTAATTTCCTTGACTGGGGATCGAACCCAGAACCTATCGGTTACAGTCACACGCTTGTGACGCTGCGCCACGACAGGCCTCAGATAAAGATTTTATGTTCTTTTATGGTACAAAGTCCTAAATATAAGTCAATCTTAAACAAATCATGAAATCACATTTACATAATTATAACTCATAAACAAAGAAGCATATTATTAGTTATTTACAACAATAATATAACCGTTAGTTAGACAAACAATTCACACTGGTGTGAACAATTTGTCTCCGTCTTTCTCTTCAAGTGAATTAACCGAGATGACACAATTACTAACGTTATCAAAAGTTTTAATGTACTGAAATATGTAGTTACTTTCATGTACATACATATATGAAAGTGGCCTGAAAGTTAGTTTTTTGATAGGAAAAGTTTTTTAGTAGTTTATAGTTTTTTCGTTATATTTTCGTCATGGGGGACGGCGTGACATACGGTGGTCGTAGATGTGATTAAGACAAAAGACGGAGTTGAGTTTCGCTTTTCAGAATATATATATATTATATATATATATATATATATATATATATATATATATATATATATATATATATATATATATATATATATATATATATATATATATATATATATATATATATATATAGTGCTATATATATATATATATATATATATATATAAATATATATATATATATATATATATATATATATATATATATATATATATACAGTGCAAGATGAGTTAACGATGACGTAATATACCGATGTTATAGAATTACGCGGGACCATTAAGATCAGTTATACAATCATAACGTTTAAAAGCAAAACTATCTCAATATTTTTTTTAAATTGAAAAAGCTTCTGTTTATATGTATGTATGTGAAGTATGTATGTCGGCGTTGAGTTCCGAATCTTAACATGCAATGCTTCTCATTCGGCGGAAAGTCGGGAACATTAGCCTGCCACAACCTTTCGAAGACACCTTTCAAAGCTCAAAAACATTTTGTATGTAACATATATAATTATATACCTATGCTATCTTTTATAAAAAAATGTCTTGTTGCATTATTTTTGCTCTCCTTATTTTTATGCAATAAAATATTATTATTATGCAAAAAAATGTTGTCGTAACTTTTAAATGCACTAGAAAGATTTGGAATTATTCATATGCTTTAATGGTCTGTAGACTTCATTTTTTTATTAATTGCAGATATATTCCTGGATGAATACTTTTGATACACGCACAGACAGATAAAAAAGTAATATTTTTACTATTTTTTAAAGTGTTATTCCACACTTAGGACAGAAAATACTAAAAGTAATCTTATGAGAATTAACCCTTCGCGATACGAAATCCCAAAAATCCCTTCAGGTGACAAAGAAATAATCATAAATATTTTCTGCCTACTCCCCTTTATGGAAATGTTAATATTCATTATTCAAATAAGCTAGAACAAGCACTTTCAAATCATCAGCTAACATAAAAATGTCAGTATTGTCAGTACATTTGTAAGAAACCATATCGCTTACCTCTAAAGTATGCAGTCAGTTAGTTACGGTACCCTTTGTGGTGACTGTAATAGTTCTGTTAAAGGGAAATGACTTATGGCGTTATTTTAGAATAGCTAGTAGCATTTAGCTTGAGAACACATCATTTTTACTGACAACTGTATTATAATATATTCTTTCTAGACTGCGTTATATTTTTATATTATTTATTTTTATACCTATGGAGAAATATGGTAAAGTACAATAAAAAGCGGAACTCAACGCCGCGCCTCGGCAACAGAGTTACGAAATAACAGTAATTGATTTAAGTAAGTGAAAAATTGATCCTACTACCTTGATTTTGGTCTGCTGGCCTCTAAAGACATGATATTCTTGCTAACTAACTCTTGTATGACGTTTCGCCACGATTGTGGGACTAAAACGCGGCATAGTATAGGTTCAATACTTACTCGTAGAAATTAAATATATTTATTTTTTTTACATTTTCTTGCTCTGGTACCGAGGCCTAGAGTTAAGTTCTGCCACTTAAAACGCAATGCCCTAAATACGATAAAAAGCGAGCGACGAAGTCTCAAAACGAACCTATTACGTGATACAGCATGATGTTGAAAAAAAAAATGAAATATCATCATATCTTGTACTATATGAAACTTCCCTCTAACCTTTAAAGCGAATTTAATTCAGCGACTCAAGCTTCCGCAGAAACTTTTTATCTTTCGAAACAAACGCAAGTTAAATTAACTGCCATATACAATGCTGGGTGTAATAAATTTTCAGCTGCCCCGCTTTCAAGATAACAGGCAAAGTCAAGGGAACATTGAAGTCGTTTGAGGTAATATTTTTGTGTTCTTGTTATGTTCACAATATCTATTATATTTAATTTTTTTTAAGCTTCGCAAAACAAGATGGAGGAGACGTAGTGATGAGACTCTCCGTTCCCCATTTTCCGCGTAGTTTTTGAGACGTATTGTATGTGGAAAACGACACAACGTGAAAAAAAAAACATTTATTTCCCCTCTGGAAATCGAACCCACAAACGTCGGGTGTACGACCAGACTTATATAAAAGTTACGTATTTGTATACATATAAATAAAATTAATTAAGATAATATAATATTTTTATTATAATATTTTATTTACAATTTCCAATTCATTTTATTATTACGAAGCCTGTCATAGCGCAGGGGCAAGAACATGCGACTCTAAATGTGAGAGGTTGTGGGTTCGATCCCACTCGTTTAAATTAAATGTTCAAATTATATATAGTAGGGAACGGAAGTGGAACAGAGTGTCTTAACACTAGTTTCCCGGGTTCCCTCTGTCTACCCTGCCTCGTGCGTGAAGCTGAAAAAAAAAGTTAAATATTCAATATTTTCATTTTCTTCATTTTGATGAAAAGAGTTGGGCGGCGTTGAGTTCCACCACTCAACACGCAATGCTTCAAATTCTACGTAAAATAGAAGAGTTTGAAAGTTTGGGAACCTAGTGTTAGTAGGAGCAGTCCTACTAACACTAGATTCCCAAAGTTAAAGGGAAATGTATTTTATATAGGTACACTATAATATGTAATAACTATAGTTTCATAGTTTTCAACTTTCAATAGCTTTTGTAAGGTGTCTTTGTTAATAAACTAAGTGGAAGCTCTAATTTAAGTAGCGTGGGTCGTAACAGAAGTTAGTTAAATAATTTAAAAGCTCTTCAATGCTATTTGAAAACATGTTGTCCAATTCAATACTTTCAATTTATGTCGATTTTTCGTTTATGATCTTGAAAAACTCTTACAACAAATTGTTTATTTCATTTTTTTTTTTACCAACATAATATAAAGGTGTTAAACGTTTCACCTATCTGTGTCTATGTGTCTATGAAACCTTAGCTGCTAAATGAATAAATCGATTTGAGTACAGCTTTTGTTGTTTATTGTGGTGTTATTGGTGGTGTGTGGTGGTATATTTATGAAAATAGTAAAAAAAATCACTATGCCAATATGTGATCATTTGCTATTTTACCTATTTGTTAATGTAATTATTAAAAAATATTTTTTCTCTTATTGGTAAAGCAAAGTGATTTTTCATTAAATTCTCTGCACTGAAAACACTAATGTAGCATAAATATATAATAAGTAAATATATAAATGACTATCCTGCTAGCTTGTCATGGCAAAATTATAATTATTAAAAAAGTATTCGAGACAAAAACATTTTTTTTATTGTTATCAGTAAGTAGTTCCTGACATTTGCTCAATTACGTAACTAAATCAGGTCAATCGTAAGTTGAGGCCAGTCCTAATGCAGTTTTTAATCTTAATAAAATTTTTATAAAATGCTTAATATTTTATAGGTTCCCAAGTTAAGTTCCCTGTGTCTAATATCCGGCGGATAGTGGCGTAGGGCCATAAGCGTATGACTGTCAACGCAACAGGTTGTGAATTCGATCCCCACTCGAGCAAATGAAATAAAAAAATATTAAATTTTCAAATTAAACATTTTTTTAGTCACTTTAGTTACAAAACAAAGTGCGGCGTTGAGTTCTGCCACTCAACACGCAATGCCTCAAATTCGGCGAAAAGTGGAGAACGGAATAGAGTATCATCATTTGTTGTATCACCTTTTTTCGAGAAAACTCGCCTTATAGCCGCGCCCACCATCACTATATTGGGCCTCAGCTTTTCGAGTGACTGCCAGTATTGCGATTATCTAGAAAGCAAGGCCAAATTGGCCTAGAAGAAACTAGGGGTCATCAGTAGGGCGAGACAATATTTCACGCCAAAACACCGTTTGGTCCTGTATGGGGCCCAGGTTTGACCTCACATGGAATACTGTTCTCAAAATAGAGAAAACGAAACTTTATCCTTGTAGTATTAGTATTTATATGATTTACTATTTCCATTTACCACATCAAATATAACCGGAAATGAATACCATTAATATATATATTTTACGTTTTTCCTCATAATAATGTTTTCATTTCAACTCCAGTGTTATATTGGTCGCGTGCAGTTTTACGGCGGATGGTTTACGAGCTGCTGTACGCTTTATGCATGCCGGGTGCATTGAAGCATGCAATTTGTCTTTACTATAGTTCATGTAGATTAAAGTTAAGAGAATTTTGCTGTACTTTGTTTTATTTTATATTTGGTTTTTAGGTGTTTGTGGGAGGCCAGTCGTGGTAAGAGCATGCGACTATAAGCTTGATGGGTTGCAGGTTCGATTCTCACTTGAGGAAAATGGAATATTTATTTAATTTATATTTCATCACTCCAGTGACAAAGCAAAGCGTGGCGTTGAGCTCCGCCACCCAATACACATTGCCTCAACGGAAAGAAATAGTACCTACTTACAAAATTGTTACAAAAAATTTTATTAAATAAATACAAATATAAATTGTTTTCGTCAATGTTATATTTACTTAAATATTTATTTCTACCAACATAAAGTAAACAATCTAAAAATAAATTAAATTATTTTCCTATTTCAAAACGACTAATATGATCTGATACAACAAAATGTCTTTAATAAATTCGTTTGTCGTGATTTCTCCATTCATACTTTGAATCGGGCAATTTGGACAACTGACTCGCTATTGTGGGGGAACTCAACAAGGTCCCATTCTTTAGATTAAGTTTATTTATATGTGTTTTATTTTTTTTTTTTGCTATTCTATGCAGGATATCTCCAATTTCTGCCCAAATTTTGACACATTAGCGGCGGAACTTAACGCTGCATTTTGTCTTTCTACTAGAGGAACCGATTCATAACTCAAAATGGGAATCAAATCGTCGTGTTTACAGTCAGGTGCTGTGCCACTCCACCACTACGGTCCTACTATACAGAAAAAAAAAGATGAAAATGAGAAAATGTCTACTTTAAATCGAGATCTGGCATGTTAGCGGAACTCAACGCTGCGTATTTTAATTAGAACTGGAAAAATAATTTATTATTCATCATTAACGCTTTATTCACATAAAATCGATACAAACATGGAAAACTCAACAAAGTAATACGTTATGTACCAAAATAACGCGACACTGCCTTTATTCCGATCACGCACGCCACTTTGACTAAGTATGTTTACCGCCTTTATTACAGTCATAAAGTTTTATCTCCTTCCCCCTGGACTAGAAAAAAATATAATTTTTACCTTCAGATATATTGAGTGGGTGATGAATTTAGTGACAAAAGACTTATTTTTGAATTTCTTTGCTGTATTTTTTATTAAAAAAAAAAAAAAGAAAACTTTTGCTCGAAGCTTTTTTATACAACTATGATAATCCAATTATTAACACTGTTTTATGAAATATCTAGAAGTTCTACAAAATTGCTCTCTACTCGTATATAATGATTTTTTTTTCTCATAATTCCCATAGACGTTTGTATCGGACGTCAAGGCGCAGTGGCATAGCACATCAGAAAATGAACACAATAAAAGCAGGTTCGATGCCCTCATAGTATAATATATCATTTGCATTTGCTGGATTGTTGGGGAGGTAAAGTTTTGACTAAAAAAAACAAAAGACATGTCCCGCAGAGTTTTTTTCGCCGGTTCTTCTCAGGTCTGAGGCAGCAACTTTAGTGAACTGGTGGTAAATTGTTTGACGTTCAAAAAACGAAACTTGTAACTTCTTATTTTGAATAAAAATATTTGAATTTGAATTTGAATGAAACGCGGCGCTTAGATCCGACACTCAACACACAATGTCTTGAATACTGTGCGAAAATTGAAAAATAGTGTTTCATTCTCTATGACTTTCTTACAGTACGAAGCCAAAAAATAAAATAGTACTTTGAAAATACTTTGATTTGATAAACTATAAACTTTGATGAAACTATACAATGTTGTGATAAATTCAAGTGAACTTTAACGACTTATTTACGGTCTGTGACAATGCTCGTTTTATAGGAGATGGCTAAGAAGTGTATGAAATCGTACAGACAGACAATGTTATGTAATAGTTACTATATTATATAGGTCTTAACTTATGTGCTGTCGTAACGAGAACGGGTTCTTATTACGGTGTTAAACACCGTTGTACTAATAAACTTATGGTAGTACATGTGTTTTGTCGTTGTTATTATACATCATAGGTCATAATTTGGTGTGGCTATTAAGGGACAAGTTCTACTCAAGAAAGTTAAATATTTATTATTTTCATTTCTTCTCTCAGATAACGAGGCAAAGCGTGGCGTTGAGTTCTACCATCCATCTCCCAATGCCTCCACAATTAAGCGAATACAAAACGAACATATTACATTAAGTACCCAGGTTCCTTATAAAAGTGTTGGGTTACAAGAGTGTTCGGGTACCAAATATCTTGTTCTCCCATTTACTATACACAACAAGATATATTATTGGCTGAATCGGAAACCATCGTATTTACTATATAATTACGCCACGTTGGCTAAAATAAATGTTCAGTAAAATAAAAAAAAATAATATCTTGTGAATTCGAAATGATTTTCTGCTCAGATTATTTCTAATACCACCCTAAGAGATAATCACGGTTTGTTTTTATCCAGAATAAGATACTGTTTCACTCAGGCAGAGCAAATTTGGGAAGTTAGTGTTAAGTCATTCCGTTCCATCCCCATCCGTTTTTACTGAATTTGTGGCATTGGGTGTTGAGCGGCGGAACTCAACGCCGGGCTTTGCCCTGGTAACAGAGCGAAGAAATAAAATATTAAATATTTTAATTCTTCAAGTAGGGATAGCACCCATAGCATGTCGTGTTTACAGTCACACAGTTGTGTGTGTCAAGACAGGTTTCATTTTCTCTCGTTACAATCTAAATATCCAATATTAAAAGCGTACGGAAACAAAAACGGCAAAGAACAGAGTTCCTTCACATTGGATCTGTTTCTTATGTTGTCTGTATGTGGTCCAGGTCAGAGTGTGTTAATATAAGGTTCCCAACTTCCTTTTGCCTACCCCGCCATGTACGGTATACTCTTAAAGCAATTAGTATACTTTCTTACAAAGCTGCAAATTTTCACATTCCATAATATAAATATTGATATTCGAAATAGAAAATCCACTTATCTAATACACTTTTGATAATGTCCATACTAACTTAGCCCTTTGTCAGATAAGCGGAGAGCTAGCAATAATAAACTGCATATTCCTTTCACACGGCAATAGAAATAACATTTGTTACAAATAATTTTGAATTTGTTATTGAAATACGTCTTTTACTTTGATATTTTTATTTATAACCGTTTTGTTACGTTAATATTTTTTTAAGCAGGGAACCTCTTTTCTTCTTGTACACCCAATTATTGAACTGCGACTGGCGGAACTCAACGCCGCGTTTTGATTCGCTTGCTACTATCAAAAATTAAAATAAATAAATTCTAAGCAAACATCAAACTGACAATCAATCATTTTAGTTGAAGCTTACCACTGTGTTACGATTACCTCTAATACTTACTATTCCTAAACTTTTACATTAAAAGTTTCAAAATGGTAACTTGACAAATCTATTCAATTATGTACGTAGAGGAAGTTATTAAATAGAAAACATTTATTAGTCAGCGCGGACCGTATTTTCTATATTTAATATTGATGTTGATTGATATTGGATGTAACAAAGTGGATACAAGTCTTATTGAGTCTAACTTATGAGAGTAGGCGATTTTATATAAGAGTTTTTTTATCAATGATGATAGGTCTAAGGTTTTTCTCGCATCCCAGGGAACCTAAGGGAACATAGTATTAAGATACTTCCTTTGGTTAAGACAGTGCCTGTTTAGTGACATAACTCAGCGTCGCGCTATGTATTATAGCTGGTAAGTTAAAATAATTACTTGAGTGGGGATCGAATCAACTAACATTGTACTTACAATAAGATGCAATTCTACTACGCCATAATGGCCTTTTTCTTTTGAGTTTTCTCGTTTCTTTTCTTCTATTAAAATTTAAATATCTACGAACGAGAAACGTTTTTAAATATATGCTAGAAATTACTTAAAGTTTTAAGATACAATAAATAGAATTAAATAAAACGTATTGGTTTCATACTTTTTCGATACGTTTGTAGTTGTAGTCCTTTTCTTGAACCTGCAATGTTTATGTTCGATTAAGATAACATAACTGCGATACAAAGTCATTTTTTATAAAAAATATATTAAAAAAAGTAATTATATAAAAAAAACAAAAATATGCAGTCGGGCTGCAGCCCGACTGCATATTTTCGTTTTTTTACCACCGCCTAAGCCACTTTTGTTAGCGTTATACATAACGCTAACAAAAGTGGCTTAGGCGGTGGTATCTATAAATCTATATAGGATCACACATATATACATAGACTGATAAACTCAATTCCCCTTTTGCGTCACGCAGTCGGGTAAAAATGTCAATTAAACTTATCAGCAGTTTTATAACATGATATATGATACATTTTAACTCATTTTTTTTCAGCTACACGATGTGTGCCGCAAGCACATGGCAGGATAGAAAAAGAGTAGTTGGAACCTAGTCTTTAGGATACTCCATTTCGTTTTGCGGAACTCAACGCCGCGCTTTGCCTTGGTACCAGAGTGAAGAAATGAAAACATTAAATATTTAATTTAATACAAATTAAAACATTAATATTTAATATTTTCTTAAAACATTAATTTTTACCGTGTGATTCCGGCTTAGAATACGATCACCCTGGTACTGATGGTGTCGTAGGAGGCGACTAAAGTGCGTGTGGTAGAGTCACGTTGCCAGCAATAGCACATGGGCAGACTCGACCGGATTGTTACCACCCCCGGCATTTAAGACCGGCGTTAAGTAGTGGCTTTGGCCACTGCGTTTCGCATTAGGTAATGCCGGGCCCATCCACCCACCTTAAAAGACGGCAACGCTCCTGTAGCTCTTCTGGAGTTACACGGGGCCGTGGGCGACGGTGATCACTTACCATCAGGTGACCCGTACGCTCGTTTGCCGTCTATACCATAAAGAAAAAAAAATATGTTTCATTACCTCAAGGGGGGATGGAACCCTTTTTGTTTACAGTTACACGTTTGTACGTCGAACTGATCGTAAGTAAAAAAGATAAAATCATCACATATTCTTTACACTGTAGTATTTATCTGCGCTTTATGGTGAATATAGTTCTACGCTAATTTAAAACTTTTAATTCTTATTTGAGGCCTGTTGTAGCATGTCGTGGCAACAGCACAAGCGTGTGACTATAAACGATAAGTTGTGCGTAATGTTTCACATTTCCTCGAGTGGGGACTCAAGGAAATGTGAAACATTAAATATTGTCTAGTAAAATATTTAATGTTCTCATTTCTTCGCTCTGGTAACAAGGCACAACGCGGCGTTGAGATCCAAAATGCAAGAAATACAACAAAATCCAAAAAAAATCTAATATATATATATATATATATATATATATATATATATATATATATATATATATATATATATATATATATATATATATATATATATATATATATATATATATTGTATGTTCATACATAAATTCCCGCTCGGCGTCTACAAACGGGTCATGAAAAGCACAGGCTTATTAAACGCGATAGGTCACGTCCACGCCTACCGACAAATTACCTAAAGCACTCCGTTTTGATTGTATCGTAGTTTTGACACTAACAAAGTTTTAAAAAAATATTAGTTTTGGGAATACTTAAAAGTTTGGTTAAGTTTTTTACTGGAGAAACTTTCGAACTAGAGTTTATTTATTGAGGCCTGTAGAAGCGTAGGGGTACACCAGTCTAACTGTAATTCAACAGGTTGTAGGTTCGATGCTTACTCGAGTCTATGAAATTGTTACCTAATATTTCCATTTTTTCGCTTTGTGCGTAACAAGGCAAAGCGCGACGTTGAGCTTAGAAAGTGAGGAAAAGAACAGTCTCTTAACATTAGATTTCTCTGTCCTCTGCCCACACTGCCACATGCAGGATACAGCATAAAACTGACTTAATATAAAAAAATGCCATATACATAACAAAATACTGTTACTTTCTTCTGGCTTAGCTTAAACATAAAATAAATTTTAACTTTACTTCTATACTGGAGATAATGTTTAAAGATTAAAACAATTTGTCTCATGAATTATAGTAGTCTCTGTGTGGTAACGTTAAATGCATTTAAATGTTTAATTATTTTATTAATTTTCTTTTCTTGACATTTTCCGCTCATTTTACCAAATATTGCGTGTTAAGTGGCGGGGCTAAACGCCGCGCTATTTTTACTAGAGCATTGGGAGAAATCAAAATCCAAAATTATCAAATTTAATATTAGAACATGTACCGTATGTGATTAATTCAGATTGTTATGTTGTGTATACTAAATATAATGCCCTAATCTCCAAATAACCCATGTGAAGTAATTTATTCTAAGAGATGATATACAGAATTCCTCAGAAATCATTTTTCAAAATTCCAACGGGGTGAAACCTTTTTTTTTTTTCAGTTTCACGCGGAATCTGCACGTAGCAGGTCGGCAGAGGAAAATTGGGAATCTAGGGTTAAGATGCATTGTTCTGTTCTCCACTTTCCGTAAAATTTGAGGCACTGAGTACTCAGCTGTGAAACTCTTTTCTTTTTTCCTAGAGCAAATGTATGAAAATAATAAATATGTCATATTCTCAAGTTCTAATTGAACCTACATACTATGAAGTTTACAGGCATTCTTGTCCATTTCACTTCTTAAACTCGAAGCAAAGTTATGGGCGACACCTAGTATAAAACGATTTAAAATAATTTAACTCAAACAGCACTTAATGATAGTGCGAAATTATATATATAAAAGCTTTTGTTCACAAAGTTGCACAATATCGCTTTGCAAATCTATCACAATAGTATGAATTATAGTCCTTTATTAAACCTCGCTTTTGCTATTGAGGATTGTCAGCAACAAGTCATTATTGGGCAATGGTATGAAAAGTGTTGAAATTTGCGTTAACTGAACGTTAATGGCGACGTTCACTTTCTGTATAACTTGATTTTAACTTCGCTCTTTATCCCGCATGTAACAGAAAATGCATTTACTAGCAGAATGCTAAGTGACACAAATATGGGTGTATATAGGGAACATGAGAACGTAGTGTTAATACACTACATTCCCACTGTGACACTACTGTGCATCACTTTCCACAGCTTTCTGGAGATATTGCTAAGTAAGTAACAGAACTCAACGCCGTTTTAATATTCGAAAATGAAAATATTAAATGTATTATTTCCACAAATGGAAAAACATCGCAGGTTTGTGCCCCTGCTCTACTTTTCGCATGAATTCAAGATAACTATTATAAATTTTTATTTTTACCATGTAATTTAATGAAGCTCTCATAACTTGGCAGCCCAGCGTGTTATCTTTAACACGGCAGTTGTGGTCTCGGTGCTTTCTCTAGTAACAATACACAGAGCGGCGTAGAGTTAATTCACTCAACAGTCAATGGCACAAAGTGGGAAACAGGGTGTCTTAACACTAGATTTATACTACTACTTAACACTATTTAACTTTAAAAAATCTTACTAAATATATAATTAGAATTTTAGACTATTCTACAAAGAGAAAGGAAAACAAAATAAATGACCCTACATTCATCTTAAGCAAACATAAACTTTTAACAATCTAAAAGTTAAGGAAATAAAGAAATTCAAGTAATCCACAAGTACAATATCCTGTTAAATGACTCGTCTTAGCGCGATTACGCATTCTCACCGGCAAATTGTACATGGACGCCTGTGTTGGTATTCCGCGGCATCCATTACGAATAGAGACCAGAAATATTTTATAGTAAATTATTGTTTTGAGTGAAAAAATACTATTTTTAGTTATAATTGTTTCCCCCTTTTTAACCTCTGATGTAAAAAAGGGGGGTTCTAAATTTGACCGGTCTGGTTGTTTGTCTGTCTGTGGCGCCTGAAATAATCCATTGATTTGATTTTCTATACGTATATTACGTTTTCATTTCTAAGCTCTGGTGACAAGTCAAAGCGCGGCGTTGAGCCCCACTGTGCCTCCGCCTGTCAATACGCAATGTGAAGTGAAACGAGTGAGTTATATTTTAAATTATAAATTCAATTTTAATAAAAAAAGCAATCAAAGTATCTTTGTTTTTCTTTGTAGAATAGACAATAGGTATCTAATTTTGGGACACTCTTTTTCTTTTTAACCTCCACACCGTAAGCTAGTAATGTATATACCTAAACTTAATATAAAAAGATTTGGTTTGCAAATTTCTATAGCGAAAAAAAATATAAATGGGGAACAGAAGTGAAACGGAGTGTCTTAACACTAGGTTCCCGGGTTCCCTCTGCCTACTTTGCCATGTGCGGGATACAGCGTGAAGCTGTAAAAATATAAGTAAAAATATAAAGGATGCCTTCATGGCGTAGCGGCACAGTGTGACTGTAACCGCGACTGGTGTGGGTTTCATTCCCACTCGTGGACATCATTTTAATATTTTATTTTTTCGATCAAGTAAGATAAACAAGTGCGATGTTTAATTTCTCAACTCAATACGCAATGTCTCAAAATTTTGGTGAAAAGTGGAGAACGAAATGTCTTAATATTAGATTACCAAGTTCCCTGTAGCTACCCTTGTAGATTCGTAACACAAATTGAAATAAAAAATATATTTCACGTAAACGACGTCCAAGAATACATTATAACAAAATTATTAACGCTTTGTTCCTGAATTTTTTGTCAAGAATTTTGATAAAAACCCATGTAATGAGATTTACAGACGTAACTCAGTTTGTAACGATAAATCCAGTAACGTGCGTCCCTGGAGGCAAAGATGAAATGAGGTTCTTAATACACATAAATATTCATTTACGATCATATTTACATATATTGAAGATAATAGGTTTAAATATACGTAGAAAAATGAATTCTAAAATATAAAAAAATACATACAGACGGACAACAAAGTATAAATATAAATATTTAGTTTTTTTTATATATATATATATAACTAACTATTTTTGAGTATACATATACATATTAAAAAAAAAACATAAACTGATTTGAACCCGCCGTTCTTGGAACCGGTCCAAGCGCTCTGACCAACGAAGCCATACGTTCTTATAAAGCAACGTCGAGATTCTTATACGCTTGTTACAACTTATTTATTTTGTTAAAATCTCTCTACAGAGATGCTTACAACATAAATAAGTTATCAAGTGAAAAAAAATGTTGTATAGACACTTAGAAATTCCCATGGAAGTATCATAATGATTTTACATAATATTATCGTCGTGTTGGCCTGTCGTGGCGCAGCAGCACAAGCGTGTGACACAGACAGACAGGTTGTGGGTTCAATCTCCAATCGAATTCTATTCTCGAATTTCTATTTAAATATAAACATACATAATGTTTTCATTTCTTTGTACTGGTAACAAGGCAAAGCGGCGTTGAGTTCCGCCACTCAACACACAAAGCCTCAATTTCGGCAGAAAGTAGGGAACGGAACGGAACGTCTTAACACAAGGTTCCCAAGTTCCCTTTGTCTACCCTGCCATGTGCAGCATACAGCGTGAAGCTGAGTGAGTGAGTGATATTTTATTAATATTATAATAGCAATAGTCTTGAGCTTGAGCATGAGTATGAATGCTTGTTCCACCTTTTATGTAAAAACTACAAAACGGAACGCATTATATGAAACTTCACAGTAAAATAGTAAAATTATATCGGCCACAATTTACGTAAAAAGAAAATTTGATTAGGCAATATCAGTTTATTATAACAATACGGGCGAAGCCGTTTCCGTCACAGTCTGGTAGGAATTTGTGACTCGAAACAGACAAAAATGCCCACGTCCGAAACGAAATTATTTATTTCTAGCCATTATCAGTACTAAAGCAGGTAAGCTTATCGGAAATGAATATACCTTGTTCAATAAAACTTGTCAACTGAATTTATAGAGTATATATTTTTTGGAAACCAGACGTTTTGAACACTTTGTGTATTTATTAGTACGTGACTATAGGTCTGAACAGACGAATAGAAGAAGAGAGTATATTTTTGAAATCGCGATAATCAAAGACCTTAAAAATATTCTAATACAAATTGGTAATAAAATATATAACTCTTAACTTTATCGTTACAGGTAAATTAAGCTCATTGATATGTAGGTACAGCTTTTTTCAACTTCGTACTGTACTGTGTTCTGTATTTCGTTCTCTACATAGCAGGGTAGACAGAGGGAACTTGGGAACCTCCCGAGGGAACTTAGGAACCTGGTGTCCAATAAAACACTTCCGTTCCCCACTTATCTCCGAATTCACTCAACATTTCATTGTGAAACCAATCAAACTTCAATTCAACCATGTATAGTACTAAAAATCTATAGTTTTTACATACTAAGTTGCCTTTATGGTGGTATTATAACATTATTCAAATCTACGTTACATATCTCCTACAATATCAATAATAGCTAGTAATAACGTTCAATAACCGTTATGGCCATTTATTATCAGAATATAAAACTTTGTAATACATGTATTAGAATAAATAAACTAGAATAAATACATAATGTATAGTGATAAGTAGTATTGTTAAGGTATACTTTACTTTTGTCATATAAGAATTGAAACGACAACCATCAAGACCAATAATTACGTGAAAAAGGGTTTTTGAATAAGGATATTTTAATATCAGTTTGTTGTTCTTATAATCCGTATTTTGTATATAAAATATATGAAAAAAAAATCACTTATGTACCTTTCTAGATTAATCTCACAAATTTCTTTTCTGGGGTTTTTTTTATAAGTGACCCGCGGGCTTTAGCGTGTGACTGTAAAAGCTACATGTTAGGGCTTATCATCCACTGATAAAAAAAAATTAAATATTTCTTCGCTCTGGTTGTAATAAGGTAAGTCACGGAAGACGGAAGTTTCTTATTGAGAATTGAGTGCTTTAACATTAAGTTCCCAAATTCTCTCTGCCTATCTTACCACGTACCTACCTTACGTGGGATACAGCAAATATAAATACAAAAATATATAATATATATTTTTAATTCATAATAAATATATAAAGATAAAGAAAAAAAAAATAAATATAAGATAAATAATTTACAAAGTTAAATACAATTTCTATTTTTCAAATAAACCAATGTCAAATGAGACGTGATCGGAACCTTTCGTGTTTCAAATGATTGTTAACTTCCCGGTTGTTAATAGTTCCGTGCCATTAAAAGTTGAGGCGATTCGTTATTGAAGAAACGGCAGAAATTCTTTTCGTTCAGTTTTTAATTCTATTATTGTTTTTCTTTTTTTATTTCTCCTTCAGTTTTGTGAATTTATAAGAATTTCGTAATGAATTGAGGCTGTCCACTAACCAATAGAACTAAGTAAGACTTTAAAAGAGGTTATGAGTTTGTTTCAACCTCAATATTTATTACACATGAAAGCGCAGCGTTAAGTTACGCAGTTGAAAATCAACATTTTAACAGGTTTTCGAAAATAGAGATATGGCACTATAAAGAATATACGTTCAAAAAAGGGGGAAATGTGTGAAAAAAAAGGGGGGCCAAGAGAAATATGACACAAGAAATTAATCTTTTAATAAATATATTATCTTAATATATTTCCATGCTAAAATAAAATAAAAACTACGTATTAAAAAAGCAACTACTGATTAAAATTACCAATAAAATGATAGTAAATCGCTAATACGAAATAACTATTTACGTATGGTAAATAAATGTAGGCAAGCCATCGATCTCTCGTAATCTGTTTAATTCGATAATAAATTCTGTCCTGGCCTATCAATTACGGACACTAATCTGCTTTTATTTAATATAATTCAACTAAAACCGTTTTAATGTTAAGCTATTTTCTATTTTAGAATTATAAATTGACAATCATATTTATCTTGAAATCTGTTTTCTGGAGAACAGATTGTTTTGATGTAAGAGAGGGAGAGAATGACCTCGACTGACCTTCGAACCTGGAGATATCCATAGAGAAAGGTCACTTAAAAAAACATGTAGACCCCCCCGATAGGCATGTATGAATATGTTGATGACGGTGAACGAAGTCAGAGAGGTATGCCGAGATCTTAGCGTTTGGTTCTCCGTTCGATACAGAGGGAAGCGAAGTAAATAAGTAGATTATTTGGTATTTCCTCGCTCTTGTCATAACATTTTGTTCTTCATACTTTCTCAAATTATAGATAATTCTTTACACTAGGTTCCTTTTGCCTGTACGGTATAAACTATGGAACACATAAATAATGTACAAATAAAAAATGCATTTTTATTTGTACTCTTGACAAAAGTCCCAGACATAGACATTGGAAAGTTGGAAACGGAAGTGGAACGGAGTGTTTCAATACTAAGTGCCCAAGCTCCTTCTGTCTGCTGCCCTGCCATGTGCGGGATACAGCGTGAAGCTGACTGGGTGACTGGAAATAGAGTAGCGAAACTCAACGCCGCGTCTAGTATATCAGTGATAAATTCTGATAAATATTTATATATATATTTGTAAAAAGCAAAAAATAACAATATAAGCATTAATCATGTGTGGATTGAAGTTATAACTACCGCTAATTATAATAGAACAAGACGCTGTTCCACGCTACCATTTTATACTTATTAGTAGAAAAAATACTCATACAAAGCCACTTTAAATGTTTTCATTTAGAATACGCTATGTAATTTCATAAAATCCAGCGCCATGCGGCTCCATTAGCGAAATACCCCATCCACGTTAAAATCTCTTAAGCATGCAAGTTTAAAATACTTACAATTTCTAGTGTTTAGAAAAGAAATAACACAACGAGAAAACGTTCTTATATGCAATGTGCTCGGGCAATTAAAAATAATCTTTTTGCTTATATTACGTTGGTAACAAGCCCGTTGTACTTGCGTTTTCATATCTGTACTAATAAATTATTCTCTATTAAAGACGTAGAGTGCGTTTGGTTAAAGGCGTTAATCACAGAAGCTTTTAAGTTGATTTAACAGAATGTTTTGTATTGGATGTAATTTTGTTTTGTTTGGTTTTGTATTCTAGCTGCTGAGAAGTTAGAAGGAAATTTTTGATATCTGTATCTATAAAAATGTGTAAATACTCCTAAATAATTCACACATTAACATTTGTACCTGTTTTGGAACCAATTAAAAATTATTAAAAATTAAAAATTACTAATTTTGTGATTTTATCATTTAAATGAAATTAAAATAAGCATGGGATGTAATATATTCTGTGTAATTTATTCACGCTGTATCCCGCACACGGCAGGGTAGGCAAAAGGAACTTGAGAACCTAGTGTTAAGACACTTCCTTCCACTTTCCGCCGAATGTGAGGCATTGCTTGTTGATTGGCGAAACTCAACGCCACGTTTTGCCTTATACCAGAGCGGAGGAATGAAAACATTAAATATTTAAATTGAAAATATGGAACATTTTATTTCCTCGAGTAAGAATCGAACCCACAGCCTGTCGATTACAGTCACTCGCTTGTGCCGCTGCGCCACGACAGGCCTTCTCTTTTAAATCTTATTTTTTAAAAATGTTACAATGGGAATCAATCAACTAAGGAAAACTTTGAACTAAATATTCATGGCTTCCAATTCAGCTGTGTTGAAAACTGTAAATAATAAGACCTTTTAAAAATTACTTATATTAATTATTTAATTATGTATTATTATATTTGTCGATTGTTCAAGGAAGTACACCATACCATACCAAGTACCATTGTATTTAAAATGTATATAAAATTAACTTCACTGTGTGTGTTTGTCTGTGGGTGTCTGCGCTGGCACATAGCAGAGAGAGATAGAGAGAAAGAGAGAGAGTAAGGAAATGAAATTTTAAAAAACATTATCTTAAGACACTCCGTTCGCTCCTGACACGTATTTTCTCTAATAATATAATATATGTTCTCAGCTTCACGCTGAATCCCGCATGAGGCAGGGTAGGCAGAGGGAACCTGGGAACCTAGTGTTAAAACTCCGTTTCATTTCCGTTCCCCACTTTCCGCCGAATTTGAGGTATTGCGTGTTGAGTGACGGAACTCAACGCCGCGCTCTGCCCCTAAATAAAACATTAAATATTTAAAATGAAAATATTAAATATTTCATTTCATCGAGTGGGGATCGAACCCAAAACCTGTCGGTTACAGTCACACGTTCGTGCCGCTACGCCACGACAGGCCCCAATATATGTGATATGAACTTTTATTTCTGTTTGTTAATAAGCACTCTGGCAACCCATTTTTATGTGATAAAAGACCTGAAATAAAAAAAAAACTTCATAATGCATTAAAATTTTCCACAACTAAGAACTAAGCCAGCTATAAAACATTCTAAGCTAAAAAAAATATATAATTTCTTTGTTCAAAATCTCAATTAGGTACTTTTATTAAAAAGAACAAGCGTTTTAGGTCAATTACATAAAATATTAAATATTAAATATTGTCAATTTCATCGTTCTGGTACCGAGACAAAGTGCGGCGGTCAGTTTCCCCACTCAACACTTAATGCTTCAATTTGACAGTACAGAAGTAATTAAAAAATATTTATTTAAAAAATAATGTATCAAATATACATAACTATGTATATATATATATATATATATATATATATATATATATATATATATATATATATATATATATATATATATATATATAAATATATATATATAGTATAGAAACTAAAATTTAAATACTCAGTACTACTACTATAGTATAACTTTTCACCTTATTTCAAAGACATTATATATTAAATGGCGGAAATGTAAAATTTGTATGTAAGAGGGGGAAGAAACTAACAATATAATAATTCTCTTGATTGATATTAGAACCTATAACTCAATGAGACGCTACCACTGTTGCGACCACAACCTTATATATATATATATATATATATATATATATATATATATATATATATATATATATATATATATATATATATATATATATATATATATATATATATATATATATATATATATATATATATATATATATATACATATTATAATGTACAGTTCAGTTTTACACAAACACCAGTTGATCCTCGCTAAATTAATATAGTTTAAACATTATGCAAGAGACCAAATACTCGCATAATTCATTTATATATGACATGATTTCAACAGATAACAACATATAAACCTATTTAAAGTAATTAGTTGCATGTATAATTAATTCATTTATTATGCTATATTATTCATTTGTTATTATATCATATTATTTACCTGGGCTTTCAGCCCACCCTCCCTCTTGGTGTCACTACACAGAATTCTCCATTTTAAAATATAGTTAATAACCAGCTTAGTAAACAAGGCTTTCTAATTAATAATATATATATATATATATATATATATATATATATATATATATATATATATATATATATATATATATATATATATATATATATATATATATATATATATATATATATATATATATATATATATATATATATATATATATATATATATATATATATATATATATATATATATATATATATATATATATAATATATATATATATATATATATATATATATATATATATATATATATATATATATATATATATATATATATATATATATATATATATATATATATATATATATACGAACGCACTAACCCTTCCTTATTATTTTTAACCGGAAATAGAAACTACTTTACAAGACCTGCCTCCAACCATGCCTAAAATAGGAAATACCTCAATATTTATGAAGAAAATACATATATAGTACAAGGAAATGCAATATATTAAGGTATAGATATAAACAAAAACGTAACCTAACGGATACATAACACGAATTTAAAATCAATCTCCTGCTTAAATCTAGACTTCGAGTGATATAACCTAAGGCACGCAAAAGGCCAAGTAGTTACGTCAAGCTCAGTAACTAAGAGTTATACAGCTAACCTATTTATAATTATCTATACATTAAAAGTATTAAGTCACTTGTTTATACATTCAACATTGAAAGGACACAAAAATATGTTCAAGAATATTATCATGGTAAGAGTGCGTGGGATTTTTTACATTTACTTAAAGTAAAAAAAATAAATTACGTTAAATTTTGATAAGAGCTACTGTTGAGTTTGTTGCCGGCTCTTCTCAGCAGACCCGCCTTTCGAGACGGTAGTAGCTTCCTGTAGGACTGACACTACAGACACTTCTATGTAACTTGACGATTCAAAAGTGCTTGTAATTGCCTAATTAAATAAAGAATATTTAGATTTTGATTCAATTCTTATATTATCTCTTTTCTTTCGCAGTGTCAATAGAGAAAATGCAATGTTAAAATACTCTGTAATCCATTATTGTACCACCACGTAGCGAAGCTTGTTTATAGATATTATAAGTTATTTAACTGAATGTTTTTTACATTATTATTATTTTTTACAATAAACATAGCAGAGGGAACCGTATAACTTATTTTCTCATTAAGATACTCTGTTATCCAGTTTCTGCTAAATTTGAGGCACTTTTTGTGGAGTAGTCGAAGTCAATTTCGCGCTTTGCCTTATTAGCGGAACGAAGCAAAGTGAAAAAAATCCTCAAGTGGGAATCGAACCCAGAACTATCGCGTTTACAGTTACACGGTTATGCTCCTGCGACTCTACAGGCCTCAAGTTTAATATTGACATTATAATTTCAAAAGTCATATAAAAATGAAAAGACAGCAATTTATATTCACATAACATTTTATAACCCGAGTGAAAATGTATCAACAATGTGAAAATCTAACGCCTACACTTACATGTACGAGTGTGTATGTAACTCGCGATAAGATTTGCCATTCCGATTACGCAACGTAATCCTTGACGGTATTACGCAAGTTTCAAACAAACGTTACAAAACCGGGCTTACAAATATATTATATATTTTTTCCTTATAGTATATTAAATGGTAAATTGCGGCGTTGAGTTCAGCCACTCAACACGCAATGCCTCAAATTCGGCGGAAAGTGGGGAAAGGAAGTGGAAAGGAGTGTCTTAACACTAGGTTCCTGGGTTCCCTCTGCCTAACCTGCCTCGTGCGGGATACAGCGTGAAGCTAAGAAAGAGAAAAAAAATGGTAAATTTAATGTGACCTGTCGTGGCTCAGGGGCATAGGCTTGTGACTGACGCGGTGGTTGTGGGTTAGATCCCCACTCGAGGAAATATTTAATGTTTTTTATTTCTTCGCTATAGTAACAAAGCATAGCGCGGCAAGAGTTCCACTAACACATAATGCTTTAAATTCGGTATAAAGTAGAGAACGGGATTGACCCTGCCATGTGCGGGATACAGCGTGAAGCTGAAAAAATAAAAATCAAAATCAAAAGGAAAATATTCATTATTCAAATAAGGCATTACAAGCACTTTTGAATTTTTAAGTTACATACAATTGTCTGTAGTGTCAGTCCTTACAGGAAGCTACCACCGGCTCGGAAGGCGGGTCTGCTGAGAAGAGCCAGCAAGAAACTCAATAGTCGCTCTTTTCAAAATATCAATTAAATATATATATGTATATAAAATAGCTTCCTGAGTGAGTACCAACAGCATTTAATCCCACGCATTCTTATCATGGTAATATTCTTGAATTAAATAATATGCTTTGCCTAACAATATATTTTTAACTTTAACTTTAATTTTTTTAAGTAGAAAATGTAAAATTACCTGTGGAATTTTATTATACATACATGTACCATGTCCAAAACTAGGAGTGATCAGCTTGTTTTTACTTCTTGTATTGATCATGTCTGTCACTATACTTTAATAAATTGTGGCTATTTTTCTGAACAAATATTATATTATCATATATGTACTGTGATGCCACCATAAGAATACCCATTTCTTTAAAAAAATCTCTCAGGGATTCCCGAGCTCCCATGCCGTAAATGGCTCGAACTGCTCTTTTTTTGAATTACGAATATAGATTCGATATCTGCAGCATTGCCCCATAGTAATATTCCGTAGGATAATATGCTATGAAAATAGCTAAAGTAGACTAGGCGTGCGGTATCAATATCCGTAAGCTGCCTCACTTTTCTAACAGCATATGCAGCGGAGCTCATCTGCCCGCAAGAGTTAGTTCCAAGAATATATCACAAAATTAAGAATTTTATTATCCACGCTTAAATTAATTCTCTTTCCTAACATTGGGCATAGTAAATTCTATACATTTTGTTTTCTGTGCGTAATACTAAATTATTAGTTTTAAACCAGTGAAGTATTTGCGACAGTGCACTATTCACTTCGTCATAGTTTTTTTTACGATCTACTTTAAAAATTAATGAAGTATCATCGGCAAATAGTACCACATCGCATAAATTATTAATGCAAATTTGTATATAAATTAAAAACAAAAGAGGCTCTAGAAACGATCACTGTGGGAAGACTTAACATTATTGAAGGTAACATGCTGAATCCTGTTTCTCAGGTACGAAGCAATGAGATACAACAAACCATACTATGCATTATTTAAAATACTATGTTTATTCATATATAAAGATAATTGATTAGGATATACTTATATCCTAATATAGGATCACTATTATCTCCGTTCTTAAACATTGGTACTACTTTACTGTTTTTCATAAGGTAGGGAAAAATGCCTTTGTCAACACATTTATTGAAAATCGATGTATAAGTTAGGTGCAATGTAAATGTAAATAATAGAGCTCAGTAACTTAACAGATATACCCCATATATCACCAGGTTTTTTTACATTAAGATTTTTAAAAGATTTAATAATTTCGTCTGGTGTTACATGTACAAACGTAAAATTAGTGGTATATTTATCAGTGTTACTTTGCAATAATTTAACGGCACTTGATGGAGATGACTTTAAAGAAGAAGTTACTTTAGTCGGCATTTCTGCAAAATTAGTCTCAAAAATATTTGCAATTTCGAGATCTGCATTAATTAATTTATTATCTACTTTTAACTCTACCGACTCATTATAAGTTTTGGATCTACCAGTTGTTCTAGATATTATGTCCCAGGAAGTACCTATTTTATTTTCAGATTTTGTAATTTTATTTTTAATATACATGGATTTAGCTTGAATGCAGACCTTTTTAAATATCTTAGAGAAAACACTGATCCGCTTTAGTAAGCTTGGGTCGCGATTCCACTGCTTCATGCTGTACAGTTCGAATAATTTATCTCTACTGCGGTATATTCCCACGGTCGCCCAGCCACTAAATTTTATTTTTAAATTTTTAGAAACAGTTTTAGTCGTAAATATTGAATTAAACTCATTTAACTGTAAATGAAACATATAATTATAAAACTTATTCGGATTTTCTGGAAAAGTGTATATTTTTAAAATTTTCTTTTTATTGTTTTCTTGAAACAAATTTTGTCTATTATTAGTGATTGACCTCCATGTAATTTTCCGTGTACCATTGAATTGGTTGCCAACTACTGAAAACTTTAATCCTCAATGGTCGGAGCTTATATTATTTTTAACTAGCATATCCTCAACGTCACAGTGACAGAACACGTTATCTATACAGGTTGCTGAATTTGTTGTAATACGAGTAGGTTCGCGAAACATATGAGTTAAATTAAATGATTTATATAAATTTAGAAAACGGCTACTTTGTGTTGTTTTATGTAAAATAACGATATTAAAATCACCGCAAACGATTATATCTTTACTTAATTTACAAAGTTTTCTTAATCCATCCTCCATTTTCTCTTCAAATATTTCATAATTACTTAACGGCGGTCGGTAAACGCATACTATAACATACTGTTGAAACTCAATGCAGGACAATTCAATAGTACGTTTGACGGAGAGAGCCACAATGTCGAGGCGCGACTTACACACAACAAATATATAAATATATAATAGTGCGATCCCCATTCGGGGTAATGAATATAATATGGTCACAAGACAAACACGAAGATCACGCAATGCCTCCAGAATTGGACGGAAAATGGAAAACGGTTGTCTGAACACTAGATGTCCTCTTAATGGAGAGTCTTAACACTACGCACCAGAGCGATATAAATAGTTTTCAATGTTTTGTATATAAATAATATTAAATAAGACGTTCAATATAATATAGTGCTGTTCATTACATTTTTTTTTGTTCTTCACTTTCACCGAATTTTAGAGATATTACTTACGAATTCGCAGAATTCAACGCTGCGCTTGGCTTCGTTACCACAGCTAGCCATGAAAATATAAAATAATGTATACTCTCGATTGTCAAGAAAGTTTGTAAGTTCTATTCCCGTTCAAGGTAATTTCTATTTGTTCAGAAAGCATTTTCGCCTACATTGTAAATATACAAGTAAATATTAGTTAAGAATCCAAAACGAAATCGAATTGTTTGTTAATAATCTAGGCCACCACTTATTATTTAACCCCCAGTAAATTTTTGCAAGCACAATTTTAAATTAAATTTGACTTCCCTCAAAAATCATGCTCCAATTTTACCATCAGCCTGCAGCTAAAAAACGTTGCAAATTGTTATTCACACACAAAGCTAATGAAAAACCATAGAAATACATGTACATGTGCCCAAGTGAAATGTAAAGTTTAAGTTTTTTTTACAAATTTTCCGTGTATATATTCGTAAATAGCTTGGATGTTACGTTTTCTGTTTTCTGACAAATAAAAAAAAAATATTATATATATATATATATATATATATATATATATATATATATATATATATATATATATATATATATATATATATATATATATATATATATATATATATATATATATATATATATATATATATATATATATATATATATATATATTTATATATATATATATATATATATATATATATATATATATATATATATATATATATATATATATATATATATATATACATATATAAATATATATATATAAATATATATATATATATATATATATATATATATATATATATATATATATATATATATATATTTTGATTGTCATGCAATGAATGGACATCAAACCCGCATTCAGTGTTACTTAAAATTTAAGACATACTCTCAAACGTTGCGCTATATCGCCACGACGGAGTCTGCATATTAATTTAAATAATTAAGTAATCAACAATTTTTATTGATTAAAAACTAAATAAACTAACGTATTTCTATTAAAAAAAGAAACTACCATACGGAATCTCGGAACATATTTCAACTTGCCGAGTCTCAATTCTTTCAAATATGTATCTCAATTTTCCTATAAGTCAGCAGCTGAAAAGATTTCAAAATTTTTAGATATATATTCCCATGTGAAATATACGTTTTATAAAGACGACTATTTACTAACCCACCTTCTATATAAATAGCTTCAACGTCATTTCAGAAATCTTTCAATATTTTTCATGAGATATTGCAAAGAAAACGCTGTAAAGTGAAATACCCAGAGGAACGACACTCATTCAATTTACTCAGCGGTCGTGTGGAATATTTATTATACTTTCAACTTTATGGTGATTGTAATAAGCACGTCTAAATATGTCCAAAAGCAAAATGTTTCAGTTAGGATATTTTTCTTGCACTTATAACTTGGCCTAGATAAACTGTTTCAGGTTATAGGCGTAATAAATATATCTTTTTTATTATTATATGCATTTTTTTAAAGTAAAGCAACGTTGTTCTCCATTTTTTCACTTCACTCTACGTTAGGATTACATAGCTAAAATACAAAAAATAACAATAATATCTTTCCAAAAATAAATTGAATCATGTTTCAATGATTTTTGAAAAGATAACAATTGTATGAAACTTAACTGTCATAAGTACATTATAAGTACATTACACGTTTAATATGTTTATTACTTTTACTATCGCTCAAAAGCTTGTAACATAAACATGTACATTATTATTGAAGTACTGATTTCGAATTACAAAATCACTTTTATGTTGGTATACATTTTATTATCCAGTCAGGAACTTAACCGGACTTAACACTAGGTCCCCTAATTTCCTCTACCTATCCTTCTTGATCAGGATACAGCGATATAACATCATATCAAATTTAAAAACGTATTAAAATTCGAACGAAGCAGGACTTGAACCCGCACCTCTTAGAAATCGTCAAGCGCTCTGACCAACTAACAGCCGGTTTCTGAATTGAGAATTTGACGTTAAGCAAATGTCAAACCGTGCTCAACGGCTAATTAAGCAAATATTTGTTTCTGATTTGATTTTTCTCAAACCATAAACAATATTTGAGAATGTCACTGATCACCGTGCTTCACTCATACTTTAGAACGTATTTTGTGTTTCACAACTGAGTAAAACTCGTTTGACAGTTCTCAAACCATACTTAAATCAGTCAAAAGTTAAGCGAGCGTAATTGGCTACTTAACCTGTGCTCAAATACTTTCTTGCGATTTTTGTGAAGAAAATGTTTTTGTTTTGCGTCGATATTATTTATCTATCAGTAGATTGATATTCTTGAGATAATAAGCGATGACGATACATCGTTGTCGTCTTTGGAGATACCTCAACTGCGTCCAAGCAACTACGACGCTTTCGCAGAATACAAAGAAATGGACCAGATTTCTTCACGAATTTCAATGAAGAAGAATTTACGAGTCGCTTCCGCTTCACCAAAGCGATCCGTCAAATTTGTTCAGGGCCAAATCAAGCCAAAATTAGTGCTAAACATACAACGCCGGGATCACATTCCTCATATTGTTAATAAGTTGATATATAATATAATTATTGATAGTTTTAAAATGTAATGCAATAGGATGCTTTCAGACAGTTTGCTGTGAAGTAGTGAAAGTGACATGTGAGATAGCATTGCTAAGTAGTAAATATCTTTGAAGCCCACTGTTAGAGAAAGACCAAAGGTAGTGTAGGGTAACAGTGGATTGTGCACACACATTAATATAGCTTTTTTATCAAGAAGAAACAGCTGAAATAAAGAAAGGGACATTTTTCTGTTAAAATGTTCAGGTTGTATTTGGTGCTAACTTAAAGATTCAAACCGTTGTAGCTAGTTTGCAGCTCAGTGGCTATAAAGTGCTTAAGATTTTTGATGCCACCTTTTTTGAAACCAACTACACCTCAAGAAGCATCCAAATGAGCCCATATAGTAACAACGAACACAATAGAGAAATTTTGGTGTCTTAAAAAGGGGGTTGTTATGCCTTCTCGTGTTAAAAGTTGTATTGTGACTTGTTCTGTTGCATAACATGCATACTCATCTTGATGGATACATTGAAATGAACTTCATGAAGCATTAAGTACCAAAGCCTATACACAACATTTTGCTGTGAGAAGAAGATATTTTACATCATAGAATTATATATACCTCACATTATATGAGTGCCTCTTCACATGTGTTTTATAACTGTAGTGTTTTGAATTGCTTACCTGACTGTTGTGTTGTTATTAAAAATAAATTATAAAACATTTAAAATTTTCAACATATGAGACTTGTCCGTCTGAATTTGGACTTTATCAGTTAAAATGAAATCAGTAAAATGTTAAGTGTTAAATTATGTTATTGTAAAAAGGTATTTTGTGGATTTTGTCGAGATAAAAGGAATAAATAAAACACTTCTTGAATGAAAATTGTTTTTTATTAAACTAATTAAAATAAAATATATGGATAATATTATAAAATATCAACATAAGTATAAATACTTAAGATCAAGTTATTTGTAAATATTTCTTATAATTCTATTATATCATATCTGTCTATTTAAGTATCTACAGTTGAAAGTATTTAGCAATAACTCTGTGTAAGCAGGAGTATAGGAACGACCACCTGTTTGGGAAGAGAAATAATTTCAACAGAATTGATAAACCTTTGCATTACATTTATTTGAAAAAAATATAAAATGTAAAAGAACTATTACTGTTTTGTTAAAGTAAGGTAACTTTTTAATTTACATGCTTCTTTTAATATTTTAATAGACCATTTACAAAAAAAGGTCAATAATATTAATTTCAACAGTCTACAAGTTAAAAAATATATTGTTTTGAGAATATTACATTTTTTAGTCACTAAATAAGTTGCTTTTTGTAGTAACCAGTATTTATAATTGAAAATACAGTGGATAGTTTTAAAAAATATATATTTCTCAGTTTGCTCGCTTGGCTACCAGTCAATGGTTGTGTTAAGAAGTCTTCGTTTAATTTTTGAAGACAACTAACTGCTCAACGAATCTTTTTTTTAACATAAATATAATTTTGGTGTGACATTTTTGGGATTTCAATAAAATGATTTTCAGCACTAGTTTATTATTATTATTTATACGTTTTCCATTAAAAAAATTTTTCTTGTGCAGTGCTAAATATTGTTATTTGTGCTGTTTGTGGTGTATTTATTATGCTATTGTATTTCATAACCACATATTCCCTATTTTTGTTGTTGCATAAAATATGCTCCTGTCTTCTTACAATCAAAATTTCGGCATCTGAAGCATAATAATTAAAGCTAAAAGTAAAATATTACAACAATAATGCCATATATTGAGAAGTGTTTTTTTTGCGGATATGTACTTGCCTTTCTATAATTAAACGCAGATTCTTTTTTTTTCATAGTATCGTTAGGTTACTTCTTACTTTTATTGTTGTGCCCATTTATTATTATTTAAGCTAGGAATAGAAATAAATAACTTCGTTGCTTATATTTTCCTCAGTTTGATATTAATAGTCCGTTTCACGTAAGAAATGTACTACATGATTTATTATTTTTATTGTAAATATTTTTATTTTTATATTTATTTTAAGTTTTTTATAGCACAACTACAAGAAATAATGATATTACATACACGTTACACATTTTGGTATGTTAATTTTGTTTTACAATTAAAATAATACATAATTTTAAAGATTACCGGTAAGTATCGGTTTTTTAAACGTATATCGGAACGTAAAAGCCGTGCTCAAAGGGATTTGAGCAAATGATCAGTTGATTACAGTTTAACCAATATACGTTTTGAAGTGTGAAACGCAAAAAGTCAACTTCGTGCTTAGAGATTTGACAATACTCAGATGAGTAGTCGCGGTTTTCTCAATTCAGAAACCGGCCATAAGCCATTCGTTCTCACCAAGCTGCGTTGAAATTCTTATACGCTTGTCTTGTCTACAGAGATGCTAACAACATAAATAACAAGCGTATAAGAATTTTGACATGGCTTGGTGAGAACGAATGGTTTAGTTGGTCAGAGCACTTGGACGGTTTCTATGAGGCGCAGGTTCAAATCCTGACTCGTTCAAACATTTATACGTTTTTAAATTTAGTATTTATCTTTTTGAGGCCTGTCTTGGCCCAGCGGCACAAGCGTATGACTGTAACCGACAGGTTCTGCGTTCGATCCCCAGTCGAGGAAATGAAATATTTAATATTTTTTAATTTAAATATTTAATGTTTCATTTCTTCGCTCTGGTAATTAGGCAAAGCGCGGCGTTGAGTTCCGCCACTCAACACGCAATGCCTCAAATTCGGCGGAAAGTGGGGAATGGAAGTGGAACGGAGTATCTTAACACTAGGTTCCCGGGTTCCTTCTGCCTACCCTGCCTCGTGCTTGTCTTGTCTACAGAGATGCTAACAACATAAATAACAAGCTTATAAGAATTTCGACGTGGATTGGTGAGAACGAATGGTTTAGTTGGTCAGAGCACTTGGACGGTTTCTATGAGGCGCAGGTTCAAATCCTGATTCGTTCAAACATTTATACGTTTTTAAATTTAGTATTTTTCTTTTTGAGGCCTGTCGTGGCGCAGCGGCACAAGCGTGTGACTGTAACCGACAGGTTCTGGGTTCGATCCCCAGTCGAGGAAATGAAATATTTAATATTTTTTTATTTAAATATTTAATGTTTCATTTCTTCGCTTTGGTAATAAGGCAAAGCGCGGCGTTCAGTTCCGCCACTTAACACACAATGCCTCAAATTCGGCGGAAAGTGGGGAATGAAAGTGGAAAGGAGTGTCTTAACACTAGGTTCCCGGGTTCCCTCTGCCTACCCTGCCTTCTGCGGGATACAGCGTGAAACTTGAAAAAAAAGAAAAAAAAGATATTTTTCTTTCCGAAGTATGGAATAACGCTTTAAAAAAAGTAAAAATATCATAATCATCATTTTGTGACCCACTATACTTTCAACCTAAGGCACTGAAACGTGTCACATGTCATATACATTTCTTAGTTCTTTCCATTTAACTACACGAGAGAATCCTAAGGCTATAACTAGTATGAAACATAGTACAAACAAAACTTATACCAAGTACTAATACAACAAATTCCTAAGAGCGTATACAAAGTTACATTAACGGTGTGCATTATTAAGCTGATCTACAAGCTAGGAGTTTCAGCTACCTTCGTATTCTGCTCTCCCACTGGATGTTTGCCAAAACATGATATTCTTATACACCTGATACAAACACCGTACGACAAGGTGAGGATACCGATAGATTGCAATTAATATGATTTATACGTATACCAGCAGAGAACGTAGAGCTAAGACATTCCTTTTAAGATTCAATGTCCGGTATTCAAGGCGTCGCGTATGTTGAGTGGTGGAACTTAACGCCGCGGTTGGTTTTTCATAAGAGATTAGGAATAAAAATGATTCGTTCCATAATACATATGTGTATACTATTAAATTTTTAAAATCGGCTTTATTCACGTCAATATACGGCCATATATGTCGTGTAGCGCAGCGATATAACGTCTGTAACTGTAAACGTGACAGCTATAGGTTCCATTTTCGTCCTTCTGGAGTCATTTATGTCGTTGAGCTCAGCCACTTATCATATATAACAGTGTGTAAGAAAAGTATTTTCCGAGTTAGACCGATGAAATAAAATATTTAATACTTTCAGTTTCTCCTTAGGTAAGTAGGCAAAGCGTGGCGTTAAGTTTCACTAATACCGAAATATTAGTGTCTTAATGAGAACGGAGTGTCTTAACACTAAGTTTCCAGGATTTCACTGGCTTTTTAAGTTGTATCCTGCACTGCGTGTAGCTAATAAAATACGTTAATGGAAATAAATATTTCATTATATTAATTCACGTATACTGAGGTAAAAATAATTAACCATTTACATAAAAGATTCACTTGTTAAGAAATGGATATGCAACCGAGCTCATCTTGGAAGTTGGGAAGCACTCGGCATCTCGTTGTTAATTCAGCGCAACTCTGGTATTGGAGGGGTGCCAACGATGATATTCCTTATCATTTACACACCTGATGCGGTAGTTTTCCCGCATTTTAATGCTTTTATAGGTTTTTTTTTCAAATTTATTTACTGATTTTCTGAAATCTTAGTAACTTTTTGGAAGGTGAAAGAACTTGGACTAAATATAATAGAGTTGTGTAGCTCGATTGGTTGCAGTATAGATTAGTTCAGTAAAATAAACCTAACGATCGTTATAAGCAAGGAAAATTAAAAAGAAAGTTGAGGTCATTGTGGCTCTTCATCATCACCAGGACAGTTTAATCAGGAAAATAAATTATTTTTCCTTTTTATTAATACAAAGTATGGCGCGACGTCGAGTTCCGCCACTCAACACACAATGTCTCAATTGAAAGACGGAGAATGGAATGTCCTAACCTAATATTTTATCTAGTTACCTTTTCAAATATATTATCAGTATTTACTGGCTTTTCCTCACTGTTTGGTTATATACTTCCATTTGTGGTGTACAATAAAGTATATATGTATAATAAAAAAAATATATAAAAAAAGAAATAAGTAAATAAAATTATACCAAAACATATTATACTAAAATATATTTAAGTCCTAATCCCCAATAACAAATAACAATAGAATTACCTCATGTAACCAACACAAGCATTCAGATTACTCTTATTCTAATAATTGAAATCTAATCAATTATTAATTTGCAATCAATTTAGGACAGTTTAATCGCTGCAAATCTAGAAACCGCATTATGATGACCACGGCTTAATCAATAATTTCGTCACATTCAGGGTTGTCTATATCTCCATTATATGTATTTTAAGAGCATAGATAATTTGTATAATAAATATATAGCTTCACGCTGTATCCCCCATGGTAGGGAAGCAAAGGGAACTTGGGAACCTAGTGTTAAGATACATCGGTCATATTAATAGCTTCACGCTGTATCCCGCACGAGGCAGGATACGCAGAGGGATTTTGCATTCTATTTTCGGCCAAATTTGAGATGATTGTGTATCGTTGCGCCCTTCACGAGTTTACTACAAAGATGCTTGAAAAAATGTAATAACCACTAATAAATTTACGCCAACGACGTTAGTTAAATATTTTTTTTTACTTTCATGCCATTTAACATTTACCAGTCATCAACCATGACAGTTAATTAAATCTCTAATCAACGTCAATGGTAATAATTACAATAACTATTTTAACTTCACTCTGTATCCCACATATAAGATAAACTGAAGGATCCAAATGTGAAGGTACTGCCTTTTTCCTGTTTTCCAGCAATTTTTTTAGTTGCACTGCGGAGCCTAACGCCGTTGTTTGTATTATTACTTTTTTTTTTCTTTTTATGGGAATGACAAGACAAACGAGCGTACGGGTCACATGATGGTGAGTGATCGCCGTCGCCCACGGCCCTGTGTAACACCAGGGAAACTACAGGTGTGTTGTAGGCCTTTAAGGTAGAGGTAGACGCGCTTTTTGAAGGTGCCCATGTCGTATCGACCTGGAAATACTGCCGCAGATAGGCCGTTCCACAGATGCGTGGCGCGTGGAAGAAAGTTCCTACGAAACCGCACAGTAGTCGAGTGCCACGTCTCCAGGTGGTGTGGATGGTACTGTAGTTTGTAACGTACTGTGCGGTTGGAAAATTCGGCGGCAGGAACCAAGTCAAACACCTAATCGGAAAAATTCTTTCTACGACTACAAATCGTTGATCGATAACCTTAATAATAAATATTAAAATGCTCATAGCATAGGAACTACAATATCTTAACTTATTTACAAAACGTTTATATGGACGTAAGGGTTATTGGTCACAGCCCTTGGATAGACTCCAAGAAGCGCAGGTACAAATACCGCTACGTTAAAAATTTTATAAATTTTCTAAGTAAATATTCTTTTGCTACGATTTAACTTAACAGTTTAAATATAATCTAAATATTTAAAATATGATTTAGTTCTAGTTCCATTAAAATAACCATAACTTATCAAAATACTCGCTTAAAACCTTTTAGTTAAACATTTTAGTAAGCCTATTTGTGAGTAACATCCCTAGTAAGTACTAAATCACTGATCTGTCTTCCAAAACAACGTTGTACCATTAGCGGTGGATACAAATAAACAGTATTACATTTGTTTATATAAACTAGAGGTATTATTGTAAATATATAGTGTTAAGACACTCCGTTACCTTCTTTTCGTAGTAGGTAATACGGCGTGGCCTTGCCTTGTTACCAGAGCGAAGAATTGAAAATATACTTTTTTTTCTTTATGCTGTATCCCGCTTTATGCACCCTCCCGCAGGGTAGACAGAGAGAATTACGGAACCTAGTATTAAGACACTCCGTTCCCCACTTTCTGCCGAATTTAAGACGTTGTGTGTTGAACAACGGAACTCAACGCCGCGCTTTGTCTTTTGTTACCAGAGCGAAAAAAGGAAACTGTAAATATTTAATTTGAAAATATTAAATATTATATTTCCTCGAGTAGGGATCGAACTCACAACCGGTCACGTTTATAGCCACGCACTTGTACAACGCCACGACAGACCCGTCTTCTCCAAGATTATTATACATATATAATGTATATATTAATCCTATCGTCGACAACGTCTAATTAATTACCTGTTACCTGCACCTTGCACGTGAAGTTATAAAGGAACGCTGTTATACAGCTGACATTGCCTTTAGTTTGTTATATTATCTGAGATTATATTACTATTAAAGATTATTGTGATCTTTTCCAAGAAAATGGAAACATGCGTTTTAAAAGATCATGGTAAAGCACAGTTATACAAAAACTATACCATAAAACATAAATATATATATAAAATAGCGCGAATTTTCTTTTTTTATACCATCCAAGACTTTTCATTTAATACCCATTACAAAAATGTTAAAAAAATATATATGTAATATCTGCCATTTTGCTGCGGGGGCCATTTTAATTATAAAATATTGTAGACTATATTGTCACCATTACCAAAGGTATAATAATTTCAATTTATCCCTCGGAAAAGTTACACTAAATAACATCGTTTTATAATTAATAAGATAGAGGCTTGCGTGGCGTAAGGTTCGATACTCATTCGTGGAAATGAAGTATTTATTATTTTTAATTTAAATATTTTATGTTTTCATTTCTTCGCTCTGGTAACAAAGCAAAGCGCGACAAGAGTTCCGCCAACACACAATGCCTCAAATTTGCCGAAAAGTGTGGAGCAGAACATGATTTTGTTTCCATGGACTTTAAGACCTATTATACTCATAATATCTAAATATTAGATCATATCCTTTCGGGACAAAATATAAGTATTTGTATTTAAACATATATAAATAGAACGGACGGTCTAATAGTTTAAATGAACCGAGAGCTATTTACTTCCGGTTAAAGGGTTGTAATTTAGGTTAATTAACAACAGATGATGTGGAAGGTATAGGTAATGTGGCAGACCCTGGCACGGCGCTCCGGGATCAATGCCAGGTATAAGAATAATGTGGAACATAGACCTAGAGAGCAAGTGAGCTTATCACTAATCATTTTAGAATCATCGTATTTGATAACTAATAAAAGAATATATTTAGAGGCCTGTCGTGGCGCATCGGCGATCCTGACTCGAGGAAATGAAATATTTCATATTTTCAAATGAAATATTTTATATCTTCATTTCTTCGCTCTGGTAACAAGGCAAAGCGCGGTGTTAAGCTCTACCACTTAACACGCAATGCCTTGAATTTGGTGGAAAGTGGGGAACGAAAATTGAACAAAGTGTCTGGACACTAGGTTTCCAAGTTCCCTCTGCCTACCGTGCCATTTTATCTGTTTTTCATCGATAACTGAATAATAAATAAAGTTATATAATGATAGAAACGTGAACTATCGATTGAATCATTCCCTAAAAGGCCCATGATTTTGAATTTAGCTTCAACATTATAATCCTAGGTAGTATTTTATAAAATCTAGATCTAGCACACATTACAAAGACCCAGTGCCTTTCATATTAAAATCACGAAAGTAGAACATATACAGTACAATAGTACAAAACAATCCAATTAATTTATCACCGCCGTACAATTTGCAAGCGGAGACACGGAGACAAGCGTCTAATTAAACTATGAGGATATGCAGATGAGATACGAAATAGGTCAGTGAATAGCATTCGTTACATATTTGGGTGAATGATGTATTAAATATGGAATTTTTAATTTTGTATTTATCCAGTAGGATAATTCCAGGGCCGGTTAAAGAAGGGGCCTACCGTGGTACAGGGGCACAAGCGTGTGAAAGCAAACGCAACACTGTTTGTGTTCGTTGTTGATAGCTTGTGTGGTTAAGTAATGTAATTAATATGTTTATTCCTTCGCGACAACAAGGCAAAGCACGGAGTTGAGTTCCACCACTCAATAAATAAGTGTAGTAAAAGTGGGAAACGGAACGAAGTGTCATAACATTATGTTTCCAAGTACCCTGTGCATGTGCAATATCAAAAAAAAAATAAAAAAATATTTACTATATTTAAATTTAAAATTTAAAAAGCGTACGAAAATTTTGATCTTAGCAGGGTTTGAACCCGCGCCTCTTGGAAACCGCCCAAATGCTCTGACCAACTAAGCCATACGTTCTTATTAAGCTACGTCGAAATTCTTATACGCTATTCTTATACTTTTCTATCCTAAGTGTAAAATAACACTTTAAAAAATAGAAAAAATAAAAAATATATATTTTTCAACAACAACTATTCAATTGTAAGACAAAGTAGTTATATTGATACGAGTAAAGCCTTAAGAAAACTATTTGTGTTAAAGCAATCCCTTTATAACAAGGAAAAAACTCGGATATGAACAATTCGAGAAAAAACGTCCGAACCAAGCTTTGTAACAAAGCTTCATCAAATTCCAACTGAATATCAAGAAAACTAATTCTCATGTGTCAATCTTGAAATTTCTTGGGCCCAAAGAAATAATTGCGTCTCTCCCATACTAAGTAACGTATAAAATGTATCTAATTAACGGCATGTTACGAAATCTGACATTCGATCAGGCGAGCTTCTTAATTAGAAACAACATCACACACATTCTACTACTTTGATTACAAGACATTGTCGATATATTAATTGGTGTATTTGGACAAACATTTCTGGAAGGTAATAGGATTGTATGTAACTATACCGGATATGAGAAAATTGGACCAAATACACATTAAAGGCAGAATATATCATGATTTCATATATATTCTTTTTATGGACATGACACGGCAAACGAGCGTACGGGTCACCTGATGGTAAGTGATCACCGTCGCCCACGGCCCCGTGTAACTCCACAGGAGCTATAGGAGCGTTGCCGGCCTTTAAGGTGGATGGGTGCCGGTGCCCGGCATTACCCAATGCGAAACGCAGCGGCCGAAGCCACTATTTAACGCCGATTTTAAATTCCGGGGGTGGTAATAATTGCCGATCTAGTCTGCCCATGCGTGTTGCCATTGCTGACAACGTGACTCTCCCACACGTACTTTAGTCGCCTCTTACGACACCATCAGTACCAGGGTGATCCTATTCTAAGCCGGAATCACACGGCTATTTTAATTAATATTCATATTAATCTGTGGTGTGTTAATTGACAACATGGACTTTTTAAAATTGTACTTATTTCCAAATTATACTTTAAATATTGAGGCCGTCGTGTCTCAACGGCGCGCGTATGTGACAGGATTGTGATTCGATTTCCACTCGGGGTAAATGTTTTGTAGTCTCAAGAATTTGACTTCGACGATGAATTATTTTATAACTAGTTTCCCGAATTCTCTCTGCTAAACCTTCTATGAGCAAGATTCACCGTGGAGGTAAAAAAAATCTACCAAATGAGATCTACAACACTACAACTATAATATAATGTAGTTATGGGCTAATTATAAAAATTAGGCCATAACTACAATGTATAAAAACCACCCCCAAATTTTGATCAGCATAAAAAATGTAATGGTGTACACGTCTCTTTTCTCCAGCTTTACGCTGTACTCCGCATGTGGCAGCTTAGACAAAGTAAACTTAATTAATTTAATATTAACATTAACCTGTCGTGGCGCAGCGGCACAAGAGTGTGACTGTAACCGACAGGTTCTGGGTTCGATCCCCAGTCGAGGAAATGCAATATTTAATATTTTCAATTTAAAATATTTAATGTTTCATTTCTTCGCTCTGGTAATAAGGCAAAGCTCAACACGCAATGCCTCAAATTCGGCGGAAAGTGGGGAAAGGAAGTGGAACGGAGTGTAACACTAGGTTCCACTTCCGTTCCCTCTGCCTACCCTGCCTAGTGCGGGATACAGCGTGAAGCTGAAAAAAACAGAAAAAAATAATAATAATAATAATATTAACATACTCCATTCGGTTTCCCATTTTCCGATGAATTTGAGGCATTGCATTCTTGAGTGGCGGTTACTAAAGAGAAATGAAAACATTATATTAATATTTAAATTGAAAAGATGAAATATGCCATTTCCTCAAATGGGATCGAAGACACAACCTGTCACATTCACACGATTGTACCCTGCGCCACAACACGTCTCGTAATATTGAGGTCAGAAGAAAAAAATAAAAAGATTTCTTTTGATCTGAATACATCCTGTTCCCTTGTAATATGGGATCTGCTAAGGATCAAAATCTGCATCTCATTGAACACGATCCGTCGCTTGATTCCCAAATAAAAAACGGAGCCAAATCTATTCGGTAATACTGATGTGATCGTAGGCGGTGTTGTAACTTGATTATGGTTTTTTTCTTGACTTGACATCTCTTGCATTTTTATGAAAAAGACATACTTATCTTTACGCTCTACGTTCTCTGTATTTTTTTTATTGTGTGTGTCTTTTTTAGTACATCAAAGGAAACCTATATTTGAAAAAAAAAAAACACTTATCTCCCGCAAGTGGTAGGATAATTAGATAAAACCGGTAAGTGCTATAATATTTTCAGTATGTAATTTTCAAAGGAAATTCTCATTCAAAACAATCATACTCGAATGTAGTCAGACATCCAAATAAATCAACTAACTGTATCCCAGCATAGCACAAACCTCAAAGCTACACATGACTTTTGGCATCTCGTTGAATTTACACATTACGTTCAAATCGCAAGTGCAAGTGCAACACAAAGTGCAAAATCGTTGAACTAACTCACCAGGTAGTTCAGGTCAACTTTTAAAGTAATTAGACCTATCTGTACATGTAAGTTGCACTTCATACAAATTACCAACTCTGGGGCACCGAAGCGGGGCAGTGCATCAAAGTTTTGAGTATATCTTAATTAGTTAGCAAGTTCTCTTGTTACGTGGGAATTGATAGGCTGGGTGACTACTTAAGATTGCGGTCAGCTGTTCTCAAAGTTCAGAATGGTGTCCTGAAAACTTTGTACTTAATTATGAAGAATGTGTTGGTGAATTTATGTGAATGCTTTTTAAAGGCTAGGTAGGGATGTGTCATGATATAGATTTTTTTTCAGCTTCACTTAAGAAGTATATTTTTTTAATTTAGGAACCTAGTGTTAAGATACTGTGTCTTCCGTTCCTCACTTTCCCCCGAATTTGAGTTTGTTGTTAACTTTGTTAAGTAAGAAAAATATTTATTTAGAGTAGATTTGGAGATTTTTTATGAATTTTTGCTACCCATGAATGCCATGGCTTGCTTTTAAAGTGTTAATCCACACCTAAAAAAAGAATTCTTCTTCTTTCTTTAAAGTATTAATCCACACCTAAAAAAGAATCTTTGAGAAATTTAGATTTAAATGTAGTTTTCATTATAATCGGAAGCCTTCCCTCTACATTTAGTGCTCGTTTCATTTGAGCCGGTTAAAAAAAATACCTCAATTTAACTATTATGTTCGACAAAATTATTAAAAATAGTTTTTTTCACTTTTCAGTGTAAGCATATTGTCTTAAAACTGATAAAGTTATTATAACAAAAAAGAAGTTGAGATTAGTAAATGAGATAATATAATTCACGCGGGCGAAGTCGCTGATGGATCACTATTTAATTATAAACGAAATCCATACCATCGTTAAAACCTAAAAATTGGACGTCCATCATAATAGTACGTTAATACTCCTGGACAATCCTGATACGTTTTGGTGGAAAAAATTGGAACAATAGAGTCATTGTCATGCCGAAATTCGCTTCAAAAATGTCGAACTGCCGCGTCACAGGTCGATGTGAATAGCATTTGAATCAGAATTTTAACTGCATATGCAAAATTTTATATTAATTCATGTTTATATTTATTTTATAATGTTTTTTCAGCTTCACACTTTATCCTGCACATGGATAGATAGAGGGAACTTGGGAGTCTAGTATTAAGATACTCATTCCTTTTCCATACTTGTAGCGTTTACAACGGACACGCTCATGCCCCTGCGCTAGGTCATGTTTCTATTTCTATTTTTTTTTTTTTTTTTTTCAGCTTCACGCTGTATCCCGCATTTGGCAGGGTAGGCAAAGGGAATGGAAGTGAAACCTAGTGTTATGACACTCCGTTCCACTTCCGTTCCCCACTTTCCGCCGAATTTGAGGCATTGCGTGTTGAGTGGCGGACCTCAACGCCGCGCTAGGTCATATTTCTATTTCTATTTTACAAATATGTTTTAAATTTTTTATTACTTTGCTGTTTTGTTATATTATTTTGATATTTTTTTTCTTGAATTTAAGCCAAACCATATACGTATAGTCTTTATATTAACAATTTAATGTAAATTATTATTTTTGCATAAAACTTGAACAATTTGTAAAAAAAAAAAAAACACATATGAAATATTTCAACTTAGTTTGATAAGAACGTATAGCTTAGTGGTCGGAGTGCTTGGACAACATCCAAAAGGCGCAGGTACAAATTCGACCACGTAATAATTTATGTTTGTTTTTAAACATCTACATTAATTCACATATCATAACAATTAAACTTAAAATTTCAGCCTACAATCACCTAAGCTTACAAATTAATCAGAAATTGCGCAACGAGAGCGCCACGAACATATAATTAGAACCAAACGAGATGAGAAACTTGGAGTTCGAAATGGAACTTTCATTATTAACGGACAATGACAGCTATTCTGGAGTCCGAAGCAATTTCGCCACATACGACTGGCCATTTGTTATACTTCAACTCGCATAGTCGATGTACTTAATTGTTTTAATGAACTTCAAATATATGCTGTTTTGTCGCGTGCTGGGTCAAATCGTACTTACTTATATAGCTTTTTCTTTTTCTTTCACAGTGTATGCCGCTTAAGGCAACCAATGAATTACTATAGGGAACCTGTTTGCAACCCCACCGCCTCGGAGGTTAAAAAATTACAGGCTTATCTTTTTTTATTTATATTCTTAATATTCAAGCTGTCAGATACAACAGATAAATAAAAACTGCGCAGAAACTCCTTAAAAATATATGAATATTACTAATTATTTTATTATAATATAAATATTTTTCTTTTTTCCTTTTTTTTAGCCTCCGCTGTATCCAGCACGAGGCCGGGTAGGCAGAGGGAACCCGGGAACCTAGTGTTAAGACACTCCGTTCCACTTCTGTTCCCCACTTTCCGCCGACTTTGGGGCATTGCGTGTTCAGTGGCAGAACTTTGCCTTATTTCCAGAGCGAAGAAATGAAACATTAAATATTTAAATTGAAATTTTAAATATCTTATTTCCTCGACCGGGGATCGAACCCAGAACCTGTCGGTTACAGTCACACACTTGTGCCGCTGCGCCACGACAGGCCAAGATATAAATATTTAACAATTTAAATGGGATTTTAAATATTTCTTACTCTATGTTATTGTTACAGGTAATTTATGGACGTCGCCGTGATGTAGGTGCTTACACATTTTTTCTTTTTTTATGTCTCCACGGTATTTTTTCGACGTAATAAGGCAGACAGAAGTGAAGCAGTAGGATAGGCAAAGAAAAAGAAGTAGACAGGAACCTGATAACCTAGTGTTAAGACATTTTGTTAGCATCATGACACTTTCAATGCCCATTTCGATATAAGTTTTTGAATCATTGCGCGTGGCCAAACTCGCTTTATCTAAATATAATGAAAATATGTCACTCTTCTGAAAGAGTTCCGAACGAACAACTTTCACATGTACAGTCGCACGTACCTATGCTGAAACCAATATTCTAATTCCATTATTTTTAATTTATTTATATTGATTATAATTGTTTAAATTTTAATTGAAGGGCAGTTCGGAGCCTTAACACTAGGTTCCCAAGGTTCCTCTGTCTATCCTATCATGTGTGGTAAACAGCGTGAAGCTGAAGAAAAAACACTTGTTTCAATTACCTATATGCCGTTTAAATGTTACTACACTGATTAGCTGAGGCATCCAAATAGAAAAATAAAGTTATTTAGCTCTCAGTACTTTACCAGAAGATACCTAAAAAAAAGTTCGAAGTCAAAGATCTTTTAATATATAATCAATTAGCAAAATACAAACTTTGACTAAAGTATTCATATTTTATGTTTTCAATGTTCATACTAAGTGAGTGCGAGAATGTGCTAAGTTTATTATCAAACCATGTATGCAAGGCCGAGACCTCTCATTTGAGGGGTCTAAAGCGCAACCTACTTATATACACGGCTTAATGAAGATAGGGTGTTAAAAGTGTACTTTACACTCTGAATTTTATACAGTTAATTATATAAATATTATTTTATTATTTTTACTATTTTGTTTGCTACTTAGTCTGTGAATACAATGATAGCTTCCTAGTTAATTATTAATAATTTCTTCTGCCTACTCTGCCATGTGTGAACTTAGCAATCTCTATGTATAACTCGATGCAATTGATGTCCTCGTGAGGAAATGGAAACAAAACCACTCAGTACAATTCTTTTGTTACTTAAAGATTTTTTGACCAATTTGATTGTCAATTTCTTAACATTGAAGGAAATCACTCAGTAGCACTATAAATGTATACTTATAGCTCTAAGAATTCTTCATGGAAAGCCTATAAGCACAGTTGTTTCGGGTTTAATTCTCACTATAAAAAATACTTTAGAATTAGGTAGAAATTCTACCTGGTATAACCAAGAAGAGCATGAAGCTAAAAACTTCTTCTTCTTCTCCAGCTTCACGCTGTATCCCGTACACGGCCGTGTAGACAGAGGTAACTTGGAAACCTAGTGTTAAGACACTCCGTTGCACTCGGAAGTGGAACGGAGTGTCTTTCCACTTTCCGCTAAATTTTAACGCCGCGTTTTGCCTTGTACCAGGGCGAAGAAATGAAAACATTAAATATTTAAATTAAAAACATTAAAAAATTAATTTCATCTAGTGAGGATCGAATTCTCAACCTATCGGTTACAGTCACACGCTTGTGCCACTGCACTATAACTACACAACGATTGCATACTGTTTAATGTATAGATACAAAAATAATTTACATTTCAACACTTATTACTCTAAGCCAAAGAATAGCAAGACAATGATTACATTAATTTTGTTTCATTTCTTCTCGCAGACATCAGAAACACTTGAGAAAACAATATTCCTTAATGTAATAAGTTCAAAAGGCAGCGGGCGGGATTGCAATAAGTTGCATCGCCGTTGTATTAATGATGGTTGCTCGTACCATTGGAACAATAGAATTCGTTAGTATCTAGCGAATGTAGAAAAAAAACTTATCATGATTGAAGCCTGTTACGGCGCAGACGCAGAAGCGAATGTGACAAGTTGTAGGTTCGATTCCTACTAGAGAAAGGTAAATAATTTTATTTTCTTCGCTCCGGTAATAGGGCAAAGTGCAGCGTTGAGTTCCACCACTCAACGTGTAATGCTTGCGCCGGTTCTTCTTTAGTCTGAGGCAGTAGCTTTACTTGTTATTTTATGTTATTTTATTTTTTTATTGAATTTGAGGTTTTGTTTATACATACTGTGTAATTAGCGGTAATATCAATTGAATATTTCGTTAAATTCACAATTAATACCAAGTAAAGATATAATGAAATAATTTTAAAAAATATTTAAAATTTATTTAACCTCATAAACATTTTAAAATATTTCCTTCTTTCATTTATTTGAAAAAAATATCTCCAACTATGATAACCGCGTTCAACACGTTACTCACAAACGTAATAGCCTAATAACTGTAACTTATAGTATAAAGTAATTTGAGCTGCCATTGTTAACGTAAGAACCAATAAAGTAGATTGATAATTCCACTTGGTTGTTAGCGAAGATTTAGATGATCTGTTTAATGACAGTTTGGATATTGAAACTAATATTTTAGGAGCTTGAGAGATATCGTTGAGCTTTCATCACCGTATACGTTTCAATTAATACTGTGGATTCTGGCGGACTTATGTGTTATGTCACAGGTTCAATTTTTGTTTTAAGTAAATATTTGTTATAATTGTACTGTAAAAAAAAACTTTTGTAAATATTATAAAATTAGGAATGAAATTCTTGTTTCCATGTACCTGCTCTATAGTATAGCTCAAAAGTTATTTACAAAAAAAAACTTCATTTTTCTCTATACGTCTCTACGTCATTCACAACGCAATATCCCAAAAAATGTCTTCTGTAAACTCCTCTTGTTTTTCTTTAAAATTTACCTTATACTTCATACTCATAATTAATATTTTAGACTTAAATTATGAAGTAACCATTATAAAAAAAACCGTGAGACTATGTCGGAACGATGATTTTGTATTCGATACAAACTGTGTAGACTTACTTTTTCGTCTTATACATATTACAAAACAATGAGATAGATATACATTTTAGTTTTAATATTAAATGTCTATTTTTCAATATACATTTTAGTTTAATAGGAAATGTATCTTTTTACACCTAAAGTAATTCCCAAATTCATCGCTGTTCTCCTCAATTAGAGACTGTGTATTGAGAGTTAGAACTTAACGCTTTTCGTTTCCTCAGAGCGTGGAAATGACAGTAATTACTTCAAGAGAAAATTGGTTATTGGTTAATGATATTTTTATTTCCCATTACAGACATAAGTCACTTACATGGAAAACATTATTTACATAAATAATCGAACTTACGACTACCGCGTTTAGAGTTTAACATAACATAACATTCTGCCACTTTAATCCTGAATCGTTTTAATATATGTAGAGCGAAAATATTATCTTTAACCAATTGACAAAGAAATATTTATATTTAACTTGTTGTTTGAGGCTTGTCGTTGCGTCCATGGCAGGGGCACAAACTTGTGAATGTAATCGCTTCAGGTTGTGGGTTCTATTCCCACCAGAGGAAATGAAATATTGAATAATTTTATTTCTTCGTTCTGGCAATGTGTGGCGATGAGTTTCGCCACTCAACTCGAAATGTCTTGAATTCGACGAGAAATTGGGAAAGTAACGGAGTGACTTAACACTACGTTTCCGAGTTCCCTCTGCCTACCCTACTATGTCAAGGATACAACGTAAAGCTGAAAATAAATAATGTTATTTAGCTATATTATTAAAAGAGCACTAAACATTTAAAGTTATTGTTAGCAGAAAAGCTCTGTTAAAAGAATTTTTCGTTTACCTTTCTCTTATAAAAATGACTTATAAAATAATAACAGCAAACAAACAAGGCGAGTTTAAATTAAATGCGCACCACTCTCGATCTATTCGTGGAAAAAGGAGTACACTCTTACATAAGTAATTACTAACCTAGTTTGTAGATAATGGTTGTGAATTCGATATTAGTAATTTATTTTTTCCAAATGAATATTATTCATAAAAATACAGTGTTTTTTTTCTTAACGTTGATATCACATTATAACGATTGATATACGTAGATCGTACGATATGGTGCTATGTTAGGTAACTTTGTTTTAACATTGTACAAAAAAAAAGAAGAAAAGGCTTGTATCTGCTATAATAATCAAGTACCATAATTAATAATAATAGCTGAAAGGAAAAACATTTATTAGAATTATTTTGAGGCCTGTCGTGGTGCAATGGCACAAGCGTGTGACTGTAACCGACATGTTCTGGGTTCGATTCCCAGTCGAGGAATTGAAATATTTAAAATTTTCAATTTAATTATTTAATATTTCATTTCTTCGCTCTGGTAATAAGGCAAAGCACAGCGTTGAGTTCCACCACTCAACACGCAATGCTTCAAATTCGGCGGAAAGTGGGGAACGGAAGCGGAACGGAGTGTCTTAACACTAGGTTCCCGGGTTCCCTCTGCCTACCCTGCCTCGTGCGGGATACAGCATGAAGCTAAGAAAAAATATATTTCTTCTTTATAAACACGCTACATATATTAGGATAGGCAGAGGGAACCTAATATTAAGCTATTAATGTTCCCAATTCCCATCTGATTCTTAAAACATTGTAATGTCAAAAGCCTCAGCTGTCACAGAACAAGAAAAAATATTTTTCAATACCAACAAAACGCTTACTCAACCAATAGATTCACTCAACAGCATGCACATCTTCTAATCGTATCATTTGGTCGCTACCAAATCCAAGTTGCAAAGTTCCGACATCTTGTTTGTTATCTCCGCTAATGGAATAGTGCGGATGTGTAATACAAACCGATGGGCGACATCTAATTCACACTTATGTTAGACAAAGTTCGTAAATTTAGATATGCTCTTGTGAATGTTGGATTTAATTGGCTATTGTTTGTTTTTTATTGGAGAGGCATTTTCGAAATGTCTTTATTTCTGGTCTCGTCTTGATACTATTTTCTAAATGCCTGTACTCCTGTTGTATTTATTGTATAGCCGTACGTATAAAGGTACGAAAAATGTTATTAAAGTATTTGACATTTTTTCAATGTTTAACCTTTGAAAAAAATATTTCATGATTTTTTGTCAATATTAAAATTCTAAGTCTATTCTTTCATTTAATGATTTTTTTACAATTCCCTCTGCCTACCCTGCCAAAGGGGGATTCCCTTTGGCAGGGTAGGCAGAGGGAATTTGGGCACCTGATGTTCCCCACTTTCTGCTGCATTTGAGGCATTGCGTATTAAGTGGCGGAGCTTAACGCTGCGCTTTGCCTTTGTACCAGGGAATAGATAATATTAATAGGAATATTTTAATTTCTCGAGTCGTGATCAAACCCACAATCTGTCGCATTTACAGTCACACGCTTGTGCCGCGTCACGACAAGCCTCAAAAGACAAAATTAAAGTATATTTTATTTCATACAGTAGAGAATACAAATAAAAGTTTAAAATTATAAAATCTAATATCTAAATCTAATCTAAGTCGTCTAATAATATACGTATGCCAATCGTCTTTTAACAACATTTTTCATCTCTCCTAAGAATTTGTATAAAAATCTGTTAGAAGATTTACACTCTAAGCCAACGGTATGATTTTTTCTTAGTGTTCAAGTAAGAATTAATATTATATACCCATTGCATATAAACTGTCGTGGCGCAGCGGCACAAGAGTGTGACTGTAACCGACAGGTTCTGGGTTCGATCCCCAGTCGAGGAAATGAAATATTTAATAATTTCAATTTAAATATTGAATGTTCTATTTCTTCGCTCTGGTAATAAGGCAAAGCGCGGCGTTGAGTTCCGCCACTCAATACGCAATGCCTCAAATTCGGCGGAAAGTGGGGAACGGAAGTGGAACGGAGTGTCATAACACTAGGTTTCACTTCCGTTCCCTCTGCCTACCCTGCCTAATGCGGGATACAGCGTAGCATATATAAATAAACTGGTTGGGCTATATCATTTTTTTTTTAAATCAATAGTTCTCGTGATTAAGGCGTGAAACCAAACAAACTTTTCCGTTTTATGTCACTATTATAGTACTTTTATTACTTAGCTCACGATTCACACTGTAGCCCTAGCCAGGATATACAGAGAGAACGGAGCACCAAACGCTACGGTCTCGGCATACCTCTTTCGTCTCGTCCACTGTCATCAACCTCTTCATACATGCCCTCCGGGGGGTGCTTTTTACGTGACCTTCCTCCACTATCGCCGATAATGTCTTTTCGAAGGTCAACCGAGGTCTCCCCCCTCCCTCTCTTACCACTAATAGTGCTTTTATATTTTCTTCTTCTTCTTTCTTAGCTTCACACTGTATCCCGCACCAGGCAGGGTAGGCAGAGGGAACCCGGGAACCTAGTGTTAAGATACTCCGTTCCACTTCCGTTCTCCACTTTCTGCCGCAATTGAGGTATTGCGTGTTGAGTGGCGGAACTCAACGCCGCGCTTTGCCTTATTATCAAAGCGAAGAAATGAAACATTAAATATTTAAATTGAAAATATTAAAATATTTCATTTCCTCGACTGGGGATCGAACCCAGAACCTGTCGGTTACAGTCACACGCTTGTGCCGCTGCGCCACGACAGGCCTGAATAGTGCTTTTATAGTTAAATAATAATTATTTTCTGACCAGGATAACAGAATAACAATATCAATAATATAAAACAAGTTGAGCTCACATCTGGTATCTTAATAAAATGCACATAATGTATTAGTATTATAATAATCTAGTAATAATTTACTTTCTAGTGATAATAAGATGATAGTTGAATATAAATATATATTGGGGCAAACATATAAATGTAAACGTTATAGGTTGTGTTATCGATGCGCGTTTAAGTAAATGAAGTATTAAGTATATTCCCTTCTTTACTCTGACAATGTGATAGTGCGGCGTTGAATACCGCCATTCAACACGCAATACCTTTAGAATTTGATAAAAAATGGCACATGGAAGTGTCTAAATACCAGGCTTTCAGGTTTCCGCTTTGCTATGTAGGAAATAAAGTGTAAAGCTAAACAAAAAAATAGCAGTAAATTGAAATATGCTTTTTAGTGTAGTATAATATGTGATATGATCAGTAAAAATATTAAATAAATTACATTCACTCCAAATGTTTATTCTAAAGTAATTCCTTCTCTTTTGGGTAGCGGAAATTTGCAAAAATCTTCCTACAGATATGCTAACAACATAAATAAGTTGTAATAAGCGTTTAAAAATTTGGACGCTGGCTTGATGAAAATATACGGCTTTGTGGTCAGAGCTTTTGGACGGTCTGAATAGGTACGGGTTCAAATCATGCTACGTACTAATTTTTATACATTTTATTCTTTATTAAAGATAAGTAAAAAGATATGATCTCGTAATAATACTCTAATCTGCTTAACAAAGAAATTAGACATCTAAAGTTTATAGCCGCTCTTGACCCACAAAACAAAGTAGACAGATTGATCCCAGTATTAAAAGTATCCAATCTTTACTTCCGACTATTATTATGATTTCATACGGTACAGCTAAATAACGTGCTTTGTTTGCTCCTATGAGCTAGCTATCAATTATATATACTGACATTTTTTGTTAATAATTGAAATGTATATGTAATGGCCTGTTTCAAGAAAGAATTTTGGTACGATACAATTTTTTTAGTTCATATTTATTACTTCCGGTATAATGAATGTTAATAACCCAAATTACTAACCCTTTATACCTTATGATTTAAATGATATTACTGTTTAGTAACTAATAAATGAAATGATAATTCACGGTGATGAGTTCCGCGAGTTAATTTTCAAAGCATATCAAGTGGTTAATGGTGGAACTTAACATCTCGCTTTGTCTTCTTAGAAGAGAAGGAAATAAAAATCATTGATTTCAATAATATTAGAATATTAATTTAAGCTCAAAAATCTAAAGAAGCTATTGTTTTGTCGACGACCGAGTACATGGCTTGCGGAAGACCGGACTTGAGTGCAATCCATGTAGGTACTGAAACAATTGTTAAGTCGGAAAAGTTCAGGTACCTCGAAACCGTTATGCACGAATCTGGAGGCATCGATCACAATGGTCATGGTCGGATAAGCGCTGCCTGGGCCAGATGGCGTGAGGTCACTAGTGAGATCTACGAATACCGACCAAACTCAAGGGGCTGATATGTAAGAGTATCGTTCGACCAGTTCTTTTATACGGCAGTGAATGCTGGCCAGTACTATCTGGCCACACTCAATAGCTTCATTACACGAAAATGAAGATGCTGAGGTGGGGATGTGCGGCGTAAAGCAGTCTAACCGCATACGTAACACATTCATTCCAGGTAGTCTTGGAGTCCGTGACATAGCGGATAAGCTCCAAGAGCGTCAACTGAGATGGTATGGCCACGTTGCGCGCCGGCCTATGAACTATGTCGGACGTGAGTGCCTTGATATAACTGTCCCTGGAGTAAGACCTCCCTGACGCTCAAGAAAGCGCTGGTTGGATCGTGATACAGGACATAAGAGCCAATTGTCTAACCACCGAGGACTTTAAAAATCCTTTAAAGAGGAGTAGATTTAGCCGGAAGACAGACTCTGGCACAGCAAGCCGAGATTAATGCCAGGAAGAAGAAGAAGACTTGGCTGCGGCACAACGATAGCTTTTAATTATAAAATTATTTATTTATATATATATATATATATATATATATATATATATATATATATATATATATATATATATATATATATATATATATATATATATATATATATATATATATATATATATATATATATATATATATATATATATATATATAACCTATTGTCTAACCACCGAGGACTTTAAAAATCCTGCAAAGAGGAGTAGATTTAGCCGGAAGACAGACTCTGGCACAGCAAGCCGAGATTAATGCCAGGAAGAAGAAGAAGACTTGGCTGCGGCACAACGATAGCTTTTAATTATAAAATTATTTATTTATATATATATATATATATATATATATATATATATATATATATATATATATATATATATATATATATATATATACCAGAAAAATAAACATTTATACTGTAAAAAGTCTCCTGAATAAAGTAGCGTAATACGGAGCGCAATCGGCAAGCTATTTGTTAACGGAAATGAATTCGCGCATGAAACTCGGAGGTAACGAGACGATGATGCGATAATAAATTAACTCTATCTATATATAGACATACATAGTTAACGTTTTATTGTATCATAATATTATTATTTATGCTACTTTAAGGCAGCATCCGGTTGATAAATTGATGGGTGTTGGTTCGATTCTCAATCGAGGAAATGATTATACATATTTTATAGTATTATTTCCTTGTTGAGCCTTGTTTATTGGGTGTAAAGCAGAAACCAGAAGCACTTTTGGATGTGACACAATGTAAACATATTTTTTTTCTTATAATACATACTAATTGTGTATACAAATGATATTGTAATTAATATATACGATAAGAAAATTTGATATAAGATAAATAAACGGCACAATCAGTAGTGTAATTAATAATATAAAAAAAAAAACAATTTCGGAGAATATTAAATTTTTCTTTTCCTCATCCTCTTTCTGTTTCTTCTCTCAATCTGTTAATAAGAAAAAAGTGTGAAATTAATAAAATCAAAATCTACTTGCGCTTTTGTTTGTGCTAATTACAATATTAAACATATAAAGGTACTTGCTATATTTTTTTATACAAACATAGTGCCTTAATAAGGCAGGAAGTAATTAAAAATTTAAAATAAATTTCTTAAGATATGTTAATTTCTAGCAAAAAAATGTAATATTTTAAAGATTATTTCTTATATATTTGATTACTTACATTCTTTATCAGAAGTTACAGTCACCAGAGACAAGAAATAACAATATTTAATATCTAAACAACACATTGTGTCACTGAGCAATTACTGGCCTTATATTAAATTTAATATTATTTAAAAAAGTCAAGTAATCATTCATTCTATAATAAGAAATTCAATTAAGAAATTAAATAAAATTTTAATGATCCCCAACTCTATAAATAACTTCCAAAGATCTAAGCTGCAAGAAAGGATAAAATTGCTTATTATAAAACGTATAAAAAATCCAAAAAACTTAGCAAGATTAGAACCTGTGCCTCTTGGAAACCGTCCAAGCGATCTTACCATCCAAACCATACGTTTTTATCTAGCTGCGTCGAAGTTCTACACTTATTACAGCTTATATATGTTAAAGTTTTCAAAGTCATCAAAAAAAATTATATACGTGAGGGCGATCAGAATTCAATGATATTAAAGATTCAAACAACGTGCGAAAAGCTGGGTGTAAGGTTCAAATGAAGGAGTTAAGCGATTTTAAAGCAAAACTTTCGATTAATCGCTTTTACGTTCATTTTGATAAGCTCGCTCAAGCGGAACAAATTGAGCACTAACTTAGTATGTGATTGATATTAGAACATTTGTGCTTAAAATTGTTGATATTTTGTTGTGTTTCATTATTTTTCAATAGAATTGCTCAACTTCCCGCTGTATTCCGCACAAGTCAGGGTAGGTAAAGAAAAATTGAAACCTAGTGTTAAGACACTCCGTTACGTTTCCCACTTCCTGTCAAATTAAACAAAACCAATAGAATTTTGTTTTTCTTTTTTTTTTAAGCTTCATGCTGTATCCCGCACGAGGCAGGATAGGCAGAGGAAACCCGGGAACCTAGTGTTAAGACACTCCGTTCCACTTCTGTTCCCTTCCGCCGAATTTGAGGCATTCCGTGTTGAGTGGCGCAACTCAACGCCGCGCTTTGCCTTTTTATCAAATTAATAAAATCAAAACCAATAGAATTCATCAAAGATTTTTATTTTTGTTGCGTTGTTAGCACTTTAACTCTTAGCTATTCACGCGCATGACAGGCCCTGGTGGACACAAGTGAAGGTAGTGCGTGTTGAACTGTTATTAAAGTACATATATACTTACTTAAGTCTTGATTATTAACTCGGATTTCTTTTCGCCTACCCTGTTACGTGTACGATACAGTATTAAGTAAAATAAATACGTTCTCTGAGAATACTAAAAAAAAAATGAAACAATTTGAAATATATTTTAAAAAGAAATGTTTTATTAGCGTCTACGCGATTTAGTATTATTAATATTAGAACGGTATCTTTTGGAGCTATCGCAGTTATGTGCGAGAAATATATGTACATATTCCACACACGGCAGAGTAGGATCAAGAAACTAGGGAACCTAAGGGTAAGATTTGTCACTTTCCGTCGAATTTGAGGCACTACATGTTGAATAGCGGAACTCAACACCGTGCTTCTCCTTGTTACCAGAACGTAGAAATGAAAATGTTAAACACTTTATTTTCCCGAGTGGGGTTTGAACCCAAAACCAGTCATGCTTACACCCTGCATGCACGCTTTTACCAACCCTGCGCCACGACTGACATCTATTAAAATAAAATGTTACAAAAAATAATTTCTACTATATTAAATTTTCGCATAGAGAAATGTAACTTACAATACTAGCAAACTTTTTTTACTTATCTTGTACGACAGAGCACGGCGTTAAGTTTCGCCATATAGCAATATATTTAAAATACCTCGCATACGCTACTAAGAGAATATATGCAAGAGAGAACAGAGTGATATAACTGGTTCGCATCCTTACTATAGCTTCAAATCTAAGTAATATCACGCTAGTTCCTTAATTACATTACTTTGGATCCCCTAAAGTAAGATAACCTTTGAGTTAACGGTTTAAACTCTCCCTAATGAGAAATCGCGTTACCAAAATGTATGTTTTGATTTGTATTTATGAGTATTAATATTTCATTAATTTGCTAATTATTATAAGTATCATTAATTTTATTTCTAATCATTCTTTGATATAATATATTTTTGTTATTCGTGGGAATGGAATATTTTGATTTTCTTACTCTGGTAACATGGCAAGTCACAGTGTTGAGTTACGCCGCATAACACAATGTCCTAACAATAAATTTTGCCTGTTTTATTATAATTATGATACAGTGTTAATTAGAAAAAAAAACCGTTCACTATCGGTTGTCAGTATAGAGTGATACAAGAAGTGTCAAGCTTTTCCTTTCACGCATAGCTGAAAAGTAAGCAGAGGGAACGTAAAGTTAAGACACTCTGTACCCCATTCTCTGCCTATTTCTCCGTAAAACTGCGTATTAGGTGGCGGAACTCAACGCCGCAGTTAAAAAATGACACTAGTTAAAGTATTTAACAATTTTACATATAAATAAAATGTTATAAGTGTAAATCAGCTCAACGTTTCCATTTATCATTAATACCCCATTGTGTATCAGCGTGCTCTTATCGTACTCTTTCGTTAAAATTTTTCCATTCATTTTCATTAAATTTGTTTTACTTTATTCGCAATTTTGTATCTTTATAATATCAGATGATTTTTTATTTATTTTTTTAAATATTATTCCACACTAATAACAGAAATATATTTTTCAGTATCTATAGACGAATTCGAAACTTACATAAATAAACTAAATAACGAAAGGGAATCGAACCTGCGCCTCTCAGATATCGCCCACAGTGTAACCACTAGTGAACTACGATTATTTCACAATAAAATAAGAAAAGAGACATGTCGTAGCGCGGGGGCATAAGCGTGCGAATGTAAACGCGACATATTGTGTCCTTAATTCCCATACAAGGAAACTAAATATATCAAATAAAATATATATAATAAAATATATTCAATATAATATTTTCATTTCATCACTATGGGCAGTAGGTATTACGGCGTTGAGTTCCGTTGCTCGACACGCAATGTCTTAAAATCGGCAAAAATTGAGTAACGCCACGGAGTGTCCTTAAAGTAGGTTCCCAAGTACCCTCTGCCTACAATGTGACATGCGAGAAACAACGTAAAGCTAAAAAATTACTAAGTATTTGCGTTATCGCTTAATAAATATGTCGTAATATTTCCCCATCTTCGCCAAAACAAGCGATAATATATATTATAAAAATGACGCAGCGGCACAAGCGTGCGACGGTAACCGACAAGTTGTGGGTTCGAGAACCCCACTCGAGGAAATGAAATGTTTAATATTTTCAATTTAAATATAAATGTTTTCATTTCTTCACTCTGGTAAAATGGTAAAGCGTGGCGTTGAGTTCCGCGTGAAGCTGAGTATAAAATTTACTTCCGGTATCATTGTCGTACATCGACACACTCTAACGGTAACACTTGACGGGTATCGGGGTTCGATTCCTACTTGTTAAAAAAGTTATGCTCGCTCTCATTTTTTTATGGAAAAGACAACGCAAACGAACGTGTGTCACTTGATGTTAAGTGATTACCGCCGCCTCACAACTCTAGCTGTGCTCTAGCGTACTTCTGGTAACAAAACAATGCGCAGCGTTATGGTCCGCCACAAACCTGCAATGTCCTGATAACTAGACAAAAAATAGGGAACAGAGATAACATAAGGTTCCTTCCTCTGCCTACTCTGTTAAATACAAAATACAACATATTTTTTATATAGTTAATATTAATTCAATCGATGTTCAGTGACATATTTTTTTCCTACATATAACACGGTGTCAGGAAGCTCTTTCGCTTTTTATCTAAACAGGTTGCAACTATAAACTAGTTCTAACCATTAAAGACTCCATTCGGTTACACAACCTTTTACTTTTCATAACCCACTTTATGTTAAGGTTGTCATACACATAATAATGAATTGTTAGCTAAGTTCAGACATGCGTGGATTTTTTATTTCTTTGTGAAACAGTGCACGGTGTTAAGTTGCGTCATTCAATAAACAATTTGGACAGAAATTGGAAGAGGAGGATATGTAGAGTCTTGATACAAGAATTTTATGCTTAACAATCTACAATAAAAAAAATCTACGATAATATATATATTTATAATAAAAGTGATCTCTTATAATACCAGCCTATAATATTAATGGAGCTAATCTCTGGTGTAAACTAGTAAAAAAATCATCTCTGAAAATAAACATAGAAAATATTCAAAAGACGATCTTACTTAAAACTGGCATGCTATATCACAATATCGACTGTGTCACAATCTTTATTGGTACAAATATTAGATCATCATAAAAAGCTTATTGGAGGAACAAAGAAAAGCTTTATTTCTATGGCAATAAAGTTCAAAATAGATGATTTTCAATTTCACATAAGCATATTAAATTTGTCACGTTTAACCTTAATAGTATAGACAGAAGGCTTAAATTTATATAAGGAAATTAATTTTGCGGTAGCATCGTGTTTCCTGTGCTATCTCTATGCTATAAAGTATTACGCTCGACTCGACGATGCAAATGTTGCAGTTGAAATATATACGTTTACTTTTCCTAAACATACATCTATGATAAGGGCTGGAGGTGTTTTTAAGATCTAGGTTCTAAAATTAGGCTGTCGTGGGATAGTGGGAAAGGCGTATTTTTTTTTTTTTATTTCTTTGCTCTAGTAACGCGGCAAAACGTAGCGTTGAATTTCGCCAACCAACGCTATGCAGTGTCTTAGATTTGACGGAAAGTAGGGAAGGAACAACGGGATACTAACGGAGGTCAAAGGAACGAAACGGAGATTTTAACTTTAGAGTCACAAGTTTCCTCTGAAACTGAATCGACATCTAATATCGTTTTAATATTTTTTTTATTTATCTCGCGTATAGCAAGTTAAGGAGAATGATTGTATTGTTGTTGATCCGTTCTCCACTTTTCGAATGAATTCATAATCACTACGTCTCGAGCGACATAACTCTAGGCCGAACTTTCTCTATCATGGCGATGAATTAAAATTTATTAATTTTCCTAAATGAAATCAACCGTACATTTATAGGGATTTCATATTTTCCAATATGGTTATGGTTATTTTTTTTTTAAATAATTGTAAATCCATTGCAAGTTAAACTATTAAGTAAATATTATCAAAATGAGTACAGCAATAATAATAAAAACTACGTACTGATAGAAAAACTCAGTCAACTTATCTGATTGGTAGTTTCTCATGACATCTAGTAACCTTATATTGTAAGCACATGTTAGTGTTACATTGTATACAATTTTACATGTGATATTTAGTAAATTACGAGAGTCAAAATTTGATTACCAATTTTGTTTCCAATGCCTTTTCAAATTTTATTGGAAAAATATCTTTCTATTTTTATTTCGTTTTTCTACTTCAAGGTGTCGTATCTATGGATCGATTTCTTTCGCGGTAGGCTGTCATGGCACAGTGGCGTAGGGTCTTGCTTGCTTATTAAGCATAAAATTAGAAAGAATGTAAATGTCTAAGCCCAACCGTCTGTTGCACTTGTCAAAAAAGCTGGAAAAAGCGTTAGCTGCTTGTTTGTTTTTATCAAAACTTTCCCGACAAATTACTTTCATGGAGACACGCATTTAAATCCTCTTAGGTTCCACTATCAAGATCGTTACATTTTTCGTTAGTTTATCTTTACCTTATATCTAGCACGTACCAGAATTGGCAACGGGAACTTTGGAACTTAAAACGCTTATATTCCACACTTTACGCCAAGTGGCGTGAAAGAGTGGCGGAACTCAACGCCGCGCGTCGCCTCATTAACAGAAGGAAGAAAATAAAGTCACCTAGCAGGAATCACCCAATACGCACAACTATCACCTATACAGCGACACTCACAACAGTCGATTCTACAGTGTCAAGATTAGTTCAACATATTTATAAACAAATCTTACATATTTCCAACATAACTAAAATCTTGCACTTCCTAGCGAGACAGACACTCGAAGGCAACACGCTACAGCAACGTCGTCTAAGAGCTAACATCGCCGTAAGTAGATTTAAACAACCGGTAAGTGGTTGGAGGACTGTACCATTTAACGCTTGGCTTTCAACATTTTATCTTAGTGTTTTTATTCTCGCTCGAGTTGTTTTAAAGTAAGTCGGGATGTTGTGGAACGGAAGATGCAAAAGGAGATAATAGATAAAAGATAGTGTGTTTTATTATTTGTTGATTACAAGAGTATAGGCTTAACTTGAAATGCTTTAAATTCAGTGAAGGGCTGAGTTGTTTTAATGGGAACGTAGATGGAACCTTAGGTTCCCAAGTTTCCTCTGCCTATAAGCTGAAGCCATATAAAACGTATCGAAATATTTTTTGTAATTACAAAAAACAGAGATCTTATCTGATCTGATTGCTACATTTTAATCTATAACATAATCCATCCATTTTGGAACTTATCTATACATACATATAACGTTATTTATGGCTTCGTCGGATTGATTAAATGGAAATAACCAGAATTGTACATAATGCTCTTGAAAACTCTAAAAATTTTCCATTTATGTAGCCTTTCCGATAAATCAAGGAAATAATTCAAATAACTTGTTTCTGAGATTAGCGCAGTCAATCAAATAACGGAATAAATAAAAAAAATTAACAAATAAAAAAAAATATCAAACTATAATATTAGTATGTGAGATGATATTTAGTTCGTGAGAACTGTGCGACCTGTCGTGGCGCAGCGGCACAAGAGTCTGTAAACGACAGGTAGTGGGTTTGATCCCCACTCGAGAAAATGAAATATTTAATATTTTCTACTTAAATATTTAGTGTCTGCATCTCTTTGCTCTGGTAACAATGCAAAGCGCGGCGTTGAGTTCCGCCACTAAATACGCAGTGCCTCATATTCGGCGGAAAGTGGGGAACGGGACGGAGTGTCTTAACACTAAGTTCTCAAGTTTCCTCTGCCTATCCTGCCATGTGCGGGATACAGCGTGAAGCTGAGTGAGTGAGTAAGTGAGTAAGTATTTAGTCCATACGTTAGTGCTTGGATTACACAGAATTATCAATTTAATACGAACTAACGTTACAAGCTTTACAGCGACATCGCGACACGTATATCGCGACAGTAATACCAAGAAATCGCCTTCCACTCTATTACTCTACTAATACTGGGTTAATCCTGTGGCTTTTGCTGTAATCTTTGCTAGGGTACATATATATTTAATGTATGCTCATTTTAAACTTTTTGTTTAAGTGACATTTTAATAACATAAGCATATTAAGGTATTTTATTAATTAGTAAATACACTGCTTCACACCTTTTTATTTTTCAATTTCCTAGGCATTGGGTTTTGAATGGCGTAACTCAACGCTGCGTTTTGTCTTATTGCCTAAGCGAGGAAATAAAGTGTCACTAACGTAGCGCAAAGATTCATCGTCTGACTAAAAATGCGACGAGCTTTGATTTCAATTAGTAAATATAATGAATTTAAAAATTTTATTTTTTTTAGCTCCACACTGTATCCCGCACGAAGCAGGGTAGGCAGAGGGAACCCGAGAACCTAGTGTTAACACACTCCGTTCCACTTTCGTTGACCACTTTCCGCCGAATTTGAGGCATTGCGTGTTGAGTGTCGGAACTCAACGCCGCGCTTTGTCTTATTACCAGAGCGAAGAAATGAAATATTAAATATTTAAATTGAAAATATTAAATATTTCATTTCCTTGACTGGGGATCGAACCCAGAACCTGTCGGTTACAGTCACACACTTGTGTCGCTGTGCCACGACAGGCCTCAAAATAATTTTCATATATTTTATTTTATTTTCGTTTTCATCGTTCTTAAGAGAAATAGTTTAAACTGATCTATTATACACCAATATTAATAGACTTCAAATATCTTATCAACTTGCAAAACTATATACACTAATTACATAAAATCACTTAAGCTAAATGGATTCGAGCAACAATTAGATAACGATACACATAAATATCGATTAATTGCGACTCTACATGATATCGATTTTAAATAAGGCGACCACCGCTTTATATAAAAAGAATCAAGAAATTTGCATCCCACAACGTTCGACGCGTAACAATTAAAGTGCTGAACTTCAACAAGCGGTACGAATGAGAATTCTGAAGAGATCCGACCTAATTGCTGCTGTTATTATGCCCCGTTTTTTTTTGTTCTACAAGTATTTGCGCGATCGGTTCTTTAAATGATGATTGAAATTCCTTCTTGGGTAATAGACCTCACTAAACATAAACTAAGACGTTCATATTAGCTTATATCGTGATAATATAAAACTGTACCAATCTTACAAGCTACCATGCCGTATCTATATCACAGTTGCCAGAAACAATAGAGCCAGGTGATATATTTTTTTGGTACTTTATCCACCCTGCCCACTCTCTTCAATTTCTACATACTACGTGCTTTTACAGGTATATAGTTGCTGTACTCTGGTAAGATAACCAAGGTCTTCCTTGGTCTCTCAATCTCTAATGCAATAATAATTGAGTAATCAGAAGTGACTTCATGCTTAGCCTGAGTAACCAGAAATGCTTTATACTAAGCCTCTAATTGCATATCAAGGACGCAGGATATAACACGCAACTGAAAAGACACACACACTGTACCATAATTACAATTTTAATAAAATTATGTATAAAAATTATGAACATATAATTTCAACAAAGCTTTCTCGCTTTTTTCTTGTGAAACTGATATAAAAATCATAATATGATGAAAAAAAAACATACGATATAAAATACTTGTGGGTACATACGACAATGATAATTCTAACGCACAGTAGATACATATTGTGCGTCCGAATACGGCCACTGAACTTTAATACTTTAATTAGCCCATTATACACGTCGTTGACCGCGCGGCCTTCGCGAGGTCGTACACACTATTTTACTCAAATAACAAATTTTTTTGCAATTCTATTATATAAAGTGTTTTTGGCATTTTTTGTATCTTTATTTAATGTACTTTATTTGGTTTTTTTTGCGTTAGTATAGTTTTTTGAGCTAGCTAAACTTCTTATTCCTATACCCCTAAAAATTTACAAATTCTCTTAATCTTAATTCTTTTCTCGATCTCCAGTAATTTTGTTGCTATCAACGAGCAATAGTTACTGGCGATACTAGCGGTCAGGTGAGTCGGTAACAGAAAAGTTTTTTGTCTACATATTTCTTACTAGATGGTACTATTTCTTAAGTACTTTCATTTGGTTTTTGAAGCTAGTTTACTTAAATAATGCTTTTCTTATTTTATAAATAACAATAAATGAAAATATTAGTTAGTCAATATTTACCAAAATCATTAATATTTTATTTGCTACCCGCTGTTTCCAAATACAATTCAGTATGAAGAGGGAACCCAGCGTGAATTGACTTCCCCACGCAATGAACGCTAACCGGCAGGTTCTGGGTTCGATTATCCCTCGAGGAAATGAAATTTTTAATATTTTCAATTTGAATATTTAATGATTTTATTTCTTTGCTCTGGTACAAGGCTAAACGCGGCGTTGAGTTTCGCCACTTAACAAGCAATGCTTCAAATTCGGCGAAAAGTGGGGAACAGAAGTGCAACGGAGTGTCATAACACTAGGTTCCCAAGTTCCCCTCTGCCTACCCTGCCATGTGCAGGATACAGCGTGAACCTGAGTGAGTGAGTATTCTTCAATGGATAAAAGTTTAAAAAATTAGACAACAATTGATAAGACATATATATGAATAACGAATATTTTACAACAAAAGCCTCTTAAATCATGCGTATGTAATATAATGATGTAAGATTCAAATCCACGGAACTGCGGTCACATTGTGTTGCCAAACGGAATGCCGGCTAGGATTATATAAGGTACATTAGATAATATTTTAATAATTCTCTTGTGTATGATAAAAAAGGCCTGTAAGGCCTGACGTGGTGCAGCGGCACAAGCGTGTGACTGTAAACGCGAGATTTTATCTTCAATTTCTACTGGAGGACCTGAAATATTTAATATAATGTTTTTATTTTTTTGTTTCGGTGACAAGGCGGCAATGAGTGCCACCATTCAACGCGAAATGTCATAATTACAGCGAAAAGTGGGGAACAGAACGGAGTGTCTTAACACTATGTTCCTAAGTTCACTCTGCCTACTCTGCTATGTGAAGCTGTGTCGAAATATAAATAATATTTAAATTTCTCATTAATGCGTTTTGCTAAAAGATTTGCTTAGCAAGTTATAAAATCCAAAGAGCACTTATCTGGATTTTTTTGGTGTTTTTCTTGTAAAGGTCACATGAACGTACAGTATACCAAATAATTTAAATCACCTTTTTTCTATTCTATCTTGACCAGAAAAGCACTTTATTGTTAAAATTGTTGTTTCAAGTGTATTTCACTCACTCATTTTAATTCAAAACTAATTTAAACTAGATAAAACCAATTTATTGGCTTATGGATATTTTCAATAACTATACTTTGTGATGCATTTATAATTAATTGAAGTTCATTATTGGTATCTAAAATTGGCTTTGTTGGTCAGAGCGCTTGAACGGTTTTCAAGAGGTGCAGGTTAAAATCCTGCTTGGTTAAAAAAAATTATAAGCTTTTTAAATTTAAGTTCATTATATCTAAAACTAGTTTCTATACATAACTATCAATAAATTCTAATTAATGTAAAACATCTAGTATTATGTAGGTTTGAACTCAAAACTGCTCTTTAATACAGCTTTTATTTATTTTCACGTCTATCCTGACTTATGTGAGTGAACTTGAGAACTAAGTGTTAAGACACTCCATTTTGTTTCCCACTTTGAGTGGCGGAACACATAATCTTGTTGCCATAGCGAAGACACGCAAAGATTAAATATTTCAATTAAAAATATTAATTCCCGAGTGGGGAAACGAAGTATTGAACTATCGAAGCTACGCACCAACAAGTCAATCACACAATCATAAGTAATCATTTTTATTTATAATATTATAGATATAAATTAAAGTCTTTTGGATAAGTTCATTTATTTATACTATAAGTTCACACTTCCAATGTTAAGGTAAAGTAAGGCTCTACAGAAAGGGCCCTACAGGTTTTGATTATGCGGTAAATTCTATACAAAATGCAGAAAAAAAATGCATTAAATACAACTATACAATAAATTCTCGTAAATTTTGATTGCATTGACTTAAAAGCTCAATGTTTTGTACTCGTCTTGACCATAGATCTGAATATTTGCCTCTAAGCAATCCAATGAGATAGCCGGTATTAAAATCCTATAAATGTTAAATTTCTTCCTTTTGAGATACGGAACCCTAAAACGTTCCATAGAACATCAAACTGACACTATAGTGTCTTAACACTACATTACCTTTCTTTCTTTCTTTCACGCTGTATCCCGCACTAGGCAGGGTAGGCAGAGGGAACCCGGGAACCTAGTGTTAAGACACTCCGTTCCTCTTCCGTTCCCCACTTTCCGCCGAAATTGGGGAATTGCGTGTTGAGTGGCGGAACTCAACGTCGCGCTTTGCCTTATTACCAGAGCAAAGAAATGAGACATTGAATATTTAAATTGAAAATATTAAATATTTCATTTCCTCGACTGGGGATCGAACCCAGAACATTACCTCTTTCAATCAATTCCGCTACACAACAACGTGAAGTCAAAAAGATTACCTTAAAAGCTATATGCCACTTTAACTCTCGCTGATATATACAATAATATTCTGACCTGGATTTATAGTTTTATATGTATCTTATGAAAGTGACACGAGAAAAATAAGCCCTCGGTCATACCTCGAGAGTATTATCTTTTACAGGGGTGTCACTGTATTCATTTATGATATATATTTTTACATTATAGGGCTAAAAGACTGTCATAAAGAAAATATATGTACATGCAAGGTTAGAAATTTATTACTGTACTTAGTAAATATGTCATAAGTATAGAGCAAAGCGTCCGAAGACAAATTGGACGGTTGTGGGTTCAATGCCCATTTGAAAAATTAATTATTTTTATATAGTATATAGTAAGGATACAAAGCGCAGCGTAGAGTTTCTTCGCCGCTCGCCACGCAATGTATTGAAAAAATCAAGAGCAGAATTTTCAAAGCTATTTTAATTGTGTCGCACTTGATATATATATATATATATATATATATATATGTCTGACAACTATACGCTCGTTCGATTTCTATTGTAAGATATGAATAAGTCCATCCATTGTTAATTTTTTGGAGGATTGAGCACTGAGCGAGAAAATTAAAATATTTATAATTTCAATTCAAACTCGATTAGTATTTGCACGCTTCTGCACTGTACCACGCCAGATATCTCTAAATTGTATGTATTTGTTTTCTTTCTTTATGGCCTCTTGTTGTGCTGTATTTCGTGTGCGTTTTGTATTCCTCTAGGGTTTGTTTTTGATAAAAATAGTTATTTGGTTTATTTTATTTTATTTTTGAATTATTCAGAAATACATAGGATTTCTAATATGTTTAAAATATTATTCCATAATAAGCAATGAAAAATACTTTACTGGAAAACGTTTTAAACTATTTTTTTAATTCTGAAAACAATGTTGAAAAATAGCTAACACTCTAAAATATAAAAAAAAGAATAGATTTTACCAAATTCATTCTATTTTTTTTTTCAAATAAATGTGTCAGCCCTACGAAAATACGTTACGAAGCGTTCACGCGCAGAGCACGCTGTATATAATATTCCACACCTTTAAGAATAGCGATCAGTGACCCGTAACTTGGCATATCGATGTAAGGAAGTGTTTGAATTTTTACACTGCCATGTGTTATTTGATTTATGTTGTGATTTTTTGATAGTTAAGATCTGTATCTCGGATATGACGGGGTAAGCAAGGGGAACTTGGGAACCTAATTTTAGTTCTGTTTCCCAATTTCCGTTGAACTTATGACATTGCGTGAAAAGTAATGGAAGACCAGTTACCAGAACGAAGAAATGATATTATTATATATTTCAATTCTTTGAGCAGGGACCGAACCCATAAGCTGGCGACAGCCTATAATAAAATGTTTTTACTTACTATTGTAATGTATCTACAATATATCTATATTTTATGACTGTTTTTGTTTTAATATAATAATGATTTTAAAACTCACTAAATAACGTATATTAATGTTTTTTTTTCGCAAAGAAGTTCAGTAGAGAGAACCTGGTGTTAAGACACTGTGTTCCCCACGCACGTCCCAATTTTTGAGACTTTGTGTGTGGCGGAACTTGATGTGCAAATTGCTTTATGTATAAATTTGTAGTGTGTGCAATAACCAAATGTATAGTCATTTACATATGTATGTATTTTCAGAATTGAAATCTGTAGTAATTTTTCACAGGTATTTACTTATTGAAGCGTCACGCTGTATTCCGCTTAAAAAAGTGTAGACAGGGAGAACCTAGTGTTAAGACACTCTGTTCCTCAATAATAGCCTAATTTCGATATATTACGTGTTGAAGAACGAAATTTAACTCACCAGAAGGAAGGAATGAAAATAATTTATTTACCTTGAATAAAACGCACTGTTGTCACATTTTCTCGTACAGTCAGGCGCTGTACCACTAAGCCATAAATGCCTCAATTACCTCTTGTAGAAAAAAAAACAAAACAATTTACTGTATAAGAAATAATAAAATAAATAATTATAAAAGAACGTACAGAAATTAGTTTAAGCAAGCAAGAATATATGAAAATACAAAGGAAAATAATAATATGGTATGCAACAGTCCCTCTCGCTATTTGTTAGAGACGACGTGCCACGCCGGCACTACCGCAATATTTATTCAAAACATCCAAGCGTTTAATTAACCGGCACCAAAGATAAATAGTAATGAGTTTAACTTTAATATGTTAGCTTTTTTACTGAATTTACTTAAACTCAATCGGTTGTGTTTTCAAATATTAAATTGCTGTTTTTTTGTTGTTGTCTTTCAACGTTGTAACGGCGTTGAGTTCCGGCGTTCAAGCAATGTCTGAAAAATTGGGCAGTGGGTGGGAAACGCAGTGTCTTATATCTAGGTTACCTCTGTTTACCTTGATACATACGGATTAAAGCTCGAAGCTCCTTCCGGTGCCTACGAGATTAGGTAATAATAGTGCAATCTTTTATTTTTTCATGTTATTCTTTTATATAGAAATTGAAGATAAAATTTCGCAAAGATTTTTTTGTTTCAGCTTCACGCTGTATCTCGCACGAGGCAGGGTAGGCAAAGGGAACCCGGGAACCTAGTGTTAAGACACTCTGATCCACTTCCGTTTCCCACTTTCCGCCGAATTTGGGGCATTGCGTGTTGAGTGGCGGAACTCAACGCCGCGCTTTGCCTTATCACCAGAGCGAAGAAATGAAACATTAAATATTTAAATTGAAAATATTTCATTAAAGTATTTCATTTCTTCGACCGGGGATCGAACCCAGAACATGTCGGTTACAGTCGGGAACAGTCACACGCTTGTGGCGACAGACACGACAGGTTTGTGTATAATTTATTATTTAATATCACATGAGTGACTTACTTTGTATTATATATATATATATATATATATATATATATATATATATATATATATATATATATATATATATATGTATATATATATGTAGTGTAAGAGCGGACAGGCAATAAACCAACAGGTCCTATAACCAAGCCTCCCACGTAACTGATAAGCCCATTACAGTTTATTTGATCTTCTAATCTTTGACCCCACAACATCATCGCCGGACGTGATCTGACGTGCTAAGATAATGATAGGTACAGGTACCTTCATTAACATATATTTAACTGAATATTTTTACCTGTAATCATAATGTAATAATGTATATATAATATGTATATATATATGTATATATATATATATATATATATATATATATATATATATATATATATATATATATATATATATATATATATATATATATATATATATATATATATATATATATATAAAGCAAAGACTAGAACCTAGTTTCCATCTGGACTTCTGCCTTATGTCTACACTTATTATGAACATGGCACTTGACATACTATTTTTATATATTTTAACCTTTCGCATATCTAAATTTGAGTAACTTTTCTACGATTGTGTATAATTTTACTTCCTATATTAACGTTTGACAATACTTACATACCTTATTAACAAAAAAATTAATACATACATACGCAAACTTAAATATATCAACTATATACGACGCGTACTTCCCATTAGGGCGAATGGGAAGTACCTACGCAGTGCATATGTATACTTAACATGTCGTAGGTATAACAATAGAAAATTGTACTCAAATAGATGCAAATGCCATGCTAAATTTAAATTTATCAACTTTTATACGTTGTATATCGTTTCCCATTGACCTGCAATCCTCAATTTAATTAGAATCTATTACTCTTTGAATTAAACTCATATTTAATCATTGAAAATTATAAAAACTATAAAATCTTCTATGGAAAAACGACGAATATTCACCCAAAAAATTCACTGGTCTCAGACGACAACATCAAATGATATTACCGTCACGAATAAGATATAAACTGGATTGCGCGTAACGGCACGGATGTCTTTTATTGCTGGAGGTCGCTTCATTAGTTTTTATCGCTATCACCCACCCACCTAATTATGAACTTCTGTATAGTGTCCTAGAAGCTTAAAAGAAACACCTGACACTATATAGTTTTGGTTAAATGTCCTTTTTTTAAAACAATTGTATTGAAAACTATGAATTTAAACGTTGATTATTAATAAAATTTCGTTAATAGAAAGCTGGGGATGGTAGGATCTTAACACAAGATTTCCTAGTTGCTTCTGTCTCCAAACTTAGAGAAGACGCATGGAAATTGTACCGTAAAACTACTCATTTTATGCTTTAAAATGCGTTTTTTTTTTTTTTAAATAATATAATAAATAATTTATAAATAGCTACGCGTACACGTTTCTTGCATATATACTTTTAGGTTAACTGAGGGAACCTTGGTACCCTCCGCTCCCATTTAGACACTTTCGTTCCTTCACCGCATTTCTACCAAATTCTAAAGGCGTTGCGTATTCAGTATTTCACATCATCGCGCTTTTCACTCATTACCAAAGGGAGAATAAAATAATACCTACACATTTAATTTTCTGGAGCAAGAACCAAACCTAGAACCTGTCACATTTACAGTCGTACGCTTGTGCTCCTGCGCCACCATAGATCTCAATTTATAAAATTAATTTTGATATATCGAGCAACATTCGCGTAATTATAACCACATCCGGGGTCACTTACCTTATATACATCTAAAAGGATGTACAATTTCTCAAGGATCCTAAGGAAGTTGGTATATATATTAAATAATATTAATGATGTAACTTTTGACGATAAAGCAAGAACGTGTATGGAATTTAGATCAAATTACAATTAATATTCAATAAATTATTTATCAATAAAGTGGGGAACGGAAGTGGAACGGAGTGTCCTAACACTAGGTTCCCGGGTTCCCTCTGCCTACCCTGCCTCGTGCGGGAAATACAGCGTGAAGCTAAAAAATAAATATTTACTAAACTTAAATTTATTTAAATTTAAGTATAATATTAATGATGTAACTTTTGTTTAAATTTAAGTTTAGTATTTTCTATCCTAAGTGTGAAATAACACTTTAAAACATAGTAAAAATAAAAAAATATTTATCAAAATATAGAGCATAAATATGTGTACATAATATTTAAATCAATAGAGTAACATCTATACAAACATTTTATAAATTATCTGTATTAGGTATTCCAAATATTTATTTTTCGTAGCTTTCAAGTAGGCTGCTGTATCGTACACATAACAAGTGCTAACTAACTCAGTTTTCCCTTCCTTTCGCTCAGTTTACACTATATTGCGTGTTTATTGCCGGAACTCAACGCCGATAAAACGCCAATGAAGTCCTCGAGTAAAAATTGAAGCCAAAACAGTCACGTTTACTATCAAACGTTGTGCCACTGCGCCACCACCACTTCAGTTTAAGTACGCTTGTTATCATCATACATCATATCATGTACCAAAAAAACACATCTACTTATCTTTGATTGAGTAGTTTAAAATAACTGAATCGATACTTAACTTCACGCTGGGTCCCGCATATTGAAGAGTAGGCAGGGGAACTTGGGAACCTAGAATTGAGACACTCCGATCCGTTCCCCATTTCAGCCATTACGTTTGCGGAACTTAACGCCTCGCTATACCTTGTTACCAGAGGGGAGAAATGAGAATATTCAATATTCAAATTAAAAATATTAAATATTTCATTTCCCCGAGCGGGAATCGAACCCACAACCTATCTTTTACAGTCGCACGCTTGTGCCTCTGCGCCATGGCAGGCCTTAACTGAATCGATAAAGTTATAATACTTTGGAATCCCCAAACAGATAAACGCTCAAGATCTTCAATAGGTTCAACGTTCAATTTTATATCTAAAAGCTTCACAAGCCATTGCCTACAACGATTATGTGAATCTCAGTAACGATCAAACAATGTATAAGGGGACCGTTAAATAGAAATGTATTTTTATAGAATTATCGAGGAATGAGCTGAAAAAGTCCTTATTAGATATAGAATATTCTATATTATATATACACATAATAAAATTGTAATCGTATCGTTGTCTATACATAAAATTTGTATAAAAAATATATTATTGGGGACACTTACACAATATAATAGAACTTAAAATAATTATAAAGATTTTATCTGTTATTTACCGCGGCGTTGAGTTCCGCCACTCAACACGCAATGTCTCAATTTCGGCGGAAAGTGAGGGACGGAAATGGAACGGAGTGTCTTAACACTAGGTTCCTAAGTTCCTTCTGTCTACCCTGTCATGTGCGGGATACAGCGTGATGCTGTTGATTGTGGTTTGATCTCAGGAATGCCTTAACCGATTTGAATGCAATTTTCACTATTGTAATTTGGCAAAGTTCTTGAAACTGACCTAAAAGTTCAAATAATATGAATATACAATCAACATATGTTTTTACTATTTTTTAAAGTGTCATTTCACACTTAGGACAGAAAATATTGAACTTAAATTTAAAAAGCGTATATAATTTTTTTTGAACGAAGCAGGATTTGAACCCGCGCTTCTTGAAAACCGTTCTACTTCTACTTCTATTATTTCAATCGGTTCATGAACTAAAAAATATATCAATTTCATGTGTTTCCACAATATTTCTACATATTTTTCTTTCAATTGGCTGACATCTAGTAGTAACTTAAGATGGTCTTAGAATTTGAAAGTAATGCGATTTTCAAATAAAAAATAAATGTGTTGTTCAAGCGGGCGAAGCCGCGTGCGGGTCAAGTCTAGTTATTAGATATTATTTTATTATGAGCCACTGTTGTATATCGGGCACAGCGTCTGACTGCGAACACAATGGTTGCGGTTTCGGTGCCCACTCGGGGGTATTAATTATTTTCTTCCTTCTTGTAAGGGCTATTACATGAAACATGTCGTAACAATGCGTTTTGCCACCCGACAAGCAATAATTTAAAAATAAAGTACAGATATTGTTTTTCTACTTTACTGCTATGTAGGATACAGTATTATTCTAAAAACAAATACCTGTATTGGTAAAAATCACTAAAATCATTTTAACTATTTTTTTTTAATTGACTTTGGCCAGAAAGAAAACTGAATAATAGAAAAAAATAAGTTAAACACAACACAACTAAAAACATTAAGCAATTGTAAATAAGTATTATTTTTTCGTAATGCTGGATAACATAAAAAAATATAAAATATCTTAATACATAGTATTCTCTCTTACCAAATAATAAATTTGAAAAACTATCTATGGGTACCGGAAATTGGCAAATAACTCCCTATAGAGATGCTAACTACATTAATAAACTAGTTATTCTAACAGCGCAGAAAGATTTCACGTATGTTGATGAGAAAATTTGGATTAGTTCAGTTGCCCGGTTTCCAGGAGCCGCTGGTTCAAATTTTGCTACATTCAAACTTTTATACGCTTTTAAATTTAAGTTTAAAATTAATATTTTCTTTCCTAAGCGAGGAATACTTTAAAAAAATAGTAAAAATATTAAATAAATAGCATTCTCTCCTGCCAAATAATATTTCTTACGAATTGTCTGTGGGTAAAGGAAATTTATAAAGATCTCCCTACAGAGATACTAACAACATAAATAAGTGGTAACAACCGTATAAAAAATTTCCACGTAACTTGATAAGAACGTGTGACTTAGTTGATCAGAGCGCTTGGACGGTTTCCAACTCGCGCTGGTTCAAATCGTGCTACTTACAAATTTTTATACACTTTTAAATTTAGTATTTTTTTTCCTAAGTGTGAATAATACTTTAAAAAATACATAAAAAATATTCATGCTTATTGTGGCCTTTGATAGGACCTTTTAATTTTAACGGGGTACAGTCAAAAAGACTAACACACATACTATTCAAAAATAAATAATATGGAAGGTATACATTGGGCTAATTAAAGAATGGTTTTCAGCTTTAAATAAAAAATAAAAGAGAGAGAGTCTACATGCTGTAGAATATCTTATTAAAGATTGTTAAGCCTAGCCTCTGGCCGTAACACTGATATTATTAGTAAACACACGTTTTCAATTCCAACTGAACTGAGCAGTGAACACTGCAACTTGGCAAGGTCGGGAAAGCGTTGAGTAGGTTGACCATATTATTATAGCATTGTGGATTTTCTATTTTATGTAATGGAAGGAACTTTATGAATTACAATATTGTAGTGACAATTTTAATGTTTGAGGCATGTCGTGGCACAAGGGCATATATGTGTTCGATTCCCACTCGCAGATATAAAATATTTAATATTTTTAAAAGAAATATTTAATATTTTCATTTCTTCGCTTAAGTGTACAAGGCGTTGAGTTCCACCATTCAACACGCAATGTCTCAAATTCGGCAGGATTTGGGTAATGTAATAATGTCTTAAAACTAATTTGCCAAGTCACTCACTGCTGCCCGTGAAGCTGACAAAAAAATAAATACAACCAAAAAATAAAAACCATTCCTAATTTATGCATATGTGATGGTGCATCTACACAGATGCCCTAGAGGTAGTAGCTCGCGCCGCATAACGCTAAACTTTTCATTGTACTTTCTGTCACTAGCTATTTTCTTAGCGTTGCTTTTGTAAAATTTGTATTTTTCAAGTATTCCGTTAGAGCACGCGAGGTGCAGGTTTCACATTTGTATAAGCAACTTTGTATGATTTTTCTCCACAAGGAGTTTGTTGGTATCAAAGTTCTTTTGTAAATTTTAACTGACGCTGTAAAATGTACTTGTTACCATATATTTTGATAAATGTTTTGCGTTCAAAAAAATGTGTTAATAAATTTTTACATTTATTGCATTTTTGGGTTTAATATACTACTTTACATGAACAGACATTTCAAGTATCATATTACAAGCATCTCTATCATCTCTACCATCGTTTGAGTTGGATTCCACTCTACTACCCCTGCCAAGATATTTTAGTTTGATTTCCAAATCTGGTAGACAAGATGGTTTGAAAATATGACGTTTAATACCAGTACACTCAGCTTCCTTAGGCCTGTCGTGGCGCAGCGGCACAAGCGTGTGACTGTAACCGACAAGTTGTGGGTTCGATCCCCACTCGAGGAAATGAAATATTTAATATTTAAAATTTAAATATTTAATGTTTTCATTTCTTCACTCTGGCACAAGGCAAAGCGCGGCGTTGAATTCCGCCACTCAATACGCAATGCCTCAAATTCGGCGGAAAGTGGGAAGCGAAATTGAAACGGAGTGTCTTAACACTAGGTTCCTCTGCCTACTCTGCCATGTGCCGGATACAGCGTCAAGCTGAGTAGAGTACACTAAGCTTCCGTTGCTTACGAGAAAACTCGTAAAGCTATTTTTCTTTCACCACTATCATATGATTAATATCATTCACTTAACTGTCTCTAAGTAATTCCAAACTTTAAGATAAATGCTTAGAATTTACGTGTGTCTTACTACAATTTATATAGGCATTAACTCCTGCTTGATATATGAAGTAAATCAAATTAATGACGGTACTTACATGATAATTACCGAAATAGCAGAGTTTACTGCTCATCAGTAGGTGAAGCGACGTGCGAATGACTTTCCAAAGAAATTAAAAGCCTAACTTTATGCAAATAAGGTTTAAATTTATATGGATATGGTAATAATGGCTGAAACTTGTGTACAGGATATTAAGAATATTAGATAAGAAAGGTCAAACCCCTTCTTTAGTGGTATAACTACGTTTAATAGAAACTCCTTAAATTATTCAATAACTTGGCAGTTCCGTAAGCTTCAAGATGTTAAGGCTTGAAGATTAAGAACTCTAGTCTAGTTATTTATTATATAATTTCAGTTTAGAGATAATTTTAAAATTTTTAATAATATCATTCTATATGTATGTATGTTATTATTAAGTAATAATGTTAAAAATGTATTATCGAAACAACCTTATAAGATGCTTATGTATATAATTTAAAAAATAATTAAAAAAAAAATAAAATATATGTATAAAGTAATAATGTATAATCGTAGCTCCTAAATTAATTAAACTATTTAAGCGTTTTTTTTTTAAATCAAAAGCCTTATTCATCATAAGTTTAACGTCTTGCGTAGAAATCTCTATCTCACTTACATTAAAAATGTGAAAGTTAAGTAAGGATGTATGTTTGTTTCGCTTTCACGCAAAAACTACTAAACACATTTAGATGAAACTTTACAGTAACAAAGCTCATATAGCTGAATAGCACATGGACTACATTACTTTATGACAAATTTTAGTATAAAATAAGTAATAGTTAACTTGAGTGATTAAAGTTGATGAAATTAAAGCTTTAATATATTTAATCCGCGGTTAGGATTTCATACAACATGTGTTATAATATAAATGTACTCTTGGGAACTCGTAACTTTATTTTCTATTATACAAACTAAACATATTTTGGTTAATTAAAATTTTCATAATCTCCATAATGATTGGGCTTAAAACATATAACGTACCTACGTATGTTATTGTTAAGACCTTTGCCAAAATATACATAAGTGTAATTAGAAATTGTTAGATATTTATATTGCTATGAAAAATATTTAAAGGTTAAGTTTTTCTGATTATTTCTATTATTTAAATAAGATCCTTATTTTTATTCTCAGCTTCACACTGGGAACCTTGGGAACCTAGTGTTAAGATACTCAGTTTCGATCTTCATCGTTCGCCGAATTTGAGGTGATATATGTTAAGGGGCGTAACCCAACGCCGCGACACTAGAATTTGTATATTTAATATTAATTTCAGCTTGACACTTCCACTTGATTAAGATATAGTCGGATAGACAGACAACAAAATTATTCTAGAATGGTTCTTTTTTTTCTATTATAAAAAGAAATCCTAAAAGCTATTATAAATAACTAATAACGTATATTATTTACGTTATATTTAAAACGTAATATGCCGACGTGACGTCAAGGTCCGGCTTTGGGGTCAACAGCGAAAGTCAATCGGTGACAAGAAAGCGAAAATTGGTACAAGGTTACCGGTTGCTTAACTTTGCGGTAACATTATTTGGAGTCGGACTTCCTATTCATTGTTTGACAGCTGAATTATAAAGATATATGTGTTCAGAATAAATTTGTATTTGTTTTTTTTTTAGTCTTCCACTGAAAATATTTTTTTTTTATCTTCACACTGTATCCCGCGCGAGGCAGGGTAGGCAGAGGAAACCCGGGAACCTAGTGTCAAGACACTCCGTTCCACTTCCGTTCCCCACTTTCCGCCAAATTTGAGGCATTGCGTGTTGTTCTGAAAATATTTAATATATCATTTCCTTAGTTGGGTGTTTGGATTACTTAGAAATTCCCATGGTGAGACAAAATGCTGCGTTGAACTCCGCCGCTTATCAGTCAATGATTCGTCGTGAGAAGCATGAATCTGTACAGACAATGGAAATCGTAGAGTTCTATCACTGTATCACTAAGGTAATTGGTGAAAACGTGTTTAGATAGGTGGTACATCCATAGATTTTTTCTCGATTAACATTTTATATTTTTTAATCATGATTTGACTATATGTTATCTTTTACCATTTTCCTATATAACCTTTTTAGGTATTATTAAGTAAATTTATTATAGGCTAAAACGCGGCTTCCCTGGCAAAATTAGTTTTTAATTTTAAGATCAAAACAATATTTCAAGTCTACATAAATTATAGCCGATATATCGATATTCGAGATTATAAGCTACATTACTATATATATTAATCTAAGCCCGTCCAGTAGTTTATGCATAGAAAAAATCCATCTTCACAAACGTTCACATTTACAAAAATAAGTATATACTCGTAGTAGATTTACATATTAATTTTAAATATTTTTGATGTATTTAAGTTTTAACCAAATATTAAATATATACATACTCTCAGCTTCACGCTGTATCCCGTACATGCAGGGAAGGCAAAGGGAACTTGGGAACTTAGTGTTAAGACACTCTGTCCCACTTCCGTTCCCCACTTTCCGCCGAATTTGAAGCATTGCGTGTTAGGTGGCGGAACTCAACGCCGCGTTTTGCCTTGTACCAGAGAGGCGAAGAAATGAAAATATTAAAAATTTAAATTGAAAACTTTAAATAATTCATTTCCTCGAGTGAGGATCGAACCCACAACCTATCGATTACAATCACACGCTTGTGCCGCTGCGCCAAGACAGATCTAAATATATAAATAAATAATACATATAAAATATAAAACAAAAGAAAACTTATCTGCATTCCTCTCAAATTCATAAACGCATATACATAACAGCCGACGAGTACTGGCCTCTACGAATTTACTATTAATTATAATATTCATTAAATTAAGAACACCCTCAGGGTGACCACAACTCGACAATGGCACTGTACCATTATATATTTATTAAGGTCGGAATATACGCTAAAACGAGAATGTGATATTTCAATAACCATTAATATACATTTTACGTTCGCCCGAACACGTAAGGTCAGTTTCCCTTATTAAGTGTTAAACGATATTGAACTTGACATACTTGAGATACAATACCGAGTTAGTTATATTGTGAATGTTCTAAATAATCGTTACTCTAATATTGTTATTTATTTTTATTTATATACTCTTTGTTGGACACGATTTAAAAAAGTGTTCAAGAGATGGATTTAGCTAAAAGTTTACGCTGTAATAAAAAATTATAAAGGTTTTTAAATAGTAAATATTTTAAATAGTAAATATGTATACAATGAATATACTTGTTCTTTTCTCTTCTCAGCCTCACGTTGTATCCCGCACATGGCAGGGTAGGCAGAGGGAACTTGGGAACCTAGTGTTAAGACACTCCGTTCCACTTCCGTTCCCCACTTTACGCCCAATTTGAGGCATTGCGTGTTGAGTGGCGGAACTCAACGCCGCGTTTTGTCTTGTACCAGAGCGATGAAATGAAAACATTAAATATTTCGTTTGAAAATATTAAATATTTTATTTCCTCGAATGGGGATTGAACCTACGACCTGTCGGTTACAGCTACACGCTTGTGCCGCTATACCACGACAGGCCTCAACTTGTTATTTTCCAATAATCTGTAATTTAAAGTATATTACACCACGCTGTATCTTGGGCACTTGGTCACCTAGTGTTAAGACACTCCGTTCTCTACTCTCCGCTGAAATAAGGAGCTCCTAGATTTAGTGATTCAGTGATTGATTTCATTTTCTCACGTGAGGATCGAACCAAAAAACTGTCGCGCTTGCTTAGTATTAAGTCGACACTATTTTAAAATACTTTTTCATTTTAAATATTAATAATTAACTTTCTCTACTCTACTCTGCTCAACTTCACACTGTATCCCGCACATGGCAGGGTAGGCAGAAGGAACTTGGATACCTAGTGATAAAACACTCCGTCCTACTTCCCTTCCCCACTTTCCGCTGAATTTGAGGCATTGCGTGTTGAGTGGCGGAACTCCGCGTTTTGCCTTGGACCAATCCCAAGAAACGAAAACATTAAATATTTAAATTGAAAATATTAAATATTTCATTTCCTCGAGTGAGGATCGAACCCACAACCTGTCGGTTACAGTCACACGCTTGTGCCGCTGCGCCACAACAGGCCTCAATTATTAACATTCTTAAAAAAAATAGGAAAAAAGCATATACCTATTTATTTATTACGAAAATTGTAAATTTCGATAATCAATATAATATCTCGCTCTCTATCACAGTATAAGTAAATTAGAAAAAAAAAATGTAAACACAAATTGTGGTTAAAACGTACAAAAGAAAATATTAACAAAGTATTCATTATAATATTTTCATACTTCCGTAACGTTCGCGTGTTGAACGACAATTTTAAACTTACTCTCACGAAATTAATATAGAAAAAAGCATAAAAAAAAATAATATTTCAACAAAGAGGGGAAACAATATTAATTTACTTCTTTGTCAAAATAATAAGGCGGTAACGAGGGCGAGGGAAATAATTAGTTAAAAAAACCGTAACAGCTGTCACCCGCTGAAACAGTAAATAAGCCATAAGGAACGCTTTTTACAATGTAAAAGACATTGAGATATTTTTGTCTTTGTGGACTAAATTAGAAATATGTATGCATGTATACATAAAAACTATATTTTTTCTTTCATTTTCACGCTGTATCCCGCTTTATCACGCTGTACCCATCATATAGCAGGATAGGCGACGGGAACTTTAAAATTTAATGTTAAATCTGTTCCTAGTAAAACACTTCTGTTACTTACTTTCCGCTGAATTTCAGGTATTGCATTTTGAGTGGCGGAACTCAACGACTAAAGCCAAGATGCAAAATTTAATAAAATTATAATATAATAAGAACAAGAAAGTAATTTAGAAAAAATAAATAAATAATTGTATAGTTCAACTATAATGCAATATTATAAGTGCATTATGGCATTTTTAAAATAAAATGCCTTTTTTCGTAGCTTTAAGTATTGAAAGTAGATTTAGAACTAAACAAATTTCTATGTACATTATAATTAAAATTAGTTAGACTAGAAATCATACAAACAGATGATCAATACAGTGATCATTTAACGTTGTAATTGATTTTTGTGTCCTTTTGAACTATGGGATACTAAAGTGGTTAACCACTTTAAATAAAAAAAATACCTATATATCAAAGCTACAGATTTATATTTATATGTATATAAAAATCATGTTTGTGAAAGAATTCTGACGATATTTGATATGTGTGTATTTTATTATCCCTCGGGGAGTGCTTATGTTTGGGAAAATCGTATTGGCAATTGGTTGAGGTGAGGAAATAGTGGTTTTTTATGTCAAAATTTTTACTGGTATTGAAATTTTGTATAAAATCTCGTTAAATTTACCATTGTATCAATAATAGACATCGTCTCAGCGCTTCTACATACCGATTAAAGTTTTATAAGTAATTATATTTTTTAGGCCTATCGTAGTGCTGGCAATGAAACACTAGCTAGACAGTGTATACGGGGTACGGGGTGTTGCTCGATCCTCAAATCCAGGAAATGAAATATTTGAATATTTTAATTTCTTTGCGGTAACTTACGTAGTAACAGCGAAGAAGCAAGGCGTGGCGTTGAGTTCCGCCACTCAACACGCAATGTCTCAAATACGCCAGAAACTAAGGAACGAAATGTGTCTTAATAGGAACGGAGTGTCTTAACACTAAGTTCCCAAGTTCCCTCTGCCTGCCCTGAGAATATACCGTGAAACTTTTTAAATTGTCTAAATAATCATAATAGTAAATATTAGGGTAGGAAACGTAGTGTTAAAACACTCCGTTTTTCACTTTTGACTCAATTATCTAGACATGGCTTGCTCGCATAATTATTTACAGTAACATAAATATTTTCTCTATATAGCCAAATAACCCTAATTATCTTTAATTCGAAATAAGAAAAGTTTAAAAATTAGTGAAAAGTAAAAAATAGAAAATTGTCTCTGCTTTGTACCTTGTCTTGATACATTTAATAAATATGTATGTTTTAAAAGTAAATTCGATAATACTATGCGTTAACGCTGAGCATTCTGTGAATAGTTATAATTTAATAAGTTCTAACTGACTGAAATATTTCATTATTAACTTTAAATGCTGTCTTATGTAGGTGAAGGTTAAATAAATAATAAAATTGCTTCTATGTACGTAAATATTTATTGTAAATTTTCAATTTCGTTATTATATAATATTCATATATAACTTATATGTATAGCTTCACGCTGTATCCCGCACTAGGCAGGGTAGGCAAAGGGATCCCGGGAACCTAGTGTAAAGACACTCCGTTCCACTTCCGTTCCCCACTTTCCGCCGAATTTGAGGCATTGCGTGTTGAGTGGCGGAATTCAACGCCGCGCTTTGCCTTATTACCAAAGCGAAGAAATGAAACATTAAATATTTAAATTGAAAATATTAAATATTTCATTTCCTCGACTGGGGATCGAACCCAGAACCTGTCGGTTACAGTCACACTCTTGTGCCGCTGCGCCACGACAGGCCTCAATTTATACGTATATCTATTTATACTTTATTTACTTTTAATTAATTCTATATAAAACTATTTTAGATATATTATTTAAAATTCACTCTCACAACGGTGTAAGCTAACGAAAAACAGGCCGCCAAAAGCTACGGTCTTTGTCGTATCTCTTTTTTTCTCGTCGACTGATCCTTTGAGGGATCATCATGATTTTCTATAAACTTCCAGTGTCATCGATGCTGTCTTCTGGAAAGTCAATCGATTTATTAAACAATAGACTTGCAACTGTAAGAGAATTTTATTTATTTATTTAAAATAAATAAAATTAAAGTAAGAGAATAGTTAACCTCTGTTTCCTACAACCCTCCTACAACTAGAGTGGCGGAAATGAACACCGCGCTTTGCCTTGTTACCAGAGCAAATAAATGAAAATATTGAATATTTCATTTGAAAATACTAAATATTTCGCTTTTTTAAATGAGGATCGAACTAACAAACGATTACAGACACACATTTCTGCTCCTGAGCCAGTATTTGTACCCATTCTTTGATCATTCCCCATATGTCCAAATCATCTGTGTGTGTTCTTCTTTAATTTCAAAGTGGCACTTAAATGATACGTTCATGTTTGTTAAATATAATAATATTAGAATGTTATTATTTACGAATCATTAATTATCATAAATTTTATTTAAAAAGTGTTCTTAATACATTTTGTTCTTTTTCTACATTTTTAGTAAGAATCATACGTATTGTTTATTTCATATTTTTTTTGTTGCAGGTAAACTGTAGACGTCTATATAACGAGTATTACTGAAATATTATTCGTTAGCGCCTTCATAATTTCAGGTATAAGTAAGTAATATTTAGTTCTAACCCTAGGAGGGAACAAGACCAAAGCATTTTCTATCTTTGCATATTGTAATAGATAACGCTTTATGAGACAAGGAACTACATTAATTCTCTTTTTCAGCTTAGCTGTATCTCGCTTAGAAGGTAGGTAAATGAGTCCAATATTAAGACACTCCGGTCCCCATTCCTGGGCTAATTTTTGACTTGCTACATGACCACCAAATCATTTCAGCTTCACGCTGAGGCCCGCACATGGCACGGAACTTGGGAACAAGGTCAAGACACTTCGTTCTACTTCTTTTAGCCACTTTCCATCAAATAATAACCAAAGAATTAAAAGAAATAAAAGTGGAAGATCACACCCCGAGAATATATTAACAAAAACAGGGCCAAAAAAGCAGAATAATTTTAAGTACCAATTTATTTATCATCACGCTGAAACCCACATATAGCATAAAGTCAGAAGAAAGTTGGGAATCCGAGGTTAACTCTCCGGTCCCATTAAGATAGTTTTGTTTCTCGTTTTCTTCTATCCTTTAGTCCTTAAGTAGCGGAATTCAATGTCGCGCTTTATTCGGGACTCATTGCCAGAGCAAAGAAATGTTAATATTAAATATTTAATTCTCTCAAGTGGCGATCGAACCCACAGCCTATCGCATACTACCTCCCGACGCCACAAAACTAGTAAATGTTAAAGTTTATGACGATATACATATGTATATTCCACTTTCACGCAATAACTATTGAAATGATTTACATTAAACTTTACATCAATATAACATATAGGCCGCAATTTACGTAAAAATATGGTATATTTCGCCAATATAATATAACAATAACTTTAAGCCTGTCGGCTGTCGCGGCGCAGTGGCACTAGCGTGGGACTGTAACCGACAGGTTGTGGGTTCGAGTCTGAAATAAAATATTTAATATTTTCAATTTAAATATATATGTAATTAATGTTTTCATTTCTTCGCTCTGCTACAAGGGAAAACGCGGCGTTGAGTTCAGCCGCTCAACACGCAATGCCTCAAATTCAGAGGAAAGTGGGGAACAGAAGTGGAACGGAGTGTCTTAACACTAGGTTCCCAAGTTCCCTCTGCCTAACCTGCCGTGTGCGGGATACAGCGTGAATCTGAGTAAGTGAGTGATTAACTTTAAACGAGTGAATCCGCGTTTCGGTGACTAGTGTAGATATTCCCCGATGTAAAACCTTTTTATTAAAAATAACTATCTGGCACCGGCACTGCACAGTGCACAGTGCTGAGCGCACATACAATGAAAACAATAGTCCGCAAACAATCAGTCGTGTGATTGATTATGACGGAGTTCAGGCATTTTCGCATAGTGTGGACGATGTCGGTGTAAAGTAAAAAATGAAACAGAATTATTTATATATATTTGTCATACCAAATACTGAAACAATTAAATACAATAAATTTTCTTCTCCGATTGTTTTATTTAACTTTAAGAAAATCCTCAAGTCAAATTTGAACCGGTAACCATCGGGTTTGTTTATACATTTTGCATTTGTAAACGGTGTCTTTTATATATATATAATATAGCGCGGCATACCTTCCCATTAACTTCAGTATCAAACAACAAAAACAGAAAAAATATAGCAAATATTTAATAAAATACCCTCTTGGCTCGTTCCATATGTAAACTTATCAACATTTATTCTTTCATTTTCGTAAATACCTACTTCCTTTCATTACTTACAGTAAACAAATTTATGTGAAGATACCCTTAAACCGATACATTTTCCTTGAATACTGATGTTTTGAGTATACAAAATTAAAATGATCCTTTGTTCCCGCACAATAAAGGGGAGAACGACGAAATCAAAATTATCTTAGCTTGATTTTTTTGCTTCGTGTAATTGATATGAAACAATTAATGAGAGATTACTTTAATATTTTCGTAATAATAAATAAGATATGGCTTATTAAGTAGATTTTATAAGTTATCGGATTAAATAGCAATATTTTTACCTCAACAGACTCTTTTCTCGTTGTTAATAGTATCTTTGTTTTGGAAGAATTTTATTTAACATCTATATACAAAAATCTCCCAAAATAGATTGATTAACTGATAAAAAACAGCCAAAAATCGGAATAGAACGCTAGTACTTGGAATATGTAGTATAAAAATTCCGGTAAGAATGAAATACGATATTTTATGTTTTTATTGTTTACACAAACTAAATGTCCGGTAACCACTAGCATTTTGATACAGAGCGCAATTTTAATCTATTTCCAAATAAAAAAATATTATGTAAGTAGTAAGCCTGTAATGACGCAGCGGTACAAGCGTTTAACTTTTAAAGCGACAGTTTAATTTCGAGATGAAATACTTAATAATTTCAAATTCAACATTTGATATTTTTATTTCTTCCGTCTGATAACAAGGCAGAGTGAAGTGAAAAAAAAAAATGATAAGAAAAAAATAGTAGCTATATTTTTTTCAGCTTCACTCTGTATCCCGTACATGGCAGTGGTAGGCAGATGTGACTTGCGAACTTAATGTTTGGACACTCCGTTCCGTTCTTCACTTCCCGCCGAATTTGAGCCATTGCGTCTTGAATAAGCGAACAATAAATACGTTACAATTCTATTGTCATTACAAACCTATATTGCATTATAATACAATATTGCTAAGGCCGAATTTGTATGAGTATCTTTTTAAGATTTGCCCAGGACTTATTTTCACCACTAATTGATTTTCCTAGGAAGGCTAGGTAGGTTCCTAATTTCTAGGCATTCCACTGTTTACTTTACGCCCGGATAGATGATATATTCAGTGGTGAGACCCGACGCCGCTCTTTTGTACAAATTTTTAATTAAAAAATTAAACCAAATCATTTTATTTTCCAACGACCATTTATAGGTGTTAATTGAGGTGCAATTTCGATGGTGTCAGTTCAAATGGGGTTGGATTTTGTTAGGAATGTTTAATTAAATTTTATATGAGATGAGATGAGAAGCTATTATTTATAGGATAAGGGGCATTGGGCTGATATTTTCATTTATTTTCTTATTTCATTTTAATTATGTTACTAAACTATATAAGTTTTGATTTTACATATCGTTTTTACATATTGAGGCATGTCGTCGCGCAGCGGCACCAGCGTGTGACCGTAACCGATAGGTGCTGGGTTCGATCCCCACTCGAGGAAATATAATATTTAATATTTTCAATTTAAATATGTTTTAAATATGTTTCATTTCTTCGCTCTGGTAGTAAAGCAAAGCGCGGCGTTGAGTTCCGCCACTCAACACGCTATAGCACGATACAGCGTGAAGCTAACAAAAAAAATTGCAGATACATGTCTTATGCTTACCAGGTTAATAACCTTTTTTTGGTTGGGAACCAAGGATTAAGACACGTTTTCATTGAGATACTTCCCGCCGTATTTGAGACATTGCATTTTGAGTGGCAGAACTAACCTGTGTTTTGCCTTATAACGAGAGCGAATAAAATATTTAACATTTAATTTCTTCCAGAGGGGGATTGAACTCATAGCCTGTCGGTTTTTTAGCCACACGCCTGTGCCCCTGCGCCACTACTGGCCTCGATATTTAATTATTATTTAAATTTTGTTAGGGTGGACGTGTATATATAATTTTAAATCTCTTTCCACTCATATTTCTATCGTTTTCTTTGTATGCAAAAAAATAAGTAAAAATAAATAATACAAAAGCTCAAACAAGCTTATATCATAGAAAACACTCAAGTCCCATATGAATTTATCTCCCGAAAAATCTTCTAGGTCTCAAGAATGTTTTCTTTCGATCCTATGTCCAAATACAATTAAATAGAAAGCCCTTGAAGTACTAGAGTGTTCTTGTCCTTTAGCGGTTGATGGGACAATCCGTTACTGTACAAATAAGTACACATTCTCAATAAATATTAGAAATTTGTTCTACCAGATTTAACGCGCAAATCAAATGTACGTTATTGAATTAGGAATAATTACTTAAGGGATCTGAGAAATCTTATTACTGGGCGTTTGTCTTATCGTATAACCTCCTTATGATATAAGCCTCCTTATAAAATAACTAAGTTTTTGATTTTATGAGAGGACTATCCTGGTGCAGCGGTATAAGCGTGACAAGTTATTGGTTCATGAAATATGTAATATTTTCATAATAAAAAATTAATGTTTTCATTTCTTGGCTATTATAACAAGGCAAAGCGCAGAAGTGAGTTCCGCCACATACTCTTAGCACGTAATGCCTCAAATTCGGCGTGTGGGTGGGAACAGTGGGAAACGGAACGGAGCGTCTAATACTAAGTACCCAAGTTTCCTCCGCTTACCCTGCCACGTATGGGATACAACGAGAATCTGCAAAACAACTTAATTTTCTTCATTAGAAGGTACTGCTATACAATCTAATGTTTAAGCCAATACGTTAGATTGTATAGTAATACGAGTACCTTTAATGCAGTCGCCGCAATAACTCGCTTAGCCGCTCTCAGTCTTTATAGCATTTAATAACCATAACTTTTAAATTCATCTCTAACACATAATAAACGAAGCTATTTTTTACTTAAAATATTTATGAAAACATCAAAACAAAAACAAGTAAGCAGCTTTAAAATAAAGAACAAATTTCTCGTATTGCTAAAGATTTTTGCCATTGAAAAATTTTTCACCTAGACTACCTAGACAGACAGAATTCATGATTGCTTTAATAATATCGACTCTAGTTCCTTATGTTGAACACAAATATTCCGATGCCATCGTAGAAATATACAAGGTATGCAAAAGGAAAATATGAAATGAGCTTATTTCTTTTCATTAGTGTTTTCCGTTCTTGACAGTTGGTTCCCTTTTGGAAGATGTATTTTCTGATATTTTTTGCCAATTTGCACGTCGCTTGCTTGTATTTAATATTGAATATACTTTTTGTAAGCTGTGCTTGCTTGTTGAGTGAATTTATATATATATATATATATATATATATATATATATATATATATATATATATATATATATATATATATATATATATATATATATATATATATATATATATATATATATATATATATATATATATATATATATATATATATATATATATATATATATATATATATATATATATATATATATATATATATATATATATATATATATATATATATATATATATATATATATATATATATTTATATATATTTTATATTAATGTTCGTGGGTTCATGTTTTAATCAGGGAAATAATTTAAATATTTTTAATATTCAGTTTTATTAGGACAATGTGCTGAGTTAACTTTCGCCTCTTAAAGCGTTAATAAATCTCGAAAATTGTAAAGATTGTAGCAAATGGAGTGTTTTAACGCTTGGGTCTTGGAAATTAACATTACGTTTTTAATATTTTTATTTCCTTACGAAATAAATTGGCGAAATTTCATTTTCAAATATGACTTCATATTTCACGTAAGACTTAAACGTATAAAAAAACAACTAAATTGAAACTTTCTTGAAAATTCATAAAAGTGCAATATAAAGAGTATTTCAAAATGCTTTCGAGATTTCCAGACTCAAATCCTTACATCCAATAAAAAGTTCCATAAATCTTTTAAAGCACTAGCGATGTAAGCGTCACAAACACAACGCGTTGAATCAAAAACGCGGCATGTTCTCGTCCGTAAAACTGGAAAAATCCGGTTAGAAGCGGATAGAGCCGGTTAAAATCGGTCCGAACCGGTTGCTGCCGTTGCTAACACCAGATTATTGCTACTTCAGTCGGTGTTAGCTCCACATTTTTAAATTCACGTAAAACTTACAAAATATTAGTCCATGAAAGTTCCGTAGGTGTAGAGTCAACAGACTTTTAAGTATCACTAAAGTTGTTTAACTATCGTCTGAGTTACGATATGATTTTTTATACTTTGCCATCACACTAGTAACTTACACTTAATATTTAAGAAATATAAATTGTTGATAAAATATTACAACAATTAATTTTTCAGTATATATATATTGATCTCTAATCGAGTAAATCAAACGTTTAATATTTTCAAATTAAATATTTATTGTTTTCATTTCTTCACTCTGGTGATAAGGCAATGCGCTGCGTTGAGTTCTGCCACTCAACACGAAACGCCTCAAACCGAGTGTCTTAACACTAGGTTCACAAGTTCGCTCTCCCTACCGTGCCACGTGCAGTATGCAGCGTGGACATACATATCAATTTCATAATATATATCCGCCACATATTTAGATTTCCATCAAAACTACGATTTTTTTGTGTAATAACAACCACCACCACCACGACACGAGCATTTTTTATTAAAAAATGTGAATGAATAATAAAAAAAAGGTTTTACTCATAAAAAATATCATTCTATATAAAACAAAAAGTAAGTTAACATTCCACAAATAACAACTAAATCTTTAAACATCTTAAAACATTCGGAATTTGTTTGTGTATTCACTATAAAGTATGTCGACTTCACAAACTCCATCGGCGAAACAGTTGAAGTTAATTCTTTTGTGAAAGAGAAAAACACCGAAATAAAAACTCTACCCAACGAAATGCAATAGAATAAATAGTCGATAAAGATTTAAAGTAGCGCTTGGATATAACATTCAAAATGTGTTCTATTTGTACAGTTTCTTTATATAATTAGTTTTACTTAACATCTTAGTGAAGAGATAAAAGACAGTGTTGGGACACTCCGTTCTCCATTTTCCATATGAATTCTAGACGTTATGGGTTCAGTGGAGAGTCTCTACGTACCTTTTTGTTTAGATTGTGTAGAAAATCAAAGTAAACACTTGCCTAGAGTGGAAATCAAATTTATAACCATCTCCTTTGGCAGGCAGAGAAAACCTAGTGTTTAAACACTCTGCCTACCACGTTTCATCCAATTTTATAGACTTTGTATCCTATTATATATTTGTTTTTTTTTTTTTTCTTAAATAAGTATCGAACCGACGTCCTTTACGTTTACAGCTAGACATTGTAACGCTGAATCACAAAGTTTTCAATGAAATGTATGTAAATGTGTTGTTTAAGTATACTTTTCACGAATTCCATACCATTATGGCAGTTAAAATCTGTTTACTCGTATATTTACGACTCATTCAGTTGTGAACTAAAGTTTATATAATTGAATTTATTGGCCATACATTTATTCAGTTATTTGGTAAAAACACAAACGAAATATTCATATACTTGACTTAATTTTACTGATCGCTTCACGTTTTGTATGACGTTTCATACATTTAACAAAGAAATTGGATTCAACTTTCGCTATACTGAACGATAATATACTACTGATATTTTATAGTAAATTAATTTTGTATGATATATTTGCTATATTTTGTTGATGATATATTATTTTATAAATTACTTCGATATTTAATGATAACTTTATATGTGACTATTACTTCTTGAGAAAAATTGTCCTAATGAACAGTTCACGCGTGTATCGATAATTCAGATTTATGCCGGTACTTCGCACGATTCTGGGGTAACTGAGTGTTGAGACCTAGTGTGCGCTTCGTTCTATTTCCTGGTGTACGATTGTGCTTCTGCGTCATAATAGGCTTTACTTAGAACAGTTTTAGTATTATTATTACTAATAGAACAGATATCGGGAAGTACGATACGGCAAACTATTAATTTCAGAAAGAGTACAAGTTTAAATATTAAGATCAAGAGGAAAATGTGTACAAAATGTTTACATAGATTAGTTCAATCAAAGTCAGAATTTATTGGAAAAGTTGAAAGTTTGCCAATTCCAAGGGACTTTAAGAATTTCAAAGTCGCCTCAGGAGAAGAATCACGTATTTTATTAGAGATATATAGGCATTTAAATTTTCTACATATCTTATTAAACTGATTTCTTGCCTTGTTAATTGACAAGCTGATCTGAGCTGAGAAAGCCTATCTCCCTTTTCGCTGGTTGCGCCACGATGGCCACAAAAAACTAGTATGTAATTTTTCAATATAAAAGAAAATACACAGTAGCTTAAATAATTTCCATTGTTTAAATTATTTTCGAAGTTTATTCATGGCCTGTCATGGTGAAAGACACAAGCAAGTGACTGTATACGAATACAGGTTGTGGGTTCGATCCCATTTGAGAAATGTAATATTTAATATATTCATTTGTTCGCTGTAGTAATAAGGTGAAGCGCGACGTTGAATTCCACCACTCAACACGGAAAGTTTCAAATTCAGCGGAAATTAGAACAAAAAGAACAGAGTGTCTTAACACTAAGTTCCCAAGTTCACTCTGCGGGATACAATGTGCAACTGTAATATTTTTTCGCTTACACCTTTAAATTGACACGACAAAGTTACATACGTGTATATTAATCCCTAACTCCGACATCGTTGATGTTAAACTTCCAACTAAGCTAAGCTTGTAGAGCGACACTTTAGAGATATATTTGAAGCTTTATTATAGTGACATTTAAATGAAAATGGAACGTTTATTTATATATTACTTATGTTTTTAAATAAATTCACGCTCACGCCCTATTATTTTGGTATAGCTGAGTACGGTAGAGGTAGAGAACGAAGAGTTAAACATTTACTCTTCAGTTTCTATCAGAATTCGCGACATGTGGCGGAGTTTAACACCGTTTGAAAGCAAGCGCCAAGAGATCTCCTCCTCCTGAGATGACCTGTGCGATCGTGTGCAATGTCTTTGCTAAGACAAAAAACACGTTTACAGCTAGTTTATGTCCACAAGCCTCGATAATCTCAAGTTCTTATAGAAAAAGTAATAAATTTAGAAATAGATATAACTACTGATTTATATATGTATATTTATATATATATATATATATATATATATATATATATATATATATATATATATATATATATATATATATATATATATATATATATATATATATGTATTTTGCCGATTTGCCTTTTATTTTATGTTGCCGATTATTACACATTTTAAATTTAAGAAATTTAAATGTATAAAAATAATCATACGTAATTATTCCGATTATTTGTTTCATTTAAAATAAATGTATTTATTTTATTATCTCTGTATAAAGCAAGTAAAACGTAGATCAATTTTCACGAATAAAATTAGTTTCAGTTTCACGTAAATACATTGCATAACTTCATAAATTGTTCAAACTTTTGTCGCTACAAACTGACACATTGTTTTATATACTGTTTGAAGCTCATATCATTATATAGTCATACAACTAGAAGAGAATTTGATTATTTCATAGAGCTTTATGGAATTTTAAAGCTTACAGTTGAAATACAAAGTTTAAATGTAACTTTAAAAACATTAACGACATCAGGTTTTAGGTTTCAGGCATTCTGTATAAAACAGTGTAGGCAGAGAAAACCTAGTGAACAGTGATTTCGCACCCCACTTTCAAGAACATTCTTCACGAAGCACTCCTTATTGAGTGGCGGAACTCAAAGTGGCTCTATGACTTGTCACAAAAGCAAAGAAATAAAATGATTCAATACTTCATTACCACGAGGACGAATCGATTGATTAGACCAAAACGATGATTAGACAAAGTGCAGTGTTAAACTCCGCATTCTTCTGAATCACGTGAACGGAGGGAACCGAGATTAAGTCCAATACTATGTATTTAAACATATGGATTTAAAGGTGTTTTGATGTATTTAATTTAACTTTATTTTACTTTAATATGCTAAATAAACAGAGCACTAATCTCCTATAGAATGGTCAACATTTTGCTACATTGAACTTTAGTGGACACTTTCTTGCATCTTACATTGTATAGTAAAATATATATATATATATATATATATATATATATATATATATATATATATATATATATATATATATATATATATATATATATATATATATATATATATATATATATATATATATATATCTATATATATACGTAAAACACTTTATTAGGTAAAACAATAACAGCATCTTGCTCTCAGCTATAATATTTTCTCTCTCGCTCTCAGCTTCACGCTATATCTCGCCCGGGGCAGGGTAGGTAGAGAAACCTTGAGATCCTAGTGTTAAGACACTCAGTTTTGTGGCACCGAATTTGGCACCAAAATTGTGGCATTGCGTGTTGAGTGGCGGATGGAATTTCAGAATATTATATATCTATATATATTTAATATTTTCAATATTATATATCTATAATATTTTTATTTCTTTTTTAAAATTAAATATTTAATTTAAAAATATTGATATTTCATTTCCTTGGGTTCAGGATCGAGACCACCACCAGTCGCGTTTACAATCAAACGCTTATGCCCGCTGCGCCGTAACGGGCCTTTATGTAAGATATTAAATATATGTAACTAAAACCGTTATTATTTGTCACCAATTTGGGGAGATAAAACGATAGGCCGAGGGAAAAGACACACCGTTCTTCCTTTTTTGTCCAATTTTCAAGAGATTTAGTGCTGGATGATGATCAATAACAATCTTTGTCTTCTTAATAGTTATTACCGCGATTGGGAATCAAACATACAACCCTCGCGTTAACAGTTAGATGCTTAGCTGCTCTGTAAGGTCGACCTTAGCTTAAACTTTCAACTTTGATGAAACCATCGAGGTTGAAACCAATATAAAATATATAATAAATCTTTGACTTCCCCCATAAATCTAACATCTAAATCTAAAGAACCTTTCATACGTTTAATAAGAAATAAGTAATATTTAAAAACATATAAAGAAAATACAGCAGCTTACAAAGTACAGTAATTTACAAAGAAATATTTACATAAAAACTTATCCTATAAACGAGATTTCAGAAAGTTTTTACAATATTTTAATATCTTATTTAACTAACACGCTTCTCCAGTACGCTGTAAGTATGCAACAATGTAAGGAACATGGGGACTTGAATGATAATGGTACAGTAATCCCTGGATCCAAGCTCAGTGGAACGTTAGTTAAACTTTATACCCCGGCTAGTTTACTCATCAACATTTAACGACTTTTTACACTAAAACTCAGCTGCAACCTTTTAGGACTTTTACTATCAAACCATGAAGATGTGCCAGCTTTTTGATACGTTCAAAAAGTATGTATACTTATATAGAAAACGTATAAAAAAAATAAATAAAAAATTGAATTCGCGCCTCTTGGAATTCACATTTAAACGTACAAAGTATTTTTCTTGTCTATGTGTGGATTAAAACTTTTAAAAATGAAAAGAAATAATAATCTGTTTAAATATACGTTTGGGAAACAGAGTGTCTTCGCCTGAGTATACAAAAAACAATTTTTTTTCTACCGTCTATCTATCACGGTTTATGAGATACAGCTTGGTGACAAGCAGACAGACAGTTTTAAATATTAAATATTTCAATGAGTGTAGCTTAATGCTGAACTCGGTCCCAAATGCAACTTGACGCTCGCATAAATTATATAAAACACTAACCACAATTGTCCGCCCACAGAAGTGACAAGTGCGAAGAAAAATTACTACTTTTACTATTTTTGGTATTTTAGTAAATGAAGGTGTAAGTTATAATATTTTTACTATGTTTTAAAGTGTTATTCCACACTTAGGACAGAAAATAATTTAAATTTAAGTTGTGTAAGTTATAATTACCATTAAGACAATATTTTATACTTACTAAGCTTCACGCTGTATCTCATACTTGGCAGGGTAGGAATGGGGAACTTGGGAACCTTGTGTTAAAACACTCCGTTCAGTTCCCCACTATAAGATTATAATATTTTATATTGGCTCCAGTTCAAACAAAGCTGGATTTTTTAATATCTTTTTATATAATTCTAATTGCAACGGGTGCACGGGTATTCGTTCCGATCTCCAATCGAAGAATTTAATTATTTACATTTTACTGCTAGAGAAAAGGAAATGTATATTTGAAATAATACAAATTGTATTCGTTAATTTCACGCTGCTCTCGCTCATAGATAGAAGACTTGGCCTTTTTTTTTAATAATAAGCTTTCGTTCTCCATTTGTTGCCAAATTGTGTCTTAAGTGGCAAAACTCAACTCCGCTTTACATAGGTTGGTATATATGCGAGCGAGAAAAATGTTAATATTAAATATTTCACTTTTTCAGTAGGTATCGAGCCCACAAGTCGCGTTCACAGTTGTTCATTTCTGCTTCTGCCCCACGACTGGTCTCAATCGATATTTTCAGTAAACAATAAAAGAACCTTGCCATAATAACCTCTCAACTAAATACCATAATAAAAGAACAGTCACAAACTAATGTTAATCTCCATTGCCAAATGATGCCAATCTCCATTTCGCAAGATAATTTACACTTTAAACAAACAAAAGAATTATAGCATTCTAAGATAGTACTCATACCTTAGATGATAATAACAATCTCTGCAAGATTTACCGACTCCATAAATATCTCGTGCAACTGCAACCGTTTACTACCTGACGTCTTCCAGAATTTTTAACTTAACAGTATTGAAGTTTACTTTAATAACCATAATTTGTATGATGAGTTTAATATCTTAACTGATTGCTTTGAGAAATAATGTCTGTTGTAGGTAGAAGTAGAAAAACTTTGCAAAATTTAGCCTTTTTTATGAGTTCGTTATAGACATAATATTTGATCTTTTTTTGCGCTAGTTACAAATTCAATTGTGTACCGTATAACCCTACAACGTACTTTCTACTTAAAGCATTCATATTCAAATATATTTTTTTATATTATATGTATTCTACTCAATACGGTGCACACTATTGAAAACTCCAAAATACCAACAAACATCAAGGAGCATTGGAAGCAACCGAGCATACAATTAATAAGGCATCACCGGCCGCAATAAGACCACCTGGATGGTTGATCATGTCATCCCCGACAGTATTCTGATAGCAACTACAACTACTGAGGCAGCCGAGGATCTTAGAAGTGAGATCATTTTTACTTGTATAAGAGACGCAAAGATTAACAGACGCAAAGATTATAAGTAAGGTAAACAGTCTAGCAAAAAGGTCACATCTTCTGAATGAGGCCTTAATGGGCCATTTTGGTGTGATCGTTAGGCCGGCCATATTAACAAAGGCGACACATACACATCGGAGACATCCTTCATTGACAGATTAAACTATTTTTTAAATTTTCACTACATAAATGCATTACTCGTCCAACTTTGTGGCATTACATACACGCTCAACGAGGCTTACGACAGATGTGAAGATCTGAGAAACCTGAGAGTTCATCTCTACTCAGTCAAGCAAAATACTCGCTCCATTAGAAGATACACACCGGTACCGGATACACCGGAGGTTTCATTTACAGACAAAAATTTTAAAAATCACTATTTTGGACCCTGTCAGAGGGCCCCTTCAGGCAGTGATAAGGTACAGATTATTACAAGTATATATATACATATTACAAGTAAATCAAATATAAATATTACAGAGCTTGAGTTCATCTTTATAAAAAGTACAAAAACTACTCTGGTCTAAATGACAAACTTAACGTCGTATTTCATCTATCCCAGCGAACTCACCGAGTGGAAATCGAACTGACAACCACCGTGTTTACGCGACACTGATCAAATAATACAAGAAACATTAATAATACATAATTTTATCTTCGTTTCCAAACCAATGTTCATTATATACGATTTCTTTTATCGTTACCTCATACATTTACTAATATCTCGCTTTGTTTTTCTCCTTTATTGTACAAAAAGACATTTCTCTAGCATTTTCCTTATACACAATTAATGGTTTATTAAATTATCTTATTTCGACGTTCATGCGATTGTATTTCTAAAAATTAGTACGTTTTTCTATTTCGTTACGTAAATATATTATGTAATTAATTTAATGATACATATACATATGTAGCAGATTGTTATTGCTCACATCTTTTGTTGTTATTAATAAAGCTTCATGTTGTATCTAAGAAGGCAAGGTAGCTTGAAAATCTAGTGTTAAGACACTCTGTTTCGTTCACCAGTTTCTACTAAATTTGAGACATTGCGTGTTGAGTAGCGGAACTGGACGCCGCGCTCTGCATTATTACCAGAGCGAAGAAATGATAATATTAAATATAATAAGATCTTCAATTTTGGGATTTTTCTCCAACTTCAATAGAGAATATATTTGTTTCCAAACACATTTTTACCACCCACTCATCAAAAAAATTAAATCAGGCTCCGATTAGGGTCGAGACGATTATGTCCTGTTCAACATCTCCCAGACACAGGCACAAACGTTTGTCGCTGAGAAAACCTCCATTTCTTGTGGCTCCTTAATTCCAAGATGTCACATTCGACAACGACGTTCACCACGACCCTTACCATCTCGAACAGTAGGTATCTTTAGTGTCGACATAGAGAGTGATGTCCAATTCCGAAGTCACATAGAAAGCAAGGCCAAGCTAATATCTTAAAAACTAGGTGTACTAAACAGAGGGGAACGGTACTTCACCCCGAAGGAAAGAGTGTTATTTTATAAAGCGCAAGTCCGTCCCCATGTGGAGTACTATTCCCATCTCATGGATACGCCAGCATACCAACTTTAATCTTTTTACTGATTCCAAAGGAGAGCTACGAGACTTGTCGATACGAACGGTATCGAGCTCCTAAGCCTAAGAAGAAATGTTGCTTCTTTGTATATACCCAACAGCTTGTATAATAAGTTTGACATATGCTTTATATCATCGCACTGCGCGCCATCAATAGGGAGGAGTCCCAAACAGTTTGGTTTCAGAGAAATTTTCTCTTACGAACCATTCGAGTGTAGAATGAACATTTTGCTGAAGTTTTCCATGAGTTACAATATGGGGTTCTTTATAAGGTAGGTTTTTAAAGGATTGAAGGATTGAAGAGGCGGATGTGATGCCCCTGGTATTGCAAGCGTTCAGAGGCCACGGTAACCACTTATCATAAGGTGGGCCGTGTGTGCTTTTTGCCACCGTTCACGGTAAATAAAACTCTAATGAACAAAACGGGGCGTTAAGGTCCACGCGACATGCAGTGTTCAAAAATTGAATGGAAAATTGGAAATGGAATTATTAACATTAGGTTCCCACTGCGAGTTCGTACTTAAGAGATGCTTCGTTAAGCTTAAAAAATTAAAAAACAACTTGTCAATTTATTAACTAACCAAAGATAGACAGACTGTTGGAAAAAAGGGATTTTCGCAAAAAAAAAAGTCTTAAATAAAATACAACTAAGCTGCTTACGTTCTACGGTACTCGCTGAACGCCTTTACAGCGTTCCCTACAAAGTATCTGTAGGGGATTTAACTGAGATCCAACTAACGTATTGATGTAACTAGTTGGTTAATGAAACGTCTATTTTTGGTACTTATTTGTTTTCTATATTAGTTTTTGTACTATGTTTTGAAATTATCCGTATCTCACAAATTATGCTTTTTTATTGTAGAAATAAGCTCCGGATGTATTACAAGAAGACTCTTCAGTTTCCACAATATTTTAAGAAATTAAAAATTAAAACTAATTTAAGGCCGGCAACGCACCTGTAGCTCCCCTGGTGTTACACGTTGCCGTGGGCGACGGCGACCACTCACCATCAGGTGACCCGTACGCTCGTTTGCCTTGTCTTTTCCATAAAAAAAAACATTAGTAAAAAAATATAAAAATATACCAATAGATGGCTGCTCCAAATGGGACCCAAATTTAGTATCATCTCGTCTACAATTAAAAGAATGTATCGCTGCGCCACTATGATTTCAGAAACAATAAAATTATACTTCTTTTCTTCGTTATAGCGTACATTCTGAATGTTGTGGGTTGGTACTTGAAATTCAGTTGATTTGTCTTTTCTCTATTGTTTGCAAGTCTTTTCTCATTAGTTTTTTTTTGTTTCTGGCTAATCCAAAAGCTATAATCAACACCAATTTTTGTTGTATATAATATTTTATGTTATATATAATATTTTTTTTTCGGCTGCACGCGTGTTTAACTAAATAAACAAATACACATAACTCCGATTTTCACTTTTCTGTTTATTCCTGATTTGGAGACATTAATGATTGAGAGGTGAAGTATCATAAGAATTTATTTGATATGTGTATGATTTGTATTGCTTTTTTTTTAATTTCTTTTGATTTTCTCTGTATTTTGTGTTTTACTTTATACTACTAATATCTATTTGTCCTTCCCAGTATAAACTAATTATTTTAGGCCATTCTTCTAGGTGATAACAAACCCCGTATCATAGTCAAACTCGTCCCCTCTGCGTACCGATGGTCTCAAATGTAATAATTTGATAATGATAAATTCAAAGGCATCACATCGATCTTGTCAATGTCCGTCAGTTCCCTTAGGCCTTCTGGTCTAACGATGCAATCGATAACCAAACAGATTAACATGCCATTCGGAGGAAACACTTTGTGTTATTAACCGACCCAGCAGAGTGGGGAAATATTTTAATGCTGGAGTTAAGATATGTGGGGCCTGTTGTAGTAAGTGTGTTGTGCGACTGAAAATGTAACTGGTTGGCGGTTCAAGGTTCAATATTTCAACTTCACTTTGGTAACGAGGTAAATCGCGGCGTAGTAGTATTGTCACTCATCATGCAATGTCTAAAATTCGGCAGAAAGCGGGGGAAAAAAGATATATTTCATTCTTAAATTTAAACGAAAAATTGAACGGAACTGATTTCCGTGACAAATCTCTTTGTGGAATAAGCAAATAAAATTTTAAATTAAAAAAAAACCCAACTTATTAAACACTACCTAATCTTGAGAAAGAGCTAATGACTAACAATCACCATAATAAACATGGCTTCTCAATTTCCTATACATATGTACAAAGACACGCATACATAGAAACACAAACAAACAGTCTGGTCAAAAATGATTACAACAGTATATAAAATTATAATTGTCAATTAGTATATATCTAAACTTAAATTTAAAAAGTTTCTGTCCTTAGTGTGAAATAACACTTTAAAACATAGTAAAAATAGTATATATCTTTTTATATTTTTTTATCATTTTCGCTTTTTGCTCCTTCACAATTTACTTTTTAAACAAAAACGTTCTTCTAACAAACATTTGAATTCACACGTAGTAAACACGCTGTTAATAAAACAAGTCTCGTGACCCATAAAAGTGTTAAGAACATACGTTCAATGTTTAAAAATATATATAGCGGAGTAAACAAAAGTTGTAAATATTCAATTCATCCCACTTTTATACTACAAATAACGTTGGAACTAGTTTTTCGTATAAAAACAAAGGTATTTTCCAAAACTGCATCTGTTATTCGAGCTGTGTTGAATTTCGGTCAAAAAAATTGTTTGACGCGAAACAGCCTTTAAACAAAATAAGAATGTATTTGGATTGTATTTTATAGGTGAAAAAGTATTTTTACCTTTTTATCTTAACCTGCGCGGCTTCGCCCGCTTGAACTCTATGAATAATTAATAACATATTAAATTGAAGGCTTCTAACAAGCAATCATGTGTATTAAAATATTTTTTTTAATAAAATATTTTAATAAAAAGTATGTCCTATATCGTTTCTAATATTTCTAGTAATATACGCACAAAGTTTCATGATAATCGGTTAGGTAAATTTGGCTTAAAAAGCTGACATTTACATTTATAATATTAGTATATATAGATTTTATCTGCCACGTCGCCATGACGTTTGGCAGCGACATCGAGAAAGTCGTGTGATATTATTTTTACTATGTTTTAAAGTGTTATTCCACACTTAGGACAGAAAATACTAAACTTAAATTTTAATTTTTTTTAAAAAGCGTATAAAAATATAAAAAGATATATACTAATTAACATTTTTAAAAAAGAAAATAAAATTTAAGTTTAGTATTTTCTGTCCTAAGTGTGGAATAACACTTTAAAACATAGTAAAAGTATTAAAATAAATAGTATTCTCTCTTGCCAAACGATAATTCTTACGAGTTGCCTTTGGGTAGCGGAAATTTGTAAAAATCTCCCTACAGATATGCTAACAACATAAATAAGTTGTAACAAGCGTATAAGAATTTCGACGGAGCTCGGTGAGAACGAATGGCTTAGTTGGTCAGAGCGCTGGAACGGTATTCCAGAGGCGCGGGTTCATATCCTGCTTCGTTCAAAAATTTTTATACGCTTTTTAAAAAAAATTAAAAAATTTGAAAAAATTTAAGTTTAGTATCGTGTGATATTAAATGTTACATGTAAGTATAGCTTTGGTGTATGTACAATATTTAAAGGTGAAGACAGTCTAACTCAACAAATTTGTCTTTTTTTTTTCAGCTATACGCTATATCCCGCACATGGTAAGATATATAATATGCAGAGCTTCCCTAGTGTTTAAACTTGCCGTCAAAATTGAGGAATTGTGTTGAGTGGCGGAACTTAACGCCGCATTTTCCTTGTTAACAAAGCAAAGAAATAAAAACATGATTAAATATAATTTGAAAATATTAAACATTTCCTCGAGTGGGGATCGAACCCACAGCCTGTCCCGTTTACACGCTTGTGACCCTGCGCCACAACAGGCCCCAAATCCGAAGGGCATGTTTTATTAGTTTTGTAAACGTTCAATCAATTTATGTTTTGTAAACTGTCTTGTTTAAAGTTCAAGGTACCAGCGTTGGTATCACAGTCTTTCCTGCATAGCTCACTAATATCTGTTTTCTAATTTCTATCACTGAATTAAAACAAAAAAAGGGTATTTTAGTAATTTAAGTTTTCAAAATTGATGAGGCCTGTCGTGGCGCAGCGGCACAAGCATGCACAAGACTGTAACCGACAGGTTCTCTGGGTTCGATCCCCGGTCGAGGAAATGAAATATTTAATATTTCATCTCTTCGCTCTGGTAATAAGGCAAAGCGCGGTGTTTAGTTCCGCCACTCAACACGCAATGCCTCAAATTCGGCGGAAAGTGGGGAACGGAAGTGAAACGGAGTGAACGGAAGTGAAACGGAGTGTTAGCACCAGGTTCCCGGGTTCCCTCTGCTTACCCTGCCTCGTGCGGGATTCAGCGTGAAGCTAAAAATAAATGATGTTTTGTATTCTTGCCATCAGAAAATATGAATAAATTGTTATTCAATTTACTATGAAGATCGTGAAAACTATACTAAAATGATATTTCAGATTCAAATTAGCTATAATGATCGGGAAACTATGCGAAATATAATAAAATATTGTTGCTATATATATTTTATTTCAGAAATCAAACAGTTTCGTATCGTTTTACGTGAATTTAATTATTAGCAATACTTTTATTGAATAAAAAAAAACAACAAGTGGCTTTGTTAAGTTTTTCAATGATTTTTCCGTGAAGCTTTTATGATATTTATAATGGGTAGAAGCTGTTGTGGCATAGTGGCACTGTGTGCGGCTCTATATAAACAGATGTGGATTCCATTCCCAGCCGAGTTATTTTTAAATATATTTCTTCTCTTTAGTAGAAAGACAGAGCGTGGCGTTAAATTTTGACACCCAACACGCAATGTCTCGAATGTGCTTGGGAAACAAACTGTCATTGCCAGGTTCCCAGGTTCCTCTATATATCCTGCTAAAAAATTCTACAACATAAGCATTATCTATGATTATTTCTATGATCTATTACTAATTTATATGATAACCGCAATGCAGTAAGTCTTACTTGACGCACTCGTTCAAACCAGCAGAAACGTGAAGAGGCTCCTATTACAAAGCACGTATTCATTGGCAAAGACCTAATTACCTGTTAGTGACGTGACGGTACGTTCACTTATATACGATAGGGATGTACCTATGTTTGTATAGCTCATTTATATTTGTTAGTTAAACTCTATTAAAAGAATGTTCACAAACTGTTATTAAGTATTTTTAATAATTCTAAATTGTAAGTCCACGATTAAGAAAGAAATTGCAGAACGATTTTTTAGTAAGTATTTTTAAAGAAACGGGATTTGAACTCCCGCTTCGAATGTTTCTCAATAGATGTGGGTTCCAACCACCTACGGTCAAACGTTCAAACGTTTTCTAAATAAATATTATTTAGTAATTATTAGTTAATAATATAATATTTTTTTCCTGTATTCCGTTCAAAGTCGAGACATCACGAATTTATAAGAACCGTGTTATGTCTCATAAGAGTGGTAAAATGAAATAATTTCGAATACAAACATTTCCATGAACAGTAATCGAACCCCACAAATATTGTAACCACATACTACACAGCTTGTATCAGGAGAGTTATATAATAGATATATTAGAGAACGAATTAAAGCTTTCGTGGCAAAGGGGTGCCAGCGTGCGACTGTACACGTTACGGTTGTTGTGTTTCCATAATGGATTGAAAATATATTTAATACTTTTATTTCATCGCTCTAGAAACGAGACACAGCGCGTCGTTGAGTTCCGCCACTCAACACGCAATGCCCCGGAGAGGAAAGTGAACAGCGGAGTGTCTTTACATTACGTTCACAATTTAAATTATAAACAAACAAAACAGTAGAATGATTTTTAATTTTTAATTAATAGCAAGGAATATATGCGGTAGGGTGCAGTAGCACAAGCGTGTGACTGTAACCGACTGGCTATGGGTTCGATGCCCACTCGAGGAAATGAAATATTTAATATTTTCAATTTAAATATTTATTACGTTTTTATTTCTTCGCTCTTGTACAAGGCAAAACGCGGCGTTGAGATCCGCCACTCAACACGCAATGCCTCAAATTCGGCGGAAAGTGGGGAACGAAGTCGAACAGAGTGTCTTAACACTAGGTCGCCAAGTTTCCTCTGCCTACCCCGCCATTTGCGGGATAAAGCGTGAAGCTGAGTGAATATATATACATGATTTACGTGCTATATGCGTTCTCTTTTGATAGAAAGTCCATTATCTGATAATCGGATTTTCTGTCAAAGTAAGTATTTATCATGTGATTAATAATGATAATATGTATGCATCAATATAAACGTAGCTGTTATATCACATCGGCATACTTAATGACTGTAATCATAAAGGTTGTGAATTCAATTTCCACTTGAGATATAAATAATTTTCTCACATTATAAGACAAAGCACTTTGTTGTGTTACACACTCAAAATGCCACTAAAATTGGGTGGAAGGCGGGGAACGTTATCTTAAGATTAGGTTCCCTCTGACCTATTATATATGAAATACAGTGTAATCTATACTTATAATAAATATATTTAAAAAAATCTTATAAGGATCTTTATTAATGTAATAAGACCCTAAATAGTGTTTTTTTCTTATTTTGTGTGTTTGTCTGTGCGTAAAAACGCAAAGCACGCTCAAGCGTATAAACGGCTGAGTAGATTTTGATGCAATTCACTTAATGTTAAGTGGAGGTTGTCATAGTAATATATTCACTATTACATAGTGGTAGCCCTCACTTAATATTTAGAGTTTGTTTTATTAAAGAAAATTGTTAAAACAACATTTCTATTCATTTAACTAAAATTTCAGATAATATATATAAACAAACAAAATATATATATAAACAAATATATATATATATATATATATATATATATATATATATATATATATATATATATATATATATATATATATATATATATATATATATATATATATATATATATATATATATATATATATATATATAGAATGATAATGTCATTAAAACAAGAAAGTAGTTGATATGAGCAAATAAAATAGTGTAATTCGTGCGGGCGAAGCCGCGGGCAGATCGCTAGTGCTAAAATAATGATAATGGACACTGTTTTGAACCCAAAACTACTAAATACACAAATCGTACTTATACTCGCGCCACGAGGAAGAATACCTCATTAAGAATATTTACTTTAGCAAAAGCTTATTTCTTTCCTTTATCCAAGTTTTTACTGCAAACTAGATATTTTGTATAGAAAATTTCTGTAGATTTTTTTTTTATAAAATTTTCATAACGAACCTGTCGATTGTTAGTCTTTGAGTGACATTATACGGAACACTAGAATGTTAAAAGAAATAGTATTCGAATATTGATAATTTAATATATGAAAAAATCATTTAAAACAGTATTTTCTTACCCTGAGCAGCTTTATTATATATAAATTACTAAATATTTCCAAAAATATAGGCCTTTCCTACTGTCTTAACACTAAGCTCCCAAGTTCCCATAGCCTTCCCTGCCATGTGCGTGAAGCTGTGTAGTGTACTTATGTATTCCTGCATAGGTGACCAACGGAACTCTGTGTAAGAATTCACAAAAAAGGGTGATTGATATAAGTTATATTTGTCTGTCTGGGCCACCGTAGCTCGTGAATTAACGAATCTACATGCAAGCTTCATCCCTATCGCGATATTTAAGCGATGTTTTAACAAAGTCGATTACGCTATTTAAGCTATAAACACTTTGCCAATATAAGGTAGTATGGAATTCTATACGCTAGATTTTTTCAAAATATAAAATGTTGCCTTTTTTTCATCACTTGCTGTGTTGCTGTTGTAAAATATAAATTATTATACATAATCATTCTTCCGTGTCTGAATCATATGAAATGTACGTATTTAAAATATAAACATATTATCATTTATTTTACTCTTACTTTAAAGAGTACGTGATATATTTATGGTGTTACGATTTTAAAATATGTAAATGCAGATTTCGCGAGATTATTCAGTTTCAATATTTTAAAACGGAAATAGTGCTTCGAGCCTGAACGTATGATGTTACATCCGTTATTATTATTACTATTTTTTAAAATAAATATGCAGAGATTTAAATTTTGAGTGCTTTCATTTAATGCTGTTTTTGTAGCTTTTAACGTTTTTTAAAAAAACAAACTGTCTAGATAACTGTAATAATTGGATTTACATGCATTTGTACAAGGTTTTACTTTACTTCTCGTGTTAGTGTATTTAGGATCTTGCAAGCTCATACGACTCCTTAATCATTGTCCGATTGAGCTGAAATTAGAATTACGACTTAGTTTTGATGGCAATAAATCGTTACATAATCTATCGAATTGTAAGTCCAAAATGGCCGCCACAATAAGATGGCGAGAACACAATTCTTTTATACACACAGAATTTTACAAAAAAATGCATTTTTTTAATTATTTTATTAGTTAAAATTATTTTACTAGTTATTTTTTATTAAGTATTCCTAATGAATGAATATTTGATTAATGATTTTGATTTAGTTTAACATACGCGTTTAATCAAATATTGGAACGTTATTGTGGTATCGAACCTAAAACCATTGTGTACGGTTTTAGGTTCGATCAGAATGGGGAAATAAAATAGACAAAATTAAAAATTCTTCCTTTCCGCCACTCAACAAGCAATGCTCAAATTCAGCGAAAAATGAGGTACGGAACGGAGTGTCTTAACACTACGTTCCGAAGTTCCCTCTGCCTACCCTGCCATGTGTGGGATACAGCGTGAAGCTTATATCCTGGTGAATATATAAACTACAAATATTAAACCTCTGAAACAGTCGAGGGACATCAAAGTTCAATTTCGTTAGTAGCAATTTGCGTCCAAAATGGCGTTCCTTTTACGTTACATTCAAGGTGTTCCTCCACTGATTGGAGTTACTATTAAGCTATTATTTAACATATATACGTAGTACGTAGTACGTAGTCTCTCATAAGTTGTAAATCTCTGTCAGTTTATCATATTTGTGGTGTACAAATAAAGTTATAAACAATAAATATATAGATATAGAATATGCTGTTTATATTTTTCAATATTTTTATTTAATAGTAGGTTCGGAACGGAGTAGTATTTTAACACAACATACCCAAGTTTCTTCTGCCTACCCTGACGTGTACATGGTGAAAAATATTACAAAATAAAATATTACATTAAAATAACAATTTACTGAGAAACCCGTTTTCAATATCATAATATATTGATAAGACCTATTTTTTTAATAAAAACTGCATTTTTGAGTTCGTTATATGTCAAATGTGTGACAGAGATGGTTTCACACTGAATCCCGTATTTGGTAAGGCAGGCAAAGGGAATTTTATTGCCTAGTGGTGAAAAACTCCGCTTCTGTTAACACATTTCTGGTCCACAATTTAAAGCGTGATGTGTAGTTCCGTCACTCAACACGCAAAGCCGAAACTAAAATTACTGTACTGGAAGTCCTATCCATTACGTTTCCAAATTTCCTCTGTCTACCCTGCCTCGAACGGCATTCATAGCAAAGGTGAAAAAATATTGAAATAAAAAAGCAATAATTTACACAAAATCATCGTCCTCTATAGCCATACACATTTAGTAGTATCTGCACTTTATTTAGTACTAAACTTCGTTTTGCCGAGAACTCATTAGTCGGACCGTCTCTTCATTTTCTACTTAAGTGAAAAAAAATATTAGCGAAAATCTCTGAGCTGTTAGCGCCGTGTTAAGTTTTATTTACAGGCGTTTGAAAGGTTGATATATTGTTTCACAAGCTGTTTAGCTTTCTGCCTTTCTAAGCTTCACGCTGTATCCAGAAGGAACATGGTAGAACCTAGGGTAAAGACATTTTCGCCGAATGCATTGCACGTTGATTGTCAACGCCACGCTTCACCTAGTAACCAGAGCGAGGTAAAGACAATATTAAATATTTCATTTAAAAATAATAAATATTTCATTTCCTCAAGTGGGGATCGAACCCACAACCTGTCACATTTACAGTCACACATTACTGGCCTTTTGATTGTTACTTAAAGTATCGTAGAACTTAGATTAGTAATATTTACGCTTTCTGAAAAAAGCAGACCGAGGTTGGAGTCCGGTCTCTGTACACATTTTTACGTCTACGCGTAGACGTAGACGACAGATATGTCATCATTATCTGTCCTAAAGAGAAAGAAGTGTCTTAACACTAGGTTCCCAGATAACATGTGATTTACAGGATGAAAATACATTGAAGGTAGAAAAATATATTTCTGTATAAATTCTTATTAAATGTCAAATAAATTTGCCAAACATTAAAACAAATCCAAAAAACATTATACGGCAAGTAAAACTTGGGGCATGAATTCATTAATCCTATTTCAGATGCAGGTATAAAGAGTTCCCAAGTTTTTCCTTTTACGTGTTTTTATAGGTTTTCGGTACTCCCAATGGCGCGAGTTTGCAGTTTCAGCAGTTTTGAACGGCTGATTGCATTTTAATGGGGTATATTAATGGATTCAGATTTTTCTAAGAGGGTTTTAATGTTTTTTTTATAGGAAAAGTGTAGTCATTTTTGATATTATTATTATGTGACAGAATTCTTTCAGTTCTGTTCAGTTCAGTTCTTTAGTTGCGAGTATGCCACAGTACATTTTTGTGTTTTCTAGAATAGATTTTACAGTGTAGGATGATTTTGGAGGTTGAGACCTCTCTCATTTTGTGATCTGTTTAGGATCTGCAGGTAACAAGACGTAAATTACTTAGCTAACTAAAAATCGAGCTCAATATTGTAACCAAAGTATGTATATATGGTGACGTGGCCATTTTGGATTAGCAACGTTAACAGAACTGAATCCTAATACAAATTGCACCTTATTTAAATGTACTGTGTCAACAGAAGAAGAAGAAGTGGTTAAGTTGTTTTCTTTTTACTCTCGTAAACAAAGACTGGCATTCACTTACCGGACCACAGTAAGTTTCTAGGTTTATATCATATAATCACATAATTCTTAACTTAGAGTAAAACGTCTAATTTCGCTAAACTAGACAAGAGAGGAATGTTAATTACTTTTGTTAGAAACACAGATATTTGCCCGGTCTGCTTAGACTGACAATATGAAAGTCTCAAAATACTTATACTTTGGAGTATTAAAATGCTACAACCTTTTATTATAATTTAATTTACCTTATACATGACTATTTTTTATATACGACAACATAATTTTTGTAGATAATCAAATTAAAATATTCTATGATATATTTCTGAAAATAGGACACTCTTCTTCAACTTTTTGTATGACATCAAAGAAAATTAAGCTAATAAGAAATTGAATAGGATTCTACATTGAGAAAGCTTCCTGAAACCGGCATAGCGTACTGAATAGAACTACTTGGCGCAAGGGTGTGACTTTTGTGAGTTCGATTCACAATCAAGGAAATGAATTATTTAATATTTATTTTTTTTTGTCCTGGTAACAAGGGAAAGCGCGGAACGGCCACTCAACACGCAATGCGTTCAAAATCCGGCGGAAAGTGACACTTGGAATCTTATTACTTACTATTATTAACTTATTTAAATTGCAATGCCTCAAATTTGGCAGAAAGTGGGGAACGGAAGTGGAACGGAGTGTCTTAACACTAAGTTCCCGGGTTCCCTCTGCCTACCCTGCCTCGTGCGGGATACAGCGTGAGGCTAATAAAATAAAATAAAAAATAAACTTATTTATTATACTTTTGCCGTGTGATCCCAGCTTGGAATAGGATCACCCTGGTACTGATGGTGTGAAAGTGCGTGTGGTAGAGTCACGTTGCTAGTGATGGCAACACGCATGGGCAAACTCGACCGGATTGTTACCACCCCCGGCATTTAAGACCGGCATTTAAGACCGGCTTTGGCCACTGCGTTTCGCATTAGGTAATGCCGGGCCCCGGTGCCCATCCACCTTAAAAGATGGCAACGCCCCTGTAGCTCTTCTGGAGTTACACGGGGCCGTGGGCGACGGTGATCACTTACCATCAGGTGACCCGTACGCTCGTTTGCCGTCTCTTCCATAAAAAAAAACACGGTCAATGATTACAAAATAAACAAGGAAAAAAGAATTAGCATTAAGAGAGAGTGGAAGACTCAAAGATCATAACAAGAGCGTAAAGTTAAGATTTCCGTTCTGTCCATCCCCCTTAAATTAAAAATAAAGAGTCCAGCCCAGTCCACTCAATGTACAGGGAATGGGGAAATGGGGAAAGCAATCGTTTAACTCTGGGTTAAATGTTTTATGTTCACTTTAATATATTTCTCATCGTCTTACTTTATTTTATAAGTAATAAACATTTCAAATTTCTTGTTCCCAATGGCCAATGTCAATAATTACTGCAGATTTAAATATATATTAACTATTTAAATTACTGCACCAAATTATGAAAATATCCTTGTTATTTTAAAATATTATTTATTTTGGTTTTAAGCAGACTTGTAAAGCCCAACCCTATATTTATAAAACACAAAGACGTTCTATCCTTTACTTGTTCGAGTATATTTGATGAGATGCTATGCAAAATGAATGAAATTTATTCCAAACTATCCCAAGAGACGTACGTATGGTTTGATTGAGTTCTGCTTTGTCAGTTCCTTATCTGAAACGTGCTGAGAATTCACTTTGTTATAAGAATGAATGTCAGTTTGGAGCTTTATTTACTGTCAGTCAGGTTTTTTATACAATTAAATACACTGATAGTCTTAAGTCTTGGTTTACAATTCAGTTAATTTACAAGTTATATTTTTTTTTATTTTTACATATTCGAGGCCTGTCGTGACGCAGCGGCACAAGAGTGTGACTGTAACCGATAGGTTCTGGGTTCGATCCCCAGTCGAGGAAATGAAATATTTAATATTTTCAATTTAAATATTTAATGTTTCATTTCTTCGCTCTGGTAATAAGGCAAAGCGCGGCGTTGAGTTCCGCCACTCAACACGCAATGCCTCAAATTCGGCGGAAAGTGGGGAACAGAAGTGGAACGGAGTGTCTTAACACTAGGTTCCCGGGTTCCCTCTGCCTACCCTGCCTCGTGCGGGATACAGCGTGAAGCTGAAAAAAAAATTATATTCCGCACGGCGTGGAAGATAGAGGAGACTTGATGTCCCACAGTTAAGACACTCCGTTTGCAAGAAGCCACTACCGTTCTTCTTTTACCTCTTAACTCATAAGCTTTTGCGAATTCAGTGGCAGAACTCAACTCATTTTGCCCCGATATCAACATGAAGAAATGAAAATATTAAATATATACCCGAGAGCCTGTAAAATGATCTATTTTTTGTTTAATATTGCAATAATAGTAATGGAACGAAGTGTCTTAACACTCGGTTGCCAAGATCCCTCTACCTACCCTGCCGTGCGAGGTATACAGCGTGAAGCTGAGAGAGAGAGAGAGATAATAGTTAATCACTGGGTTCTATATTTTGTTAACACTGAAATTCCAATAGGTTACATGAAAACGTTTAACATATACATATAACCAAAGCTGTCCTCAGTAAATTGTAATAAAAAAATACATATTTTTAGCCGTGTGATCCCGGCTTAGAATAGGATCACCCTGGTACTGATGGTGTCGTAAGAGGCGACTAAAGTGCGTGTGGTAGAGTCACGTTGCCAGTGATGGCAACACGCATGGGCAAACTCGACCGGATTGTTACCACCCCCGGCATTTAAGACCGGCGTTAAGTAGTGGCTTTGGCCACTGCCTTCGCATTAGGTAATGTCGGGCCCCGGTGCTCCTTTAGCTCCTGTAGCTCCTCTGGAGTTACACGGGGCCGTGGGCGACGGTGATCACTTACCATCAGGTGACCCGTACGCTCGTTTGCCGTCTCTTCCATAAAAAAAAACATATTTTTGGTACCGATCCAGTACTTTCTGTGATTACCGCGTTCAACCAGACGTACATATTAGATTTATATAAAGCTTATGTTTAGTATTTAGCGATCGACATACAATACCAAAAGAATTTTTATAAAAGTTGCAATTATTTAAAAAAAGGAAGAAAAAAGCTCATCATTAATATTATTCATATATTGTAAGATAAATCTCATTTCATATTAATATTTTTGATATGTAGCAACCGCGCGGGATATTTACGAGTCGCTTATTTGTAATTTAAAATGAATACTTGCATTTTGAATATGTATAAATGGTGAAAATATTGCAAAAGATGTTGTGGCTCAGTCAGAAACTTAATGATTGTAAGTTTAATTTCAAATTATAAGATTTTTTTAATAAATATCGGCGTTTTACCGTGTATCTCAGCTTGGGCACCGGAAAATTTATTAATTTAAATATTAGGTTACGCATGCTTAGCTTGCTTCACGGGAGATGATACAGGATTCGGTATGTAAGTCGAAAGTATGTTCTAGCAGGATTTTTTTTCTTTCTTCTTAATGTCAGCTTGACTTTGTATCTCGCTTAACAGATTAGGCAGATTGATTTTGATATCTACTTTTAAGCCCCTCCATTCTTATTTAGATACTGTGATTTCTACTTTACGCCGAATTTGAGGTATTAAGAATTCAGAGCTGGAACCCAACGCCGCGTTCTGCCACGTTACCAAAACGAAGAAATTAACACTTTTTTCTTAGAGTGCAGATCGAGCCCACTACCCGTTACAGTCACATTCTTGTGCCCCTGAGCATCGACAAACGTCAGTGTTTATAATATCTTATTTATTCTATTAATACAGACTGACTGACTCACTTTAATAGAATAATATATTTGTGGCAGGTAATACTATTCGTCACTCTACCACGTCATGCGAGATACTCAAGTAATTAGAGAGGATGATGAATGACTTTGTACTACGCCTTTAATCTTTACATTAAATTGCTACGCAACACAGGTAGGACTATCTGGATATATCCTTGGGATTTGAAGTCACTTTGAATTTCATAGAAACTGGTATATAAGAACATAATATACTTATAGGTATTACCGTGGCTTGAGACCGTAAACACTCAATTGAGGTTGATTCCCTTTCGATCAATAATATATTAAAAATGTTCTTTTTCCTTGTTGTTACGAGGCAAAGCGCGGCATTCAGGTTTGCCATTCGATACTTAATACCTCGAGCATTTAGGCATCGGAAGGGTCTTAAAAGGGAACGCAATGTCTGAACAAAAGCTATATAATGTAAAAAACAGTTAATTTTATTAATAAACTTACTTACAAAACAGTTCTCTTCCTCGCCCTGGTAACAAAAGAAAACGCGGCGTTGAGTTCCGCCTCTCAACACAATCTTTAAAATGAGAGAAGAGACCGTGGAGATAAAAAATACTACTATTTTAAATAAAAAAACCAACAAATTTAAAAACATTTGCTTATTACTTTTGAACCCTCCTGGAAGCAGTATTGTCATTGTATACTTTTCCTCCGGTATTATTACATCTGCCAACTGTCGACATTCATTTTTCTACAATAGAGTAGGTATTTTAAAGCGAACGTCTCGATTTGTCGTGTTTTTATAACGACAATCCGTTTGAAATAAGTGTTGAATGTTAAATTTCCCTTTTGAAGTATAAAATTTACTCTTTTTTATTGAAATTGGTTATTCTTCTTACAGCTTCACGCTGCTATAATGTACATGCCAGGGTTGGCAATAGTAACTTTGGAACCAGGAGTCAAAATACTCGATATATAAATGGAGTCAAAGGAGTCAGGAGTCAAAATACTGGATATATAAATGGACACGGATCCATTTACACACTTCCGCCCCCACTTTCTGCCGAATTGTAGACCGGAAGAAATGAAAGTTTAAAATATCTCCCTTCCTCCAGTAAGGATCGTACCCACTACCTGTCGCGTCTAAAATGGCACACTTGTTGGGATTAATATAAATATATATATTTTTTCACTTTACGCTACATCCCGCATATAACTAGGCAGTGGGAAAATAGTATCTAGTCACTCCTTTCTCCATGTACTCACTATTTTCGAGACATTTCGTATTAAGTAGTGTAACTCAACGCCGCACATGTTTCGCACATTCTTGTTACCAAAACGAGAAAAATTATAATACTTACTTTCGAATTTACGATATGCTACTGCATAACGACTACAGTAACAGGTGCATTATTATTATTATCAGCTTAACGCTGTATCCCGCACATGGCAGGGTAGGCAGAGGGAACGTGGGAACCTAGTGTTAAGACACTCCGTTCCACTTTCGTTCGCCACACCCACATTTGAGGCTTTGCGTGTCGAGTGGCGGAACTCAACGCCACACTTTGTCTTGTTACCAGAGCGAAGAAATGATAACATTAAATATTTGATTTAAAAAAGAAATATATTTACTTTTTTCGAGTGTCCTACCTGTCGTTTACAGTCACAGACTTGTCCTGCTGCGACACGACAGGCCTTAAAGGCCGAATTTATTATATTAATAGTACCTAATTCTTCATAATAATATTGCATACATTCTACATTCATATTGTTAATATGAGGCCTGAATGAAATATTTAATATTTTCTATTTAAATATTTAGTGTTTTCATTTCTTCACTCTGGTACAAGGCAAAACGCGGCGTTGAGTTCCGCCACTTAATACGCAATGCCTCAAATTTGGCGGAAAATAGGGAACGGAAGTAGAACGGAATATCTTAACACCAGGTTCCCCAGTATCCTCCGCGTACCCTGCCATGTTCAGGATACAGGGTGAAGCTATAATATAATGGATTCAACAAGAAAACATTTATTAATTAAAAGGATGTTTTACATTATAATACAAAACTCTAGTTATATTCACAATTAACTCTCCTTCAAAATCGGTTAAATAACTTTTCATTTCTACCACTGTGTGAAGCGAACCGCGTCGCCCCAAACGAACGCACTCAACGGAACACGCACTAATTTTGTTATACCTAATTGTATATAACTCTCGTACATATGTTTATATTAGCTAGATCATGCCATTGACTTCGTCTGAACGTTTAAATTTTATATATAGTTTATTACTAATGATTTATTGATATTTTTAGTTAGGTATGTCGTCCTGCAGGGGCTCAAGCGTCAGGTTGTACGTTCGATCCCCAATTGAGGAAATGAAATATTTAATATTTTACTAGCTCTGGTAGCTAATCGCGGCGTTACGTTTTGCCATACCATGCAATGCCTCACTTGCTGGAAAGTGGAGAACGGAAGTGTCCTAATGCGGACACGGAGTGTTTTAACACTAGGTTCCTAAGGTACCTTTTAATAATGGTACCTGGTTCCCTTTAAATAGTGATAGCGTGCTGATAAAAAATAATATTTTTTGTTCCTTTTTTGGCAGGATAGGCAAGGTAAAGAAATTGGTAGAGGTTTCCGTTTCCCACACGATTCCATGGCGCGTTTCGATTGACAAAACGCAATGTCACACTTTGTCAACCAGGCGGACGAAGAAATGAAAATAATTGATGTAATTATATAAAATAATGGTAAGATAATTGCGACGTTGAGTTCCGCCATTCAATACGCACTCGACTTAGGGTTGGCAAGCGAAGAACTGAGTGTCTTATAAGAATCTATGTAAAAAAACTAAGATATAATCTTGCTGTAGAGTAAATATTTAATGTTTTAAAATGTTACAAAACTAAACAATTAAAAAATTAAATTGTTGCTCATTCTACTATAATAATGCAGAGTACAAGTTATAGCTGCAATATATATTTAAAATTTTAAACCATATGCGTAGATTTTTATTTAGCTTCACGCTGCATTCTGTACGTGGCAGGGTAAAAAGAGGAAACTTGGGAACCTAGTGTGCCTTTTATAAATTGCGTTCCGTTTCCTTCTTTCCACTGTATTTAAGGTATTGTAGTATGAGAGATGAGTGCCGTATTAATACCATTGCGAAAAAATTAAAATATTAAATATTTAACCTTTTTGAGTGGTAACGGAACCCACAATCCGTCGCTTTAACAGTCACACGCTTATACCGCTGTGCTACGACAGGCCTAATCAGTTCGGTTTTATCAACATAAAAATAAGATTTATGTTCCATCTATCACTTAATGTCCTTATAATAAATGGATAAATCATTCATTGTATGTCACTTTTGTCCTTTACGGCAATCGATGAAATTATTTCAACCAAACGAGTCTTAAGATATATTTTTTTTCTTTTTTTACAAGTAAAGTTAGCTAGTATTAATTGATCCAGCCTTCAGAAAAGGCAGGTAGGTAGATCAAATTACATAGTTTCAGGTTACGCTTTTGAAGAGTTCCTGTAAATTCAAGGTGGTCTTTGGACAGGTTTCGAGAAATTACACCGAAATGTATGAAAAATAGTTCTTTTTTTGCAAATTTAAATATTTTTACTATTTTTTTAAAGTGTTATTTCACACTAAGGACAAAAAAATGAAATCTAGAGATTTAAATATATTTTATTGTATTAGTTTATTTAGTTGTGTTTAGTACAACCGAACACTAAAATACAATTTTGTAAATAATAAATTGACTATATATTCCTTTCTTATTATCGAAATTGTCATATAAATAGTTCTAAATATAGTTTATATATACTTTTTAGAGACTTATTTACGAAGGTCGTCTACTGAAATTATATTTTAATAAATTATTTTTTTTATTATGTCGTTTCCTATCACTCTTTATGACCAATTTTTATTGTTTCTCACAACATGGAAGGCAGAAAGAACACACTCCTTAAGAAACTTTTTCGTTTTCTGCTTAAATTTTTGGTGGAACTCAAGGCTAGCAAGGGAGAGTACGTCTCTCCCTTGCTACTGAAGCAAAGAAATAAAAATTATGTCATAGTTATTACTTAGTCTCATTAATTTCATTTCACTCATTTCCGCCCTTTGATCGCTATCGTCATCCCTTTCCGATATATCACTAACGACAAGGACGGAAAGTGATAAAAAACAAGCATTAGCTTCTATAACTATATTTAAACACAGTAACGTTTGATGTTTAACCCATAATTAATAAACAATTCCATTGCTATATAATAAAGTATAAATTTCTTTGTATGAGCATATAGTGCCTGGGTAAGAGAATCTAGTGTTAAGACACTCCGTTCCGTTCCTCAATTTCCGCCGAATTGTATGGGGTGTTGAGTGGTGAAATATCGCGCTTTGCCTTGTTACCAGAGCGAGAAAAGAAATTAAGTTAAAATTAAACATTAAATTTGAAATTTAATATTAATTATTTTCATTTTCTCGAGTGGGAATCGAACCCACAACATGTCGAGTTTCTGTTACGCGCTGGTGCCACTGCACCACGACAGGCCTGAATCAGGTTCCTAATTATCTTATATTATTATATAACGTAATTTTTTTATGGTCAAATAAATATAATGCATTTTTTTTACTGTATTAAATTTCATTTCCTACATGTATCAGGGTAGGCAGAGGGGTACCGAGATCTGCTCAAGAAAAAATCTTTGGTAAGAACAAATTCTTACCAAAGATTTATCTTAAAATAGAAAAAAAAAAACATATATAAAAGACGTTTTCTAAAAAGAAAAAAAAAACAGTATTTCCAAAAATATTCTTATATATTGTATCAATATCCTAAGAACTCGTTACCCCCTGACAAACTACTACAGATATTGATACCTACTTGGTCGCACTATTTCCGTTAATATGTATTTAAAATGGTGTTTTTTTTATTATTTTGGAGCCAGGTTGTAACCGCCTCAAGGCCTGCCGTGGCGCAGGGGCACAGCGTGTGACTGTAAACACCACAGGTCGAGGGTTCGATGAATTCTTGAGGAAATATTTTCGCTCTGGTAACAAAGGAACATGCTATGGCTCAAATTGGGGAACGAACGAAGTGTCTAAAAAAAAGATTACACATATAAGTAAAAAACGAAACAAAGATAATTGAATAACAGAACTAAATTGTGAATTTAATCTAATTTTGTTTTATTTTAAGTGTGCATTAGGTTAACATTAGGTTCCCAAGTTCCCTCGGTCTACCATTGGATACAACTTGAAGATATTCCATATTCTTTATGGTATCATAGTGACTTAGAGGCACAAACTGTAAACACAATGATTGTTTAAAACACTTCAATCTTCTCTTTTCAGTTTTCTCAGTTAATTATTATTGTAAAAATGATAATTAAACGTAAAAGCATTTTTTAAAGCCTAAAATTAAATTAAACGTTTTATAATTAAAGCTTGCAATAAACTGTACACGTAATCGATTATCGATTTTATGTCACTTCTTAATTGTGTTTACTGGTTTAATTAAATTGATGTAGCGTATTAGATATGTTAGTGGATTATTAATAATTATAAACTGATATATTTGGATGGATATAGTGTTTGTTGAGGAAAGAGGTAACGTGTTCGATATATATATATATATATATATATATATATATATATATATATATATATATATATATATATATATATATATATATATATATATATATATACACATATATATATATATATATATATATATATATATATATATATATATATATATATATATATATATATATATATATATATATATATCGCAGTAGTATTTCTACCTCTTTGTTGCCTTTACACTAATAAATAATAAAAGTTGAATATAATAAAACTAAGGATGCTCGGTTTTATACATAACGGTACGGAACCTTTCGTGCGCGGATCTGTCAGAGAGTTCGGCCATCCTTGGCCGGTTATTTCTCTTCTTGTACATATATTATTTAAAGATATCTTTCTAAGTGCTCAATTATATCTACTTCTTAATAGTAACATGTAATGTAAGGTAAATAAATAACAACAACAGCATTATCTAAAAGTCACTAGAAATTAAAGATTTTTAATTATATATAAAGTAACAAAATTTCAAAATTAGATATAATTTAAATTAATCGTACAGTATATTTAAGAAATGGCTCTATTTATACGAACATTTAAAAGGACATTACAATATAATTTGACGTTAAAAGCCTTTACATTAGTCCCACTGTCTAATTAACGCTTATATGACCATATTAGTGCTAAAATAACGTCTTTACTAATCGTTTCTATCTTTGTGTTAGAAAGTTAGTTTAGCATTTGAAATTTGGATTAGAACATGTAACCTAAGGGTTAAGGCATAATAAGCCTGAGTTAAAAAAAAGACAAGCAATTTTACATTTTTTTCTACCTAGATGAGAGATTACTGTTAATACACTCCGTTTTCCAACATTATCATCACATTTTATAACAATTTTTCAGAATATATTTGCATATTGCTAATAGTGAATAAGATGGTGAGAGAGGGAGGGGGAGACCTCGGTTGACCTTCGAAAACACAGTATCGACGATACTGGAGGAAGGTCACGTAAAAACCATGAGGACCCCCCGGAGGGCATGTATGAAGAGGCTGATGACAGTGGACGAGGCGAAAGAGGTATGCCGAGACCGTAGCCTTTGGCGCTCCGTTCTCTCTGCCTACCCCGTTATGGATATAGCGTGAAGCTAAGTAAGTAAGTAAGTAAGTAAGTAAGTGAATAAGATAGAACAAAGTGTTTTTCGATCAGCTTCACGTTGTGTTCCGCATAGCAATGGGATTGTGGGAACTTAGTGTTAAGATAGTCCGTTCATTACTTATGTACGTACACCTAAGCTAAAAAAAAATACGAAGGTATATATAAAAAAGAACAATTTGAGAAGGAAATATTCTTTTTGCAACATACAAGTTTATATTAAGAAGATTAATCGTTAAATTGATCAATTTAAATTGAATTCGTATACCTGATCAAACAGTCATGAGAAAGATATTTTCGGTTTAGGCGTATTAATTTATTTTTGTTACCTTTAAGCTTTGTTGTTAGCTTTAAGCTAAGCATTTATTTCTTTTTTTTTATAATGTTGTACCCCGCTCGTATGCAGGAAAGGCAGTGAACCTGGAAACCTAGCTTTAAGATAACCCATTCCGGTGAATTTGAGTCATTCGGTGTTGCTACTTTCCGCTGATATTGAGGTATTCAGTGTTGAGTGGCGGAACCTAACGCCGCGCTTGCTTTTGTTACCAAGATGAAGAAATGAAAATATAATATATATTTCTTTTGAACATATTGAATATTTCACTTCCTTGAATTGAGATCGAACTCAACAATGGCTCACAGGCTCACAGACACTCGGAGGGGCACAAAACTGCGCCACCACACGCCTCATAAGCTTAAACTTTCAATCTAAACAATACTTAATAAGAAAACAATAAATATAACACGCAATGCCTCAAATTCAGCGGAAAGTGGGGAACGGAAGTGAACCGGAATGTTTTAACACTAGGTTCCCAAGTTCCCTCTGCCTACCCTGCCTCGTGCGGGATACAGCGTGAAGCTAAGTGAGTAACAATAAATTTAAATTCATTTCTTTTTCTCTTAAATAAATGATTACAAAGATCTATCTTATATATTTCCATGTGTATGTGACTAGTATTAAAAATCACCCGTACTACCTCAATTCTCTTATAGGTAAGTAAGTATAGTGACTGACAAGGCAAGCCCGAAGTGTCAATAATTGTATGTATTATGTTTTAAATAACATGTATTTATTTGAGGCCTGTCGTGGCGCAGCGGCACAAGAGTGTGACTGTAACCGACAGGTTCTGGGTTCGATCCCCAGTCGAGGAAATGAAATATTTAATATTTTCAATTTAAATATTTAATGTGTCATTTCTTCGCTTTGGTAATAAGGCAAAGCGCGGCGTTGAGTTCCGCCACTCAACACGCAATGCCTCAAATTCGGCGGAAAGTGGGGAACGGAAGTGGAGCGGAGTGTCATAACACTAGGTTTCACTTTCGTTCCCTCTGCCTACCCTGCCTAGTGCGGGATACAGCGTGAAGCTGAAAATAACATGTATTTATTAGTTCATAACTGACACTATGAAGACCATAAAATAGGAACAGAACGCAAGAAGCACATTTTGTGCGCTTGTCCACCAAATTGAAAAATGTGGCACTTGCCTTAGAAGTAATCTCAACACGACCTAGGCTAAGAGCGAAACATTTGAGGTGTGTAGTGAATTTTGTAGAAAAGATTTTCTTTTTCAGAAAACGTATAAATATTTAGAAAGTAGCGGTATTTGAATCCGCGCCTCTTTGAAAAACCGCTATGACCACTAAGCTATACGTTCTCATGAAGTTACGCCAAAATACTTACACTCTTGTTACAACTTATTTATATTGCGAGCATCTCTTCAGGGAGATTTTTATAAATTTAGACACAATAGGGAAATTTAAATTAAAAAATAAATATTAATATATAAATAATCCAGAAGGCCTGTTGTGGCGCAGTGGCACAAGCGTGTAACTGTAACCGACAGGTTGTGGGTTCGATGCCCACTCGAAGAAATTAAATATTTAATATTTTAATTTAAATATGTAATGTTTCATTTCTTCGCTCTGGTACAAGGCAAAACGCGGCGATGAGTTCCGCCGCTCAACAAGCAATGCCTCAAATTCGGTGGAAAGTGGGTAACAGAAGTGGAACAGAATGTCATAACACTAGGTTCCCACGTTCCCTCTGCCTACCCCGCCATGTGCGGGATACAGCGTGAAGCTGAGTAGTAGTAAATAATTCAGACAAAAATTTAATATACATTTTTTTAACCTTTACAGTCTTGCGATGAATAAAACAATCCATCTGATCTTGTGGAGGCAGTTTCCTCAGAAGAATCGTAAATAACGCGGGCTTTGGGACTGCAAAAGATTTACAATCCACCTTTCCATTTGGATAAAAGCATTTTACACCAAGCCTGCTGGTTTAGCATCTTGCCTTTGCATTGATATGAATATTCAATTGATAATGAATGAATAAGCGTTGTTGTGAAAGTGGCATGTGCCTGATTAACTCCAACAATTCGACTTATTTAAAGTTAAAATCGTTTTTTTTTATATTTATATCTATTTCTTTATGTTAGAACGGTTTGACAGTGAAAGTGCGTCCTTGAGTTTTGCTAGAAGTAAACTCCTTCTTCGTAATTACTCAACCTTCTCAGTAAAATAGTTGTGTAAATAAAAAAAAGACTACTATATTGAAATATTACGTATATTCTTATTTATGGAGCTTACAATTAATTAAATGTTACATTTTAAAAAAAAAATATTCATCCAAATTGCATATTTAAATACGAACCATAACTCCAGTGAATAACAAACCGATACTACAGTGTAGATATTGACTTGTATTTTGATAAAAAAAATTTGTTCATCAATAAGCTATATGATGTTGTACATCATATTAAACACATGTATAGACAGATTCTTAACTATTCCGCGTCCGTCCAGCCAAAACACGCGGATGTCCGGCCACCATGTAATGGCCACCTTTTCACTATTAGGTTGTTCATCAAAGTTAGCGCGTTGAATCATGAAATCCATTTCGAGCTACACAACACTACGTATACCTCTGATATTATTACGACCACAGCACCCCCTAGTCTGGACGTCTAGCCGTCTGGCGTAACCCCATATACCTAACACAATAAAAACGAATTTAAACCTTAAAACAAAGCCATAGAGATGGCAAATAACAATGAATAACGCGGTAGAATTGACAGTGTTTGAACTTTATCGCATCGTAGTAAAGTCCAATCGGAAGGAGCACAGTAGGAAACAAATATTGAGCTCTATCTCGTTGGCCTAAAGTACAGCCAAATCGTAACGTTGCTAGGCAACAGCGTCTATAGTTATATGAGTCATTTACATTGACTCATCAGTGCATCCAATTTAGGTATGGATATTTGGAAGGGTGCATTGCATGCGATATATTATACAAATTTCAACTTTAAGCGTCAATTTCAAGGGCGAATTTTCGGTGATATTGGCAATATTTCGGGCTAATTACGTTGTATTTCTCTTTTGAGGGCGACATAGAAGCCCTGGCAGAAGTAATCGATTCGGAGAGACAGTCATCCGATAGTATTGATGTTTGGACATTAGGGGAGCTGTAATTTACAGCCAAATATGACTGCATAAATATACTGAAGTTAATTTTGATCTGAATATGGCGTTCAAAGGTTTTCATAGAACGAAACGCTTGCTTTGTTGTTGTCAATTAGGTATAAATTACTTTTTCATTTGTCCTAAAAGACCACATGAAAAATATGACATATAATTGGAAAAGAAATTGTTAAATTTAACTTTGCTTCTTCTTTTAATTACGCCTTTTAGTTTATATAGAAAGGCGTCACAGTGAATAGGTAGGCCCTAAGTCGTTACGCCTTGAAGACAGACGAGTCTTTATGCAATATATATCTTATTTATTTGCATGGTATACGCTTACAAACCTTGCTTTGATTTATAGGGCTGTAATCACGTATGTTAAAGATTTAGTCAAAAATCTATTACTTTGAAGACATCTTCTCATCATCTTATGAGATCGGGCAACTCAGTAAAAAGGTATGCGTGTTTAAGCATAAAAAATATACGACTTGAATGAAGAACCTTTTCCGAATACAAAATTTTGTTCTTCGTTTTTTAGAACGTAAACATAAACTGGATTTGAGTTAATGACCATTGTTTTGTTATCGTAAGCTTCAGCGTAGGCTGTGTCCGAACTTGGGAACATGGTGTTAACGCTCTCCATTCTGTTTTCCACTTTCCACTGAATTTGAGGCTTTGCCTGTTGAGTGGTGGGACTCAACGCACGAAATTTTCATAATACTCACTCACTCAGCTTCACGCTGTATCCCGCACAAGGCAGGGTAGGCAGAGGGAACTTGGGAACCCGTTCCACTTCCGTTTCCCACTTTCCGCGCGAATTTGAGGCATTGCGCTTTGCTTGTGCTAGAGCGTAGAAACGAAAACGTTAAATATTTAAATTTTAAATCTTTCATTTGCTCGATTGGGGATTGAACCCACAACCTGTCACACGCTTGTACCGCTGCGCCACGACAGGCCTCAATTTTCATAATTAATATATATATTTTTATTATACGTATAAAAAAATAACAAATCATATTACAATGTAGTTTTATTAAAGCGAATATAGTGTAGTGGACAAAGCGTGTTTACAAAAATGCAATTTCAAATTCCGCTACTTTATTTTTTTTTCTAAAAAGTGCTTATCTATTGTAAGTGTGAAATATCACTTGAAAAATCCACTTCAAATTAAAAAAAAAAGTTACATTTTAATCACATATACCAATATTTTTTATATTATTTCAGTAGCGATATGACTATACTGCATATAATATATAGGAATTCTTTCAACTCAACATTGTCATACAGACACATGTCCCTTTTTATTGAAAGAATGAGGGCGTAGTTCCGCTACACTTTTTTATTTCTTATTTTGTCAGTAGAAAAGTGGATTGAATGATGTTCTTGTATAAAAGGTATTTATATGATAACGCAAAAGTGTCATTTCGTTTTGGTTGTAGATTCAAATACTTCACGATTAATGGTTTATAAAATGTATTGAAAACTTAAGTATAATAATTACATTTCTATGTGTTATCTTCAACCAAGTCAATGCAAAGAAAAAAAAGAAGGGCACTAAAAGTACTTTCGCTTATTTTTTTTCTAGCTTCACGCTATCCCGCTTATAGCGGGTTAACAGAGGGAACCGGAAACATAATGTTAAGACACTCTGTTCACATTAAAAATGCCGTTAACCACTTTCAATTACTCGTGTGGGAATCGAACGCACAACCTCTTAAGTTTACGCTTCTTAATTTGAACACATTATCTAAATAAGAATTCCAGTTCCAGTTGAATTTTAAGAAAATTTTGGGCTATGACGGCTTTCAAGACTATCTAACGCTACGGTAGAGTTATAACGCAATCTTACATAATCATATTATTAGCCAGTAAAATAAATTAAAGCCTATTTTTGTCAAGAAAGGTATATTATTTCAGTTTAACCTAAATGGAAATAATTGTTAGTTATATTGTAAATGTTTTCGTACAGAATTTTTTACTTACTTTTTTAAAATGTTTCTAGAAGGAAAATCCCCAGTTCATTTATTTCTGTGTAAGCCGATATTTTATAGTAAACAACCCGCAGCTCAAACCACCAACGTCCTACAAACGGAAAAATTTCAAAAATTCAAAACATTCATAGCAAGATTTTACTTAATTAAAGTGGCTTTACTTACATTTTACGTACACATTCTATGGATTAGAGTTCTTTAATCTCATTGTGTATGTTCTTGCATTATGTAAGGTTACTGTAGCACAGTGGTTCATCGTCATACTATGAACATGGTTGTGGGTTCAGTCATCATTTCACTAAATGGGTGAAATATAAAGTGCGCGCTTAGTGTGTAAGGCTGTTAAATCCGTTCTTTGTCTTACGTACTGATACATTTTTATATTATTAGAAAATAATAAAATTGACATTAATTTTATTTCAGGTAATAGACAAATCAATTTTTGAAATCGTAAAACCTGATAATAAACGTATTTTTATAAAAATGTTTTTTTTTATTTTCTCCAGAATTTCAGTCTAGGTAGTTAGTATATACATTTAATAGTATTCCGTCCTTTTTGTTAATATATAATATTATATAATAATAATTTTGTCGGCTTAGAATGTATCTAAGCCGACAAAATTATTATTATATAATATTATATATTAACAAAAAGAACGGAATACTATGAAATGTATATTTCTATATTTCTATATATATATATATATATATATATATATATATATATATATATATATATATATATATATATATATATATAAATAACGTATGGAGTCATTAGACGACGGAGTTGTAGTTTTCTCTATAGTATTAGGCAAGCTTAACATTCAGTATTTGCTTTAACAGAAAAATATACTGTGATTAAAAATTTTCGATAAAAATTCTGTCAATAACTGTTTTATTGCATCGGCTGAAATTTTGCTCTCATATTATTCTGAAAAACGTTGAAATTATAATAATTAATATTAGTAAATTAATTTGCAGGTTAGTAAATTAGAAGCCTGTCGTGATGCTGAGGCGCAAGTGTGAGACAAACTACGACAGGTTGTGGATTCCATCCACCCTCGGGGAAATTAAATGTTTAATAATTAATTTTATTTTAAACAAGCCAAAGCGATTGAGTGGCGAAGCAAAACGAGATGCCTCTAATTCGGTAGGACGTGGGGAGCACAGTGTAGTGTCTTAACATTGCCAGCTAAATCAATTATTATGTAATTCAAGCGAGCAAAGCCTTGAGCCGGTCGCTAGTATAAGAAATAAATTAGTAAAATTATTTCAGAGATTCGTTTTCGTGTTCAACACGAGTCAACTACCCAAATTATATTAAAATGCGGTTTTTGTAACAGCTTCCAGCAACTCCGCCGTTTGGGGTGTTCAAATTAAAAATAGATCCCTCTCTTTGAACTTCTAAAATAAACTTGCTTATTATTTGTATTGTATTTAAATTTAAGCCGCCGTGGAGTGTCACAGTGTCTAAATGTAAATGCCACCGTTGTAGGTTCGATTTCTACTCAGAGTAATTGGTTATCTTCTTGACATTCTGACATGACATATCGTGGCATTGTGTTCCTCCACCCAATACACAATGCCTTAAAAATTGAAAAGTGCGTGGGAAATAAATTATTTTAATATTACGTATTCTCTGCCCACCCTGCTATATATAGAAAAAAAAAGAAAGGTAACAGAAAGCATGAAATTACATTATGCAAAGAAAATTATTTCCTTAGTTAATTTTCTTTGACTAAATTATTATGTATTATATCATTTAAATCTTCCAGTAGATTCTCGTGTTACTATTCTTAATAGATGTTAAAAAAATGTATTAGTTTACAGTCACCCGATTATTACTGATATAATAAAATATTGTACTGCTTGCTTGTGTGTAAGCAAGAAGGCTGCTGCATCTGCAAGAAGTGGAAAAGGAGTGCATTTTCTACTTTCGGCTCAAAGGTTAGAACTGAAGGTCGCGTGGCATCTTTTCAGAGCTGGGAAACAATAATAATTGAAACAAAATAATTTCCCAGAACCATCGAGTTTAAAAATATATTTTGACGCTTTGAAATATACGAAAAAAAGGTTAACAGGTTTAAAGAAAACAATTTTATCATTTCCGAGAATGCCAATTCAACATATTTCAACTGAGTACATAGCTACAGCGTTATATTAAAAATTTGCAACTTCAATAATTTCCCTCGTAGTAGGCAATTAATGTATGTCACAATCACGAGAACTAGCTCTGTTTCATAATGAATTTTACTTGACACTGGCGTTTTTCCTTTTATGTCTGCAGTCTGCACCTTTGTGGACAGGGCATCGATTAATTGAGTAGTTTAAAGTGTATTTGTGGATCATTTGATAATATTGAAGTGAAAATGTAACATTTCGTGGTAAAAAAGCAAAATATTTTTTTAGCTTCACGCTGTATCCCGCACTAGGCAGGGTAGGCAGAGGGAACGGAAGTGAAACCTAGTGTTATGACACTCCGTTATACTTCCATTCCCCACTTTCCACCTTATTTGAGGCATTGCGTGTTGAGAGGCGGAACTCAACGCCGCGAAAAGCAAAATATCTCTTTTAAATTGGTAAAAAATGTCATATTCGTAACTTTTTTTACGTATGTAAATTTATTTTAATTATAAAAAATATGTAGTATGTTTTTTAATATTTTAAAATTTAAACAACAATGAGCTATAAAATAACTCAATTTTCTTAAACATTGTTTTTTAAATCGTTTCTTCCATTTTAATATTTTACAAATTATCTTAAGTTCTTTGTTATACATATTAAACGTTAACCAAAAAGGAACAAAACACTAATACGTAGTAGAATATATAATGTTTTGTAGATTCTATTGTATGTATGTAGACACGTGGATAAAATGTACAGGTAATGCTATTGTGGCACCGTGGTATAGGTTCTGAGTGTAAGCGCTATACTTGTAGGCCCGATTCGTACTCGAGAGAGTGAATTATTTTTATTTCACCCTAGATTATCTTCACTTATTTTGCTAGATGATTAATTTAATAAAATGAAAAATGTATATCAAACAATGAAAATATGTGTAACTCGTTTATCAGTATTGCAAAACATTTTGCAATCATTAATTAATACTTAAAGTAAAAAGAAATTATTAGGACACATTTTATCACTACATAACGTGATATAAACATATTTTAAACGCTTTACCTCATTTAATATGAAACATCCTATGAACAAATATTGCTATACAACAGTATTTCAAAACTAGCTATAGGTTTTCCACATATATATCAAGGTTATAATCATATTTTTTTTTTTTTATATAAAAAGTAAAATCGGATAACAGTTTATTCCTCCTTACAAGTAAATGGAAGTAAGTGAAATTAATAATTTTAACCATCATATAACTTATTTTTCTTTATAACTTGCACATGGCAGGCAAGGCAGACGAAAAAAATATTAGTTTTATTTTATGTGTACATATATTGCGACTTGGGGGTTCAAATTAATCAAGATATGGTAACATACGGTATATAAGATTAATAAATACAATTTATTTACAATGTAATTTCTATATTCACTTGAATGTTTGACTTTGTCATCATGTGGACGCTAAATAAAAAAAAAATACTAAATTACCGAAAACTCAGACACACCTGGGAAACATAGTTAGTTACGCTAAAACATATTTTCTTCACATACATAATATTATAATAGATTTAAAAAAATATAAGTATAATCATTACAGATGCTGTGACGTTTACGTCGTGGCAATGACCGACCGACGTCAGTTCACGGTCATTTGCTGTATTTATACGTATTGCTTTACTCGCGTTTTGATTTTATCACATATTTTATATTGTATTGTCCTGTATTAGGGGCCTTCATTTAATTGTGTTAATTTTTGTAGCGATCGGAATACTTTAGAAAAAGGTTGAATATTTTTTAATTTTTAAAATTCGTATTGTAAAATGTAGGTAATATATAAAAAAATGATTTGTATGTGATTGACATATCGATAATTAGATATTATTGTCGTATTATTAAGATTTTAATAACTAATTGTGTTTTTATTATATTTATATAGATATCTTAATAGGATATAATGCAATTCTATACAAATATACTAATTATACATTATTGATTAGGTAGGTATAATTTTTCATTAATAAATAGATTTTTAAAATATATATATATAGTAATGTTACGATGTCTAAACACAAATATATTTATTATCTATATAGTATATATCAATGGACGCGCACCCCTACATTGTTAAGTACACAACACTAGCGGGGCGCGGATCAGAGGGCGCTTCACTCTCAGTCTCGCGCCGACCACCGTACCGGTCGGATGTTCGCTCTAACAAAGGAATAATAGTTTGAAACGACGATTTTTGTGTGTGTTGTGTTACAAGTGAACGTTTCTTATCGGTGCGTACAATTTTACCGGCGTGTTATATATTAAACGAAAAGGACTGTATTTAATTATATTAATTTTATTTTCAGATTCTTATTTCGAAGCTGTGGTAACAAAGGCTCGGTTGAAACGTACCGCCAATATTAAGGTATGTTTTTTGTTGTTTAATATATTTAATATTTATATATTGTAAAGCGATTGTGTTGAATTTTGTATACAAAGTACGATGACGGTACTGAACATGAATAACTGGTGTCGGTAGGTTAACATTTTCACAATTCACTTATATAAGTTAATTAAAACACAGAAGTAATGTATAATCAGCGGTATATTATATAATTTTATAACCTTTTATATATGATTTGTCAGATATTGCTTACCTGTTGCTTTCTATTCCACTTTAGGTGTAAATTATTCTAGTTCTAATATATTATGAAATTCCTAATGTATGCAATGCCGATCCTGAGACAAAGTAAAGTTGCGTAATGTATAATTTACTTTCGAAGTACATTACCAGCCACCGCGCTGGCCGCATATGTCGAAACCGTTGAAAGTGAGGTTAATCTGATTGTGATTTAAAATGTTAACAATAATTGCCTTTTTACTACACTATATAAAATTATTAATATATATTATAGTATTTAAATTAATAATAAGTGTCTGTATGTTCAGATATAGCTCATTTTCTTTGTTTGACATTGAACTTAGCAGAACGCCACGTTCTTTGACTCCGTTGACCGGGTGAAGGATACGCTCGAATAAAAATAAAGATACCTGTTTGTTACAATTCAAATTGGAATATTATATATTTTTAATATATTTATTATGGCTGTAGATGCAATATATTACAGACAATGTTGTTAATTAAATTTAATTAATTTAAAATAATTATCCTAGCTTTGGTCCATATTCTTGATATGTTAATTTATATTAATAAGTGGTGAGCAAAATTAAATAATATTTTTAATGTTTTGATTTCGATATCAAGCAGTGTAATATTTATTTGTGGTTAAAAAATAAAAAGGAAAGGGGTACCTATGTCGGTATATATGTTTTTAAAATAATTGTTGATCTGAGATATAAGGAACTTGCTAGAAATACATATAGTTAATGTATTAACCAAGATTATCAAAAGAATATTTTATTTTATTTTTTTTCAATGTAATAATAATAATTCTCCAAAGGTCACACATTCTCTAGTTATTTACGATGGCTTACCAAATTCTTGTTTTTGCGATATTTTTTACCAAATTGATATCATTATCCTGACTATAAATGAAACGGTTCCAGGTTCTATTCCTACTCGATGAAAAAAAATTCCTCCTCGCTTAGCAATATGGCAAAACGCGGCGTTAAGATCCACCATTCAAAAAGCAATAGCTTGAAATTGGATAGAAAATATAAAGTGAAAATAGGAAAAATCTTTCAATAATGTTGTGATCACTAATCCTACCTACTAACATTAATTTAGCAATTGATCTATTACAGCAGACGTTACTACAGTAGTTGCGTAACTTAAAGTTTAATAAAATGTCATAGGTATTACACGATAAGGCACATGATGCTACCACTTTGCTATTATTGCTATTTAAATTGTAGTTAATAATTTCGCCATATTAAACACAATTCATTGTGCAAGTTTATAATTAAAATGATTACGTACTTTCAAGACAAGGCCGCGTTTCAAAATCTGTTACCTATGTTTTATTATGAAATCTCACATCGATTTGGTTGTATTTAGTTTTTGTATAACAAGTGATGATAGTTAACTTTTACTTCAACCGTTTTTAATACTTACTTATCTACTTGCCTGCTTGGCTTGTAGCTCGGGGGGAAAAAGGCGATACGTTCTTTTCCTTGCTCTAGTAACAAAGCAAAACACTGCGTTGACTTCCACTACTCAACAGGCAATACCTCAAGTGGGGAATAGAAAGGAGTGTCCTGACACTAGGTAAATGTTGAGACAGTCTTGTATCTAATCTGTCTTTAAAAAAAATAAGAAAATTTGGAAATTGAATTATTTTATTTCATCAGGGAGAGATAAGACACTAATATATATCATCCTATGTAATGTTAAAGTAATTATATCACATATGTAAAAAAATATAGAGAAATAAAATAATAACAAAACGGTAATACGTTTTAACATGTTTAGACTGGTTTCTCCGAAATAGTAATAGACGTACAACGTCCTTATTTCTAATATAATTAATAGAAATGGAACAAAAATGAGAATTTATTCCATATAAAGTAATAATAAATATACAATTCTTATAGAAGGTATTCAATACGTGAATTCAAGGTGGCTATACTCATTTTTCACTTCTCAGTTGGTTGAAAAAACTTACCGAGTGCTCGAACGCATATACTCAGCCATGCGGACTCTTTGTCTATTATTTATTTACATATATAATTTAAAAATGAATAACAACTGCTAGGGGAAAGTTAAAATATACTTGTAATTATACAACTTCACAATTAACATGTCAATAACTAAATTCAAATGCTCGTAAGTAGTTACTTAACTGTTACTTGGTTAACTTTATTCAAGTCTGTAGATTTCTCGTATTTAAACCTTAAAAACCTTTGAAAAACTGGTATTCGATTAATCTTCTGTGCCACTGTAAAGGCACGTCCACATTACAAAGGCAACAAAAAAATACGTACTCAGAACGTAGAGCCGAATGGGACCGATAGAATTTGTAGAGATCAAAGCAAGCGACAGGACGAAAAGTTAAAGCTTGGAACATTTTTTTTTCGATGCATTGCTCGTAGGTTGTCTTTTATAAGTTTAGTTTTGTATCCGATTTAGTTTTTGTTGATTGAATTGTTTGTGTATCTTATTTCTGAATGTTTTGTTAGTGTCTTGTGTGAACGATTTTTTTCTTTCTCTGTTTCAAGAAGAATTGGAATTTTGATTCATATATGTTAGTTATACGCTATGTGCTTATGGGGGTAGCTAGAAAGAACGGCTTCTTTCGACTTGTCCATATTTTTACATTACATAGTTTTCTAATTATAAGTTGCATATTAGAATAGATAACATACAAAAATAGGTCGGCCACCAGTTTTCATCAATATTACATCTATACATAATGATACTGATGAGTTCTTTAGTTTAAATATTCAAGCTTAACACTGAATTATTTTCTTAGCGCATCTAGAGAACACAAGAATCTGTTCATTATTATCTAAACAGTAGGAAATCCTTATTATTAAATACAATTTCCAGCTACTCAATGAGTTTATGTAGGGAAAACTATAAATTGCTTTGAAACAAGTTATTTCTAGTTAACGACAATAAAATTTTCCTTTATATCTACTTAAACGGAAACGGAAGTATGTGTGTAAAGGGCACCACCTACCGCTATAAAACCGAGGTGACATATAATGACTTATTGATAAGAATACTTTACCCAGTTTTTTATATTTATTGTAAAAAAGATCTTAATAAAAGAAAGAAAAAGTTATGTATGTACCAAAACACTTAAAAAGCAATGTTATTTTAATGAAAATCCGTATGAATTTTGCTAATAGCAAATTTTGCGGGATTAGAATTCTTATCCTCTTATATGTACTTTGTCCAATTGCTCTAGACTATAAGTCTATACGTTCTCATCGAACTACATCAAAATTCGGTGTTGAGTTCCGCCATTTAATAAAAAAACAGAAACTAGGAAGAGGAAATACGGGAAAAGCGTGAAATACGGGAAAAGCGTGAAATACGGGAAAAGCGTGAAATTGAAAACCGTTGACACCTTTGTAGGAAAGTCTACATAGCTTCACGCTGTATCCTGCACATAGCGGGGTAGGTAAAGGGAACCTGGGAACCTAATGTTACAACCATATACTTATCAACAGTGATGATTTGTTGAGAAAGAATGCCATTATCTAAATATTTTACCTATTAACCTTGAGATTAGAACATTTCTGAGAACTTAATTTTAAATGTTTCTGATAAATAATTGGATTACCACTTAGCTGCACACCCATCCACTGTTGTCTGCAGTGAACGTCGCTTAACCCAACCAGTTTTTATAATAATGTTGGTGCCATTGACATTTGATTTCCTCTATTTTTTTTTAAAGATTTTTTAGGATTATTTTTATTGCGCACTGATTTTATATAACAATACCTCAAAGATAAATAACTTTAAGTATTTAAAGATAATATAACATGTACTATTAATAAATTAATAAAATATTTTAAATATAGTCTAAAATAGTTTGGGCAGAAAGAATCTAACATTAGGACATTTAGCACTCCATTTTTTATCCTAATTTGAGGCACTGCGTAACTCAACGCCACACTAGTACAGTATACATTAGCAATTACAAAAACTTCAATACAAGTAACACGTAAATTATCAAAAACTTGTAAACTACTAGGTTGCCGAGTTCCCTCTGCCAACACTGCATATGCGGGATACAGCGTGAAGCTGACGAAAAAAGAAAAACCTCCTTAAAATATCTTTCTTAACAGACAGACGTACATTAGTACGTACAACGTAGACTATTGATATACATACATATACATATATAGAGAACGTGAGAAATAATTCAACCTCAGATGATAAGTGGGAGCTTTGAACTTCCAAAGTCGTAAGGTTATTGCGTATAAGTCTCAATTTACATTGACCGTACAGCGGGTTCGAGTCTCGGCGCGGTGCCAAATGTTACTGACCTACCCCAATATGTAAATCGTTGATACCTGACAGTCTTCTTTATAAATATATCTGAAATTGTGATTCGGTGAATGGTTTATTTTATAGAGGATAGTTTTTCGATCGTCAGTGAGGATACTAGAATTTATACTTGATTTTACTTTTTATTACTTTTGTTTAGATTTTATCTCTGGTAATAAGGCAAAGCGCGGCGTTGAGTTCTGCCACTCAACAGGCAATGCCTCAAATTCGGCGGAAAGTGGGGAACGGAAGTGGAACGGAGTGTCTTAACACTAGGTTCCTGGGTTCCCTCTGCTTACCCTGCCTCGTGCGGGATACAGCGTGAAGCTGAATGAGAGAGTTTAGATTTTAAATAGAAAATACCAGTCGTGGCGCAGTGGCATTATCCACTGTAAGCGCAGCAAATCATGGGTTCGATATCCACTCCAAGAAATTACATTTTTAATTTTTTTTGCTCTGGTCTCAACGACCAAACGCGGCGTTGTGCTGCGTCTTATGTTACGCAATAATTCGGCGAAGAGTGGGGAACGGAAGTATCTTTATGAGAATTAAGTTTCTTAGCACGGTTTTTTTTTTTGTTTCAAGTTCAAATATTACATATACTATTAGCGAATTTATATATGGTATGGTTCTTTGATTATGGCGTTCCGAGCGTGCCAGTTGAGCACATATCACTTCGCCAATGTCACGTTGAACGTATTTATATAAGTGTTTATTTAGTTTTGACTGACGTTTTTTTGTTTTTATTAATGCATTAATCGCTAATGACCGCACATTGAATTTATACTTAAAGCTTCCTTAGTATTTTTGTGTACATTTTATATTTCATTTATTAAAGATTATTTTTTACCTATTCCTAACTAATTTAAAAATATATTCCCCAAAACATTGAAAGTGGCGATAAACTAAAAAAAACATACTTATTATTAAAACAACATTATAAACGTATAGCATGACATTAATAACCTGTAATTTGCTTATTTCCCCACTGTCGTTAGCTTCCATGTCGCCGTTAAACCACATCCCTAGTATTATAACAAAAGGTCCATAGCGTTATTATAACTATAAGTAATAATTGAACTGTTATATGTATATGTATATGCATATGTATATGTATATATATATATATATATATATATATATATATATATATATATATATATACATACACACATACATATATATAAACTGGCTTAAACTGCACGTTGATGTTACCCACGTAAGACACTTTTCGCCGAATTTAAGCCCTTGCGTAATTTACGATGGACCCTGAACGCCGCCTTTTTACGCCAATATTAATAATATTTTTTAAAACGTTTCTTATTCTTAGGCTTTTGAAGTCTTTTTTTTTAAATAATTGAACTGGTTTGTATATGTAGGTACTTTTAATTGTTTACAACAACTGAGTTACATGTTTACAGATGTGTTTAGTTAATACGATTAGACTTGTTGTCGCCTAGAGACTACAACTGCAAATTCAGTGACAGCAAAAATAAATACCGAAAATTGGAAATGATTCTAGTAATGTTTCTCTATATATTTGTTCGTTTAACCTCAAGTGCTTGGGGTTTATAACCGCTTGAAGTAATAAATAATTTTCATACGCTCTGATTCGCTTTCCCGGTTGCAAAGCAATATAGAGTCTCGCCACTCAACAAATAATGCTTCGAAAAATGAGAAACGGAGTGTCTAAACACTAAGTCTTTTGTCTTCTCTGTGGCACAGTGTAAAACTAAAAATATGACATTTTAAGAAAAAAGATATTATATACATAGACTTAATTATTATAGGCAAACCCTTTCGTTTTCCACAAACGTATTTACCGTCTGTCTCGACTAGACGGCGCCGCGCTGTTTAACGATAAGATATCCACCATCAAGTGACAATTATTCTTTTATAATAAAAACGCATGACCTCTTAATAGTAATTACCAATTTAGTTAAACGTATTAAAACTGTATAATATATCCCGCACGATTCGGAATCTAGTGTTGGGACACTCCGTTCAGTTCCACAATTTGACCACATAGTACATTTTGCGAGTTTGAAGTATTGCATTTCGATTTTATTTTGATTTCTTTTTGATTAACTGTACATCTAGCTATCTTTTTTTTGTACTATTTTATGTGAAGACTTCATTAGTTAATTGAATGTAAATTTGGTTTTTATTTAAAGTACTTGTAAAACTATATGTCTTCCTTAATAAATAAATGAATGGCGGAACTAAACGCCGAGATTTTCTTTGTTATCAGAGCGATAAAATGAACATATGAAATATTTCATTTCATAGAGTGGGGATCGAACTCACAACCTATCGGGCTTACTGTCACACGCTTATGCCCCTGCGCATGCTCAGTGATAATTATGAAACAAAGACCTATGTACAACTTGAATACTATGTAATATCAAGTAATTAATTATATTTCAATAGTAACCATGGATTATATTTGCCCTAATCTTAACAACCAGTTTATTAAAAACTTTCATATCTATTAAACTTCTATTCTATATAGTTCAACTTATGCTAGTACTATTTATTTCTCGAGGCATACTTACCATTAGTCCCTTTGCTTTTGTTCGTACAGCGTAACGCAACGTAAATACTGTGCCCCGTTTAAACTCGTTTAGTACTTGCCACTTGCTTGAGTCATTGGTTTAGTCACAGCGGTCTTTGTTACATTCGTCATGACGCCAATATTTGCTTGTCTTGAGAATATATTCCGTATATATTCCTGTCGGATGTCTTATTTTTGGTTTTAAAATTATGTGTTGAATTAGCACTGATAAATTATGTTCGTTTGTTTTTTTTTTTATGTTATCTTAAAAGTTGAATGAACCTTTGAAACGTTATTCAGAATGATTTAAAAATTAAAAATGCTGAGTTTCTATTTATTTCTGTATATTTGTAATAGGAGTAGTGATTATTGTTCTCATATGAACTAAAAATTTAAATATATATATATATATATATATATATATATATATATATATATATATATATATATATATATATATATATATATATATTTATATATATATAAAATAACTTCTGTACATTGAGACATAGTTAGAATTATTTTTTAATTAGATTTATCTAGAACAAAATTCCAGCCATATAAATGGACTTTGTCACACATTGTTTTTCTTGGACGAAATTTATTAATTGTAATTAACGTCGCCAAATTGCGGTGGCATCTGGTTTTATCATTCATCTGATTGCAATATCGCTGGTTAAGTAGAACACTGGAACGCTGACTCAGATTCAATGCTTTGTTTAATACTAGCTCTATGCTTCGGGTTTACGCGCGTGTTATTATATTTTTATAATTATTCAATACTTTACTACAAAATATTATTAGATTTTACTAAATTCTAAATAAAAACGTTTTGAATTTCATATTATATACGAAAGTAGAAGTCTTGTAAAACAAAATATAATTTTTAAATTATTCATAGATACTTAGAGAAAAAAATTAAGCGCCACGTTTTGCTAGATCGTTTTAAAATTTTATGCCGAATCATTTTTCTGTCTGTGAAAGCTTATGTAATTGAATATTATATAAGTATATATGAGAAAAAAAAAACTAAATACGCAATCAACTGTAAATAGAAATATAAATGAGAATCCAAATTATTCCATTGCAGACATTAGATTATGAGTACTTAATATACATTGTGAAAGGTCATTCGCGAAGATCAACTAGGGTTGTTGCTCTTGAAATTTTAAATTTGCCGCAGATTGATGATATGAAATGGTTATACTTTTAAATAATAAGCACATTAATTATTTTGCAATTTTCGTTGCTAATTATTTTTACGTGCACAGCGATGTATAATATTTAATTTTACGATAATTTACGCATTATATATATTTATAGAAGCGCGCATTTTAAAGCATTTTATTGGTTATTTTTTATTTCTTAGTGTTAAACAAAAAAAAAATAAAAAAAAGATTAATTAATAAAACTTTACTTCAAAATATTCAAAAATTAAAGAAACAGAAATTTATAAACCTAAATAAAAAACAAGTAAGTACCAACCCTACTGTACTATACTCGGCTAGAGGTCGTGCATAAATAAATTGCAATAACAAAATTTGTACACCATATTATAGTCATATAGAGAGTAAACTAACTTGGTTTTGTTTTCATTTTTCAGCGATCTGCGTATTAAAATAGGGAATGGTGCCAAAAGCTCTCCCATTGGTATAAAATATTCCGAATAAACATGTTATTTATAGGATTTTTTTTACAAACGCACGCCCACTATCTTTCGTTTTTGTATAGTGATCGAATATTCTGATTCACTTTTTTTAAAGATAGTAGATTTATTACATAGTATTTGTGCTACGTGACCTAAGGCAGGTAGGCGCGAAGAAAAACTTGCCAAGTCTAAATTCAATTTATTATCATCATCTTAATAATAAATATCTGTGTATGTTGAATTCCGTCATTATTCAATTTAAAAGTGTCTGTTTGATCGTCATGAATGTGGCTATATTACACTTTGCTTTGATTCGTATAAGAAAAACTGATAAGTGTTATTTAGTAAAATGTGGATTTGTTTATTAATTTCAATACTGATTTAAATGTACTTAAAATAAGTTTTCAAAATTTTATGTCTGTCAATATGACAGTTGACCTTGGGGTCTATTAAGCAAACTGATACAATATATTTCACAACAATTGTTAAGAGAATTGGCTTAGAAAACTAGTAATATTATACAAGAGATTGCATATTTTTTTATAGTTAAAATCTATAGGCTAGGAATATTTAGTATAATTTCCCTTTTTTATCATGTAGAATTTTTCAACATAATTTATTCTAAATTATAACTAAGTACATTTTTATTTTCTTACTCACGTTAACATAAACATAACACTTGTATTGTTCTTTCCTAAATGTGAATTAAAAATAATAAAATATCATCAGATATAAAAAAAAAAGTACTAACCTGACCTCTCAAGTAACTAACTAAGCAAGTAACAGTTAAACGGCTCACGATATCTCAGCTATGCGAACCTTCACTGGCCTTGGTGATATTGTACTTCCTTAATAATTAAGATTCTTATTTATTACTTGTCCACTTTATTTATCGTATATAATATGTGCCTATTAAGACATGTGTGATATATATATGGTTATGGTTAATTTTTTATAGTTAATCGTATTAATAAAGCAAAATATGCATGTAAGTTTGTTTGTAACGCTTGTAAGTTTATTTGTTACGTCAAAACTACTTAATAGATTATCATTAAACTCAGTGCACATATTCTGAGAGGTACTAGAAAGGAAATAAAATACTTTTTATTAAAATGGCACCCCATATTGTAAAAATATTTAAAAATCTAGTTTCTCAAAGCGTTCAAAAGAATTTCTTACTGATTATAGCAACAGCTGTGTTGATTTTTTATATATAAGATAAAAAACGTCGAAGCCACGCAGGTCCTCTAGTATGATATATTTTAACTTCTGTTATTTGCGTCTTAGAAAGCGTATTGCCTAACCTTAGTTTAATTACCAAATGATATGTACCTGTTACCTTTTAATGCACTATATTGTTAAATCAATATCTCTACAAAAGCAAACTCATATTTAATTTCTACCGCATTTCCACAATCTGCGGTCACGCTTCCTTTAAGTATTTTTGATGTTCAAACATTGCCTGTTGCAACTTTAAATAACCTTTAATTCACATTTGAGCGTTTGATTTATGACACTAACGTTTACGACACTAGTTCTCGAATATTCGATACCACGTAGTTTCGTGTGGTTTCTTTTTAGATTTGTCGCTTGCAACACTGCATGTGCTTGTGGGTGGTATTCCTTAATTAACTGACATGAGAAATTAGTATGTATGTACTGTAAGATAGTTGCCATGTAGCAATTAAATATAGTTTTAAATTTAAAAAATAAAAAATATCACATTTAAATCAGTTAATTAAATCAAGAACTATGATGCCATAGATGGATAGACAGGTCAAACTAATACCACCGGTATCTTTGCGACTTGACTTTGAAACTTAGTGTTAAGACTCTCCGTTCCGTTCTCTACTTTCCGCCGAATTTAAGTTATTGAGTGGGTGAACTCTATGCCCCGCTTTGCCTTGCCACCAGAGCGAAAAAATAAAAGCATAATGTATTTAATTTAAAAATATTAATCATTTAATTTAAAAAAATCTATGAGCTATTTTAAACAACAATAGCAGACTGCTGTGTTAGTAGATATATATGTTCACACTTAAATTTTAATAACGAAACACGTTCCTAGCCGTATCACGGGTCAATAATTTAAAATTATATACGTATTGTTTCCAATATTCATTTTTGAACTATCGGCCATCTCGCTTCCTGCGCAAATTCCGACGTGTTCATTGTTAAAACGTTGTTCGGTCTGTTGGAATAAATCGCAACGATTTAGGATTGTTGCGCTCTGTTCAACTGACTAAATGTGTGGTTACATTTTGAACGGTCATCAGTTCACTCCTACTAGACTGCTATAGAAACGAAGTCGGTCCATGTTATTTTATATATTTTTTTTCATTATATCTTTCTTGAGGCTGGTCTCGTATGGCTTATTGGTTGTAAGTCATTGTTGTGTATAACATATAACACGTTCTAAATCGAAATTAACTTGATATTGTCCATTAGTAGTAATTTCTCAATAAATATAATGTTTTCCAATTGTAAGCACTAGTTCGGAGTTTTGGTGCCACAGAAAGGTCAACCATATTACACCGCTTCTTTTGCATTGGAGTTTATAAATTAAGTAGAAAGTAAGAAACGAAATGTCTTAATATTACGTTACCCCTCCCAACCCTTTTGTAAAGAAAACATTGAAATCAGTTTAAATAAAAAAAAAAACTACTAATTGCCATCTCTCAGTGATATCTTATCTTAAAGTAACGCAAGAGCGAGATAGCTTCTAAGCTAACCAGGTAGCGTACCAGCAGAGCACGGTGTGATGACCGCGACCGAAGGCCGTACAATCGGTCACCAACCAAATGTCACGGCCACGGTACAAGAGACAGGAAAAACTACGTCAGAAAAAACATGACTCACAAATTAAGTGTTAGACTCGTTTTGGATTTGTTTTAATGTTTTATGGCGGTAGTGTGGGTTCGAATTTGGGATTTTAAAAGTGTAATATGCAAGTGATGATGACATTTTATTTCCTTTTTTTCTGTTAATGTTTTTTTAGCGTTATCTCTATTTCCGCTGTTGTACTGTCATCAATGCTTTTTCACTCTCACAACTTCACGCTGCAGTATCGCGCACTTGGCAGGGTAGGCAGAGGAAAATTGAGAACCTAATGTTAAGACACTCCGTTCCACTTCCGTTCTCCACTCACTGCCGTATTTGAGGCATTGCGTGTTGAGTGGCGGAACTCAACGCCGCGTTTTGCCTTGTACCAGAGCGTAGAAATGAAAACAATAAATATTTGAATTGAAAATATTAAATATTCCATTTTCCTGAGTGGGCATTGAACCCACAACCAGTCGGTTACAGTCACACGCTTGTGCCGCTGCGCCACGACAGGCCTCAAATTAATAATTAATATTCATTAAAAAAATATTTGGATATTTTATTGCCTTTTCGTAGGGTAGTGTTCTTTCAGACCGCCTTCTCAAACAAAACAATATTTCTTTATACCATCTATTGTGATATTTGAAATCGTAAACCCAATATAATAACTCGGGATCGACGTTTACGACTGTCAAAATCGTATTTCTAATAATAAAACGTCTCAATTTAGGGAGGCCAATGTTTTATCGCCAGTATAAAGAGATGCACTAAACATTTTTTATGTTTGTTCGTGTATCATTTGATATTGTATAGATTTTAATTTTTAACCGCTTGGTAAGATGAAACTATTTTGGATGTTTACAATCAAGATTAAAATTGTTTTAAAGATATATATTCTACTTTTACTAGTGACCGCCCGCATCTCCGTTTTTGTGACATATAAAACTTAAAAAAACCATTTATTGTTTCCGTTCTAATATTTTATACAAATTTAACGAAATCCAAAGACATTCCAAATAACAGCGTTCTACACCGCGTAGTGCCGGCCGTTTATTCTCTGGTAGTCACTCTGTAAAGGAAGAAATTTATATGTATGCATTCTTTATCCCTTTATCTGTATTAATTCGTAAAGAACCAAAGGGCCTTATACGTCCTCGAAGGACGAATATTTATAGTGCCGTCCCTTTCTATTCATTTTAAAAAATAAAGATACCGTGGTGATTTATCACGCATGTTGCTGTTAGCATGTCGGATAGGCAGTATTGTATTTACAATCAAAAAATAAAAAAAACATCTTAAATAATCTATTTATTATAATGTACCTACTTAAGTATATGTAAGTAATAATATATACATGCAGTTTCGACAAGGCAATGATTATCGCAGTTTCAAAATTAAAGGGTAAGGTAAATTAGTAATTCAATTTGTTATGTTTTCCATTAAATACTAAATAAAAATACTTGAGGCCAGTTGTGGTACAACGAGACTAACTAAATACGCGGCGTTCAGTTCCGCCACTCAACTTGCAATTAATTCAGAAAATTAGAAACGATAGTTTTAATTGAAATGGAGTGTCTTAACACTAAAAAAACACTTTTAACTTAAAACCAACATAATAAACCAAAATTATTATACCATTAAAATTTCGGGAGGTAAAACTTTTGGAAAAGCAACTTAAAACGATTCTATGGAAACGTGATGTAATAATAACTCTTGTTATCTACATCGCGTCATGTCGGCCACGTTTTTATACGCATTACTTTTTTTCCAACCATTGTTAGCTTACTGATTATATTAATAATAAAATTGTATTCTGTGAGACAAAGCGCCCGCATGTCTGTTTGTTAGGGCTAAGCTGGTTTTGATAAAGTTTTTATTAGGTTTTCAATATCTATTATGTATTCTAATGTTGTAAAGCTGAGGAGTATGTTTAGTTGAACGAATTAATCTCAAGAACTACTGATGTGAATAAAAAATAAATGCTTTTTTGTAAGATATTCTACTTATTGTATCCCTCCCACATGGCAGGGTAGGCAAAGGGAGCTTGGGAACCTAGTGTTAAGACGCTTCGTTCCTATCCCTAAGTTCTACCGAATTTAAAGATTTGCATGTTTAGTGGCGGAACTCAACTTCGCGCTCTGCCTTGTTACCAGAGCGAAAAAAAAAAATTACAATATATCATTTGAAAATTTTAAATATTTCACTTCTTCGAATTATAATCGAACCGACAACCTGTCGTTTACAATCACACGCTTGTGCCCCTTCGTCATGTCAGGCCTCATTGTACGAGTACCTACTGAGCATAGGCTATGTTATATCATGTTACGTACAATAGATGCGGAGTTATATTGATAAATGTTGCAAAACAAAAGAGGTTGAGAGAAGGGTCCCCTCGCGTGTAGCGTAGGCGCTCTTAGACCGCGGAGGCAAAATCATTCGACTTTGGAAAGCTTGATTATAATATATAAATTCAATAACTTATATTTATTCGAAGTGACATTTGTAAAAAGGCAAAACGCGGCGTTGAGTTCTGCCACTCGACACGCAATGCCTCAAATTCGACGGAAAGTGGGGAACGGAAGTAGAACGGAGTGTCTTAACACTAGGTTCCCATGTTCTCTCTGCCTACTCTGTCATGTGCGGGATACAGCGTGTTGCTGAGTGAGTGACATTTGTAAATATAGATATATAGTAATCAAAATATATTTTTCATATAATATACATAAATTTACATTATTAAAACATTTTATTTTAATAATTAAACAATAAATCACTGCTCAATTTGCCAAAATGACATCTTAACATTTTATTTTCTATATATTTTTCATACAATCAGATCAAGGCAGACACTTCTTTACACCACGTGTAAACCAAATTAACAATCAACAACCGAAAATCTAACCGTAATAAATAATAAGCCTCGATAATTTAAAATTTAAATGTAAATAATATTTTCCTGTCATGTTTTGTGCGTAATAATTGAGTTGCTATCTCATTCTGTTATATAGTGTAGAAAGAGATGGCGTACTTCACAAAAAGATTCTTCATCTTCATTATAAGCGGAAGCAGTAATGGTGCAACGGCATGTTTGACTATTATTATTGGTTCGATTTTAAAGTTTAGAAAGAGTAAGATGTAGAAAGGCAAAACGCGGCGTTGAGTTCCGCTCGACAGGAAATATCTTAAAAATGGAAACCGCGTGGGAAAAAGGAGTATATTAATACCAGGTTCCCTATGATCACCCTGTTATATACGGTAAGCAGTATTAAAAAAAAGTAATAATTCTGTGTCTTTGTCCATGGCTGGCTAAGTCAATAACCGACACTTTATTGTACTGTTTGTTTTGATGTATGAATTGTGACGCAGTGACTTCGTCAGTACCATACTTAAGTTGTTTGTATTGTAGGTACGTATATTTTTGTATAGCGATAACACGAAATTAATGTTTTTTGCGATTAAAGTAGATAATTGTTTCTTTTTTTCATGTATTTTAATTGTATAAAACATAACTAGCTTTAAACTGCGGCTTTGCTTTTGATACAACGTAAATAGCTTGCACAAACTTATGTATATATTATATATAATTTCACCACTCAACACACAATGCCACAATCTCGGTGGAAAATGGGAAACGGAACGAAGTGTCTTTACACCTTGTTCATAAGTTTTCTCTGCCTACCCTACAGGGACATAGCTATAAAATGCATGGATGCAACGTGAGCTAAAGAAAAGTTATGTATGACATATGACACATTCTAAGTACCCCAAATATCTGACCGTAAGTATGGTCCTCCTATATTAAAGGATTATACAATAAGAATTCTATGAAAACGAGTTATTAAATTTACATTTTATATACGAATTATTAAGTAAAAAAAAAATATTATTATTTTTTTATTAAAAAAAATATTATAAATATGATTATTTTATCTATAGTTCATGAGATAATCTCGTTCAATCAAACAAACTGTTTTACTTCATAATGTTATACACTTTGAGTGTCAAACCCAGTAACAAATTGAGTGTAAAGTAAATGTTTTCGTTGAGCTATATATAGTTTAATATATAAAGGTCAGAGGACTGTTCGATAACAATATTGTAATAATTTTAAAAAAATATTATTATTTATATTTGAAACTTAAAATTTTAATATAAATTAATAATTTGAAATACATTTATGACTTATTAAATTCATAAGTCAATTAAAAAGAATTTAATTGGCTCGACTGTATATGATGTGTATATATATGTTTATGAAGACTGCATGTTATGATTTATTTAAAATACGGAAAAGTATGGGTTTTTACTGTTGATATATTTACGTATTTTGTGTTTAATTATAAATTATTTTGTGATAACAAAACAAATTAAATGATTGTATCATTTATTTTTTGCATAATATTGTACTATTTCCATTTAGATTGAGTTTAATATAAATGGAAAGTCATTTTAGCATGGTTTCACGTATTTAACAGTATGTGACGATCATTGGTCATCAAACAGTTAAAATTTGATGGATTAGGGTGCGTCAAAACTCCTGGTTTTACTTCCACACTTCTTTCAGGCTAAATTTGGCAAATTACAGCAATTATTGTAACAAGAATACAGGGTCTCTAAATAGTTTAAATCTTAATACTAGGTAGCTTGGCCTATGACGTAAATTGGAAAATTATATGATTATAAAAGTATCTAGAAAGATGTAGTCTCTAGTATGGATCTTGTGTATCGTACATTTGTGGAATATAACAGATGGCAGAGGAAACCTAGTGCGAGACAATCCTGTATCCACTTGCAGTCCATTTTTTGAGACATTGCTCGTTGAGTGACGGATCTCAACGCCGCGTTCGATCTTACAAGATGAAGAAACGTGGAAACGAAAAAAAGAAACTCTAAAGTGCAGAACGAACCCACGTAGTCTCTTGTAGTTAGATACTTTGTCGCTGCACCGAAGCGACTTTAAACTGATCATAAAAACACTAAATATGTGAAAGAAGTTCTTTGTCTACGAAAGTAAGACCATATTTGGTAATTTGAAATAGATATATACACCTTTCTCGCTTACACTCTACCTGTTCAATGTTTTCTTACCTGCCTCCCTTCGCTGAGTCATTACATGACAGACGGACTTTTTTTGTACAGATTCCAGAACTTTCTATGAATAATATTATGTCATTTTTGAGTGATTAGTTCTTTTTTATCATTGTAATGTGGTTATGGGTTTGGTTCCAGCGGTGGAATTGATGTAGCTAAAATCAAGAGGTTTTTTTAAGGCGTATAAAGGATAAACCATAAAAAAACGTGGAAATAATGTTTTAAATTTCCAATATTATAATTTCTTTCTCTTTCTTTCTTTCTTTCGAGTAAATCTTACTTACTTTTGATCTTTACGCAGTCATCGCAGGCATCATCGCAGGCATCGCATCTTGAGTTATTAGAACCTAGTGTAGTCATTTGTTCTTTTTGTTTCCAAATTTAAGAGACTACTGTATGGTAGACATAGAGAAACTAGTGTTGGGACACTTCGTTCGTCTTATCTTATACATCGCGTGTCGAGTAGCAAAAACCAACTCCGAGCTTCTTTATTACCAGAGAGACAAAAGAAGGTTATGAAAGCAATAATACAAATACACCAATATAAAAAATATATCGTGTCACAAATATATAAATATAAAAATATATCGTGTTCATCCAAGCAGATCAACTGCGTCATTATATTGTCACATATTAGATACTTGCTAGAAATAAGTAATAAAAAGAAAGGTCATTCATTCGTCGATAGTAAATTACTTTGTACATACACACACCTACACTGATAAATAAAGCCTTGTTATCTTTATGTTCATAAAAATAAAAAAGTGTAACTTTATTGTTTTGTATAAACAATTTGGCTTTTGATATATTAGTTAGCGAGCAAAGTGAATTTAAAATCGGCAGATGTATGTTATAAATTAAAGATAATGTTTTGCTTAAATACATTTTTAAAGTTAAAATCTTAAGTCGCGTCTTTGCGGCGTCTAATTTATATTTGACTAAGTATGGTGAACGAAGTGCCTTGACTTCAGGTTTATAGGTTCCTTCTGCCTTCTATGTGCATAAAGGTAAACAAATCTTTTCTCAATAAACTGAAGAGTTTGCTTGGTTAAATGCAGTAATCTACGGATACACTTCTTGAAAATAAAAAAAAAATAACTGACACTTTATATATAGACCATTAATGTTTAATAGAAATATTTAAATCTTCGCATGTACCTTTTACTGTTATAAAATATAATGTTAAATTACGAAGATGGCTGCAAGTTATACTTTCACACAAAAGCTACTACAATATCACGTAAGCTACAATTTATTTAAAGATTTAGTATAATTTGGCTATAATATAAAAATATGTTTGAGCTGGCGAAGCCGCGTTGTAATTGCTAGTATAGATATCTCTAATAATACGCCATTGTAAATAATAAAGTAGCATTAAAAAGTGTCGTTTATAGGGAAAATATCTTGGAAGATGTTGAGAATTATCACGCAGTTACACCGTATTTTGCGATATCGCTTAAGCTACACTGTTCAGGGTAATTTATTCCCTACAGGTGGCCTAGAAATGTTTTTAACCTTAATAATACTCTTAAGTTTTTATCTTTTTTTTTCTTTTTTTGATAGGTTAGGGAGAGGAAACCTACTGTTAAGTCACTCTGTTTCGTTTTCCACTTACCGCTGAATTGAAGCTTGCCTTTAATAATGCTTGTAGTTTTGTTACTAAAGCGAACAAATGAAAACATTAATATTTATATTAGGCCTGTCGTGGCGCAGCGGCACAAGCGTGTTACTGTAAGCGACGGGTTGTGGGTTCGGTCCCCACTCGAGGAAATGAAATATTTAGTGTTTTTAATTTAAATACTTAGTTTTCATTTCTTCACTCTGGTACAAGGCAAAACGCGGCTTTGAGTTCCGCCATTCGAAACGCAATACCCCACTAGGTTCCCATTTTCCTTCTGCCTACCCTGCCATGTGCGGGATACAGTGTGAAGCTGTGTGAGTGAATTAATTATTTAAATAAAAAATATAAAATATTTCATTTCCTCGAGTGGGGATTGAACCCACAACCTTTCACGTTCAAAGTCATATGCTTACGCGCCACGACAGGCAATATTCTTAAATACTGAGAAGTATTTGTTTCGTCCTAACAACTACTTACCTATATGATATTATAACGACCTAACATCAAGTCATAGGTGTTTGTGAAATATAACTTTATTTTTATCACTTAGCTGAATTATCTCAGTCAAAGTTGATAGTGTCGTAAATTCTTTAAAATATTGCCATTATTAAAGGCATTTCTATTAGAACTTTTATTTTCGATATAACCTAATTGCACTCTAGTAAATTATCTATATGTTTATAAAAGTCGCAAATTACAAGTATTCTACACTAATATAAAAATATAAACTGTTTATTCAAATCTGTTTTAGAGGCCTGTCGTGACATAGCGGTACAAGGATGTGACTGTAATCGACAGGTTGTGGGTTCAAATCCCATTCGAAGAAGTGAAATATTTCACGTTTACAATTTAAAAAAAATAATTTAATCTTCGCTCTGGTAAAAAGGCAAAAACACGGCCTTAAGTTCCGCCACTCAACACACAATGCCTCAAATTCGGAAGAAAGTGGGGAACAGAAGTGGAACGGAGTGTCTTAACACTAGGTTCCTCAGTTCCCTCTGCCTACCCTACCATTTGCTGGATACAGCGTGAAGCTGAGTAGAGTTGAGTATAAACTGTTTGTTTGCTTAAATGCGCTAATCATAGGAACTTTTTGTATTGGATAGTACCTACATTTATAGATTAAGGTTATATTACATCACATTACTCGTTTCGATGCGATTTAGTTATTTAAATTTAATCGAGCGGGCCAAATTTTAGGTGAAAACTACTTAAATAAGAAAAAAAATATTTTAAATAAAACATTTTATTTTTTATTTTTATTTATTATTGATAGGCAAGCATTTGTCCACTATCTCACCTGGTGGTAAGTGACGATGCGAACGAAGGTGGAGCATGCTTGCCTAGGTAGTGCCTATTCACTCGTTCCTTAAAGAGGGCAAGGTTGTACTTGTCGGGGAACAGTTCAGCAGGCAGGGAGTTCCACTACTTAGCCGTTCGCATTAGAAAAGTAGAGGCGAAGCGCTGCGTACGAAAAGGTGGTATATCGACGACGTATGGGTGAAATCCCTGCCTACGTCTACTGTCCCGCAGATAGAAAGGAGAAGAGGGTATTAAGTCATGCAGCGCTGCTGCACACTCTCCGAAATGTATCCTGTAGAAAATCGTCAGGCAAGCTACTTTTCGGCGATGCTCAAGGCTTTGCAGCTTTGCCTCAACAATCACTGAATTGCCAATGAGCTTCTTGGCGCGATTTTCAATCGAGTCTAAGGACGCTAGCTGATATTTAGCAGATCCGTCCCAAAGGTGGCAGCAGTACTCCATACTCGATCGGACTTGAGCTTTATAGAGTTGAAGAAGCTGTCCCGGAGTGAAATACTGCCTAACCTTTGATAGGACACCTAGTTTTTTAGCTGCAGTTGTGGCCAAAGACTCGATGTAACGTCCAAAGTTCAAATTTGACGTAAGGTTCATGCCAAGAAGCTCGAGATGGTCAGCTATCGGCACGGGTACATCTCGGAAAGTCGGAGCAAGATCGAATGGGCCCCGTTTTGCGGAAAATAGACACGCCTGGGTTTTTGTAGCGTTAAACCTGACTAGATTGGCATCGCCCCATTCGGAGACACCCTGAAGTGCCAGGTTCAGTCGATCGATCATAGACTCTCGACAAGAATGGATTACGATCCGGCTGGCCTTTGCATTGGAAAGATATCTTTCAACAACCGTGCTGTCATCAGCGTACCCAACGATACCAGGTGTTAACATATCGTTGATGTGCAACAAGAATAGGGTTGCAGACAGAACGGATCCTTGAGGAACTCCGGCATTTATAGCCTGTTGATCAGATACGCGGCCATCTAGGACCACTTGTATCGATCGCCCACTCAAGAAGTCTGATATCCATTTGCAAAGTTCGGCCGGTAGTCCGTATGCGGGAAGCTTACTTATAAGGCTTGCATGCCAGACCCTGTCAAAGGCTTTAGAGATATCGAGAGACACGGCAAGGGCCTCACCATATCTCTCGATAGCCTCGCTCCATATATGCGTGGCATACACAAGCAGATCTCCCGTCGATCGCCCTTTACGAAATCCGTACTGGCTATCGCTTAGGAGATCATTTTCCTCCAGATATGCCAAAAGCCTTTTATTCAGTACGCGCTCCATAGTCTTGCAGAGTATAGAGGTGACCGATATCGGCCTGTAGTTGGTAGGGTCTGCCCGACTGCCTTTTTTGGGCACAGGTTGTATATTTGCAAGCTTCCACGATTTGGGCACTACTCCAGTCTCTAGTGAGAGTCGAAACAGGCGTGTCAGAACCGGTGACAGTTCAGGCGCACAGTTACGCAGCACAATTGCAGGAATGCCGTCTGGGCCGCTCGCCTTATTCACGTCTAGATTTTGAAGGGCCACGCGTATCTCTTTTTGGTGAATGCGGACAGGTGCCATAGAGCAGTTGGCGTACGGCAAAGATGGTGGTGATTTACCTGCGTCATCTAGACGCGAATCTTCCGCAAAAAGAGAAGCGAACAAGTTGGCTTTCTCTACCGCAGTGTGAGCAAGGGCACCATCTGGCCTCCGCAAGGGCGGCAAAGAGGATCGACAGAAGTTCGCTTCGACTGCCTTCGCGAGTGACCAAAATGCTTTACTACCCGCTGGGTACGAGGCAAGCTTCGCGCCTATTTTACGAATGTGCTCCAAACGAGCTCTACGTAATTCCTTTTTACCTAGCTTGGAGGCCCTGTTGAAGTTTTTCTTCAGTTCTCGAGTATTCGGAGCTTTGCGCGTGCGAGCATCAGCCCAGGCATTATACGCCTCTTGTTTCCGTGCTTCTGCACGGTTACAGTCAGCGTCAAACCATGGGAGAGCTTTACTGCCAGAAGGAATATCAGAGTGTGGTATAAAATATTCCATGCCCTGCCGTATGACTTCCGTTATGACTTCTACGCAGCTCGACGATTCCCCTGAAGAAAAACAAGATCTCCAAGGATAAGCCGCAAAGAAGTGGCGAATCTCATCCCAGTCTGCTGACTTGTATCGCCACACCCGTCTTATACTACAAGGGCACTGATCGGGTGGTGAGTACACGGATACAAACTTCACCAGACAATGGTCAGAGGTGCCCAAAGGGGCCGTAACTGCCACAGAGCATCGGTCTGGGTCCGTAGTCAGCAGAAGGTCTAAGCAATTAGCTGTGTGAGACTCTACATCGGGGACCCTCGTCGCACAGTTGACCAGCTGGGAGAGATTTAGCGATAATGAAAATTTGCGCGCCTCTCGTCCAGCGTGGTCAGTCGTCTGGTATGGGAACAGCCACTCTTTGTGGTGTGCATTGAAGTCCCCCAGAAAGAATAACTGTGCGGTTGGGTACTTCTGCTGAGCCTCATCGGCGGCGGCGGCGGCTTCACATTAAAAATATGAAGCTTCAACCATCGTTCAAACAAACTTTCTCTATAACATGCTACGTAGAGTCTTTTTTACAATATCCTATTCATGCTGTGATATGAACGCGTTTAGCATCCCCATGCCCTCTTAGGTATCATAAAAATAACGAATAATAATAAATTTGAATTACTTTACTCTTAAGGTTGCCACAGTTATGTATTTCGTTGCTATTTTTACGATAATCGTAACTTACGTTGGGAATTCTATAGTAAAACTTAGATTTTTTTTGTAACTGTGTTACTACAGTAATGATTCATTTATTTGTAAATTTATTTGTTTATATTTTTTTTATGACCAAGAAATAATTATAAATAATAGTGGTATGTCAATTTTACTTATAGGTTTAAATTTTATGTTTAGTTTGTCAACGGTCAGAACTGAAAATTTACGAAAATAATGTCTATTCCAAATTGAGAGTAAATTTACACTATGGTCTCTACATAAAAAACCTGGGAACTTGGTGGCTTAGATACTAAGATACTTTCATTCTCCACTTTATGCCGAAGAAGGCGTTGCGTGTTTATATATATATGTGCATATATGAGGTATTTATTTATTTATAGTAGAAAGGGCAGTGATCAGATATTCCATTTCTAACTTTTCTAAAAACAAATAAAAGTTGTGCGTTACATTGTAGAATAAGCGCCCTGTCTCACAGTGTCTATTATAGGTCATAGAGAACACAAATATTTTTTTTTTATTTTAATGCAATCATTTGACAAGTCGGAATCGAACCAACAACCACCGTTAGTACGCTTATATACTAATCACGCGTATGTGTTCATATTGAAATTAATTTTTCCACTTGTTACTCCTACATAACAACGTATGCAATTACACAAGAAATTGTTCTTATATCTATTTACGTATATTAAATTACTTACGAGTTCCTCCTTTTCTTAGGAAAAATATAATCACTTATTTCTCCCATATCTGATTCCATATAAGAGATAACAAACGACAATTTAGCGTATGGTATGATGTAGGTATATACAGTTTCTAAGGAAGCAAGAATACGATACTTTCTCAGAATTTAACAAATAGATAATGCCATGTTTGCTGGAAATGTTGTTAAATCGCATTTATTTTTATAATATATCTCGTGACCCGCTCGCGGCTTTGTTCGCTTGAATTGCAATGTTTTACTTACTAATCTTAATAATTTTTCTGGTTTTAATAACCTTAGTACTTTCAAAACGATTTCTGTACATTGCAAACTGCATTTTTTGCTGAATTCGTCAAAAGTACATATTAATTGACACATAATTTTATTTGCTAACCTGTTGAAATACAACAAATACAAAAATGCTTTTAAATCTAGTTAGCTATTTCTGTGATTAGTTAGTATTATGATAATAATATTTAATATTTAATATATCCTCCACGTACAGGCAGTGATCAGTTACAGATTTATAATAAGTATATATAGATGTTACTTTAATATTTTCATATCGTGTGTGACACTTGACCTTTAACATTAGGTTAAGTGAATTACTTTAGATTAACTATTGACTAGATGTATAGACTTCCTGGACCAATCCGAAGTAACAAGACAAAGCGCAGCGTGAAGTTCCTCCACTTAACACGCAATGCCTCAAATTTCACCGGAGAGTGAGACACGGAAATGTCTTAATGGGAACGGAGTCTTAACACAACGTTCCCAAGTTTTCTCTGCCTATAGTGCCATGTGCGGGATACAGTGTAAAATTGAAAAAATAAATAAAGCCTACATATCAAAATCGCTTAGAATATCTTAAAGCGCCTTTTCAAAGATATAATGTAACATTTTTATTATCTACATGCGATTCGCTATTCACTTAAGAAAATCATTTTCGCGGCCTTTCATGGAGTACGATAGCTATCGAAAAATTAATTTTCTCCTTTCAATGCTCCATCATGTAATCACGTTCCCGGATATTTGGTTTCGTTCATGTGATCATAATTAATAGGTATGTATAATATATAAGAAATATTATTTACATTATACGTAAGAAAGGTATTTTACGTTACTGTAGGCACTGATTATATTCACGATGTATCCCGTAAATGATAGGATAGACAGATTAAACATGGTAACATAGTGTTGAGACACTCCATTTCGTCCCCCACAATCCGCTCGATTTGAGGCATTGCGTGTTGAGTGGCGGAACTCAACGCCGCGCTTTGCCTTATTACATTTCTACGTAAATATTATTTCATTCTCATCTAAAAGCCATTTCGAGACTCTCGAGAGACCTCAATGTATAACCAGTATTTGACTCACAATTATAATTTTACCTGAGCATATAATAAAAACATCAAATTATATATAATTGAAATTAAATCCCAGAAATCTAAACAACTATGAGAGATTGTTATTTAACTAAAACTCTTCAGTGTACAACATCAGGCCACTTCAAAATTCGCTTATCATTTACTGTCTTAACAAGTCCACCCGCATTCTATCTCAGTTTAACCATATATTCCCGCATGTTTTTTCACCCTGCCACTACCTCTACTAATAAGCCATTGTACTATTGTTCGCTATATAGTGAAATATCATAACAATACGTACTCCTGTTTTTGTTACAAAATGAATCCACTCGACAATCGTTTGAAGCAGCCAAAAACTAATCTGCTTTGTACAGTGTAGTATAGTTGGCAAGTAGACCTGTTATTTCGATATGTTTTGAATATTTTAACAATTATGTATGAATTCTTGTGTTCTAGTAGTGCAATCTAGACTATGCGGCGTAAAACGCTGTATTTTAGGCTGAAGCCTAAGAAGAGGATAATTTATGCCATTATGTCCACGCCAAACTTAGTATATTGCAGAGTTGCTTTTTTAAACTTGGTATTGAATAGAATAAAAAATAAAATATTATAATGCCAAATTTTATTATTTTTTATATCACTCACATATTTTCAATACCTAAACTTCAGCTATCAAAATCCAAGAACAAATAAAACATAGAATCATTTAAGGCAATAACAATTTATATTCGGCAAAAACAAATAACGCGTAAAGTAATTCTTAAATGGAATCTTTAAGACGCCTTCCCCAAACAGTCCCCTACAGCGGATACAGCCAGGCTATTTTAGTTGTTTAAACGAATTGAACGAGGCTCAAACGAAGTTTGCTTACCCACATATTTTATTAGTGCTTCCGCTGCGGCAAGAAATTTGTTATAATTTTGAGATAAGTCAATTTTGTTTCTTTCTTTATTGTAAATTTATTTTTAATGTTTTATATACTAATAGTTTATTATTTTACTTGAGATGTAAGTATGTATTTATTGATTTGAACTTATAAAAGTTATAGTCTGTAAAATTATACTTAGCCAGAGAGAGAAGAGTGACAAACACTACACTTTCTGCATACCTCATCCGCTGTTATCAACCTCTTCGTACATCCTCCAGGGGTGTTCTCATGCTTTTTACGTAACCTACCTCCAGTATCGTAGATACTGTGTTTCGGGAAGTCAACTGTCTCTCCCTACCTCTTACCACTGACCTTTGCTTATAATTATTTATAATGTACAAATAAATATAAACATATATATATATATTCGAAATCCTATTAACCTGACAGGATCCAAACGTTGAATGGCAATCTCAAACACCGATATAAATTCGTTGAGTCGGGGTCGTTTTAAATCACAATAACGTAAGACGTGTGATGAAGAGCGCCTGTATATGAAATGGGTCCTTTACCCGACAAGAGGGTTAAATACTAACGGTCCGTTAATTTACAAATATATGGAGATCGACTTTATATATAGATATATTTGATATGTTTTGCCGTATAGGTATACTTTAGCGTACATGTTTACTGGTCAAAATTACCAATACTAGCTGGGAAAAATATGTCTCCAACATTGAAGTTTACTTCATAAGAAAATGAGGCCTAGCGTGGCGCAGTGGCACAAGCGTGTGACTGCAAACGCGACAGGTTCTGGGGTCGAACCCCACTCGTGGAAATGATTTTTTTTTTCATACTGAAATCGCTTGCGAGTTTAATGTACGGCTTTAAGTCTCGCCACTCAACACGCAATTCTTAAAATTTGATGAAAAATAGGGTACAGACAGGAGTGTCTTAACAGTAGTAGTTTCCATTTAATTCAATTATATAGGGCTATACAAAACCACCAGAACTATTAACATTTCTACTAAATATTAATAATTAATCTAGTATTCATGTAAATTTGTCGTCTTAACCAGACACCGGCTAAGTAACTGAGCACTACGAGATTCATCTCCGAAAACTTGAATAACAAAATGAATAGAGTCCGCTACGCTATGTACGAACGTTTTCATTTAAATTTTTAAAATGTAAATTAAAAGCGTTGACTCCATTCGTTTACTATTCCTTTAAAGCGAGAAGTTCCGGCTATTTAAGGAAATACAGAATGAAATTTAAATAGACTCAGTTTAAGGTGAACCTCGTTAATTTTTCTTTATGTTACGTCACTCGGATACTCTTGGTTTTCTAACTTGGAAATGGAGATATTATAGCTAATTAATAAAATTTTTAATTGATATTTTGGTGACAGTTTATCTTAACCCTAGGTGTCCAAGTTCCCTTTGCCTACCCTGCCATGCGTAGGATATAGCCTGAAGCTGAAAGAACAGCATAGTTTATGTTAAAACTAAAATAACAAACATTAATTTATGCGGCAACAACACGCGGCTTACAAAAACAAAATAATGAAAACAAGGAATAATAAACAGTAAAATAGCGTTTTGGTATAACTGATATGTTCGGTTTTTTAATGTTACTATATATCCGCATATAGAAACGTATAAGAGAGAAACCTTAGACATTCCGTTCTCAATTTTGGAGATATTGCGTACTCAACATACAATGTAAATCGTCATCTTTATTACGTAACAACGACTTCAGTATAATAATAACTATGATTTACAATCTCGTGACAGGTTGTGGGTTCGATCTTCGCTCGAGGAAATATTAAATATTTTCAAATTAAATATTTAATGTTTTCATTTCATCGCTACGGTAACAAAGCGAAGCGAGGCGTTATTCGTTTCGCTACACAACACGTATTGCCTCAAATTCGGTGGAAAGCGGGGAACAGAACGGAGTTTCTTAACACTACGTTCCCAAGTTCCCTCTGCCTGCCCTGCCATGTGCGGGAAGCTGAAAAAAAAATAACACTAATATTGAACCCCATTCAATATCAGAATCACTTAACGAATCTTATAAAATGATATAAAGGAAACATCTGTTCAGTACATAAGACTATAAGTGTATATTGTATAAGATTTATGTGATAAGTTCTTTGTCAAAACATTGGAACAATGGCGTGAGTGTGATGCAGGTGTTGTCGATGCCTTATTGTTTCATGTTATTTCAAATATTACTATACTCTGGATAAAATAAAGGGTGAAATTGATTGCTATATTGAAATTTTCTTAACGTATATGATGATATATTTTATAATATTTATTGCACTTTACCAAAATTATTAATACATTTTTTTTATTACAATGTTAGCAAGGGTGGAATTATCGTTTAATAGTGTTAAAGATAAGTTTGAACTTGAGCCTATTGTTTTTAGTGAATTTAAAATTTGATTTTTTTGTAAAAAAAATGATAAACGGATACAGTCCCTGAAAGAAATATATATGTACCTACTCAGAAAAATCTTAAGATAGCAGAAGAATGGATGAAATGAAATTTGAAAAACTTTATACTGTAATCTTTATTCATCTTCATCTGGCTTCTATTTAAATGATAAAAAGCTTTACTTTTGATTTCAATCTTTGGTAAAAATTACTACCTATTTAACTTTTTTTTCAACAGAATTCACCAGTCGTACGTTTCAATACACGAACACCAGTTTCCGTATAAAACGTAAAAAAATACAATAAAATACCTATACAGAGCCCAATAGAATATTTAAATATCGTCTGGCTCAAACAATAGTTGGGCAACCTTTGTTATGTTAAACTGAGATTCGAACCATCAAATATAACGAGAGGACAATATATATATGGAGGTACTTTTTTTTGCGAGACAAACTGTTTTTATTATAATTTTCGAGGTCTCGTTCCCACAGGTCTAATCTGTTGACCTAGGTTAACCTTGGGTATTACACTATGCTTGATCATACTAAGTAATTACGTACACCCTCCATTATGTCAAAGGGCGGCGTTAAGGTTCGCCGCTCAATATGCAATAGCAGAAAGTGGGGAATGGACTGGAGTGTCATTACATAAGGTTCCCAAGTTCTCTCTGCCTAACTTGTTATCAACGCGATACAGCGTGAAAATGTATGAAGAATATGATCACTGAGGACGAGGCGAAAGGGGTGTGCAGAAACCGTAGTGGCGTTTCGGTATTTATTGCTATCTTGGTTATGGATAAAACATAGAGCTGTAGTAAGAAACTAAAAATGAGATAAAGATTAGTTTTATGTTTGACCCCCATAGCACCCATAGAAGATATATCTAGTGTGAAGACACTGCTTCGACCGGATTCACGCCATTGCATATAAAATGGTGAAACTTAAAGCCGCTTCGCTGCAGAATGAAAACAAAAATTATTTTAATATACATTCCTTGATACATATTGCTACGTTCTAATCTATCTAAACCACGATGGCGGCATAAACATAGCACAGCAGCTACATAATTTTTAAATGAAAACTTGCTTCATGTTTCATTAGATGTGTTCCTGCGCACAGCGTTGAGTTTCGCCACTCAACACGCAATGCTTGAAATTCAATGGAAAGTGGGGAACGGAAGTGTCTTAATGGGAACAGGGTGACTTCCACCTCTACAGTATTCAACCATTTATAGCTGCATACGATTTTCGAGTCAACACAATAAAATTAACAAATACTAATTAAAGCTAAATTGTAGTAGAAACTTAATGAAGCAATACTAAAACTAAAGTGAAAGTGATTTTAGATATTTCATTAAACTATAAGAAAAAGATACTGTTGGCTGTAACGTAGAACCTTTTAGTGAGAGTTTATTTGAGAATTCCTAACGCGTAATGGACTCTTAAGAGCTCTTTGCTAAGTTAATGATTTAAAGATTTCTGTATAATTTATTAATTTGTACGGTAAATCCAATTTATCATATTTTTGATAAAATTATGTAAATTCTTATATAATTGTCACGATTTTGTTTTTTCTTTCACTCAGAGAAAAACCAGATAGAGAGCGGTGTTGATCTCCGCCACATCACGCAGTTACAGGTGAAAAGCGTTGTTGTGATAAACTCATTAATCTCTCTCCCTAGTTTTCTATATGTGGGATCGAGTGTATAATAATAAATATTTTTCCTGATTTTAGTGTCTGTAGTGTAAGAACACTGGTCCTTACCCTTTTTTATCTTATTATTATATCTAATTTTCAATATTTATATACACAATTAATACTTATTATAAGTAAATATTATTTTTATCTTTACATTACACTTTTTTAAGTGCAAGGTTTTATTCCAAACGAGTGTTTAAGCAATATTATTTCTATTATTAGTTAAAAGTATCTTTCTTAACTCTCAAGACGTATAAAACATCTCATATGAAAATATTTTTCTACAAAACAACATTTAAAAGTGAATACACCGCCACCCCATCCATTTACAACTAAAGTCAAATCGCTTTACCAAATCATTAATACCGTCCTAAATATACCTAGTTATAACCAGCATACCTTTCTGAAGAACCCCAAAGGGGAATTCTTGGGAAGTAATTAATCATTTTCCTTATAATAATAATTAATGTGCCCGTATTTTAATGGCTGACATCAAGTTAAAATCTATAATACATAGTGTAGCGAGTATTGTTATAAATAGACTTCTTGTTAGTGACGCGTCGGTTGCGTGTTCGATTCCCGGTCACATGCAATTTATTTGTGAAGGACAAGCCTTTAGAAGTATCACCGTTATATATATATATATATATATATATATATATATATATATATATATATATATATATATATATATATATATATATATATATATATATAAAGACGTACCTGTACATGTATTTATCTATACATCCGTCTTTGGTATTATATCTCCCAAACGGATGAACCGATTTTGATCGAGTTTTTTTGTTATTTGAAAGGTGATTTAATCAAGAGTGAGAGCTATTGCTTATATCATTACTTATATGTTCGGTCACTTCAGTGAAAATAGCTTATCGGTATACTTTTTTAACTTTACAGAAAATGATAATTCCACGTAAATTCCACTCTAAAATCATATCTTATCATAAAAATTAAGGTTTACTTCATTCATTTCTTCAATTATGGCGTTTCGAGCGTGCCAGTTGAGCACAGTTCACTTCGCCAATGTCACGTTGTATGGGGGACTCACGGGATAAATTAATCAGTACAAAAGAAATGATTGTAAATAATGATATAATACATGTAGAAAAGGGACCCAGTATAATTACTGCCTTCACCTATAACAAAACATACAAATATTACAAAATATACACATACAATACATTATGTTAGTAATAAATAATATTTTACATAGATGTTAGTTTATAATCTAATTTTGTTACGTCTAATATATTTACATAAAAATTTACATAAAGGACCAAACACAAACATTAACAGACATTGAACATTTAGAGGACGAGGGACTTTATTGGGGAGAACATCATATAGGGGACGAGTTAAGTTGGGACAAGAAAAAAGGATGTGGGAAGGGGAACCGTCGTCCAGGCCACATTCACACAGCGAATGGTCCCTGACCCTGATCTTGGCCAGATGTACAGGTGTACAAGCATGCCCAAGGCGTAAGCGACAGATTGTTGTAATAATCCTCCGTTCAGTATATCTTTGAGAATAAAACCACGGTCGTCTAGGGATATCAGGTTGGATAAGGGCATAAAATTTACCTTTTTGGGATTTTGATAAATTCCAGGTGTGGCACCAGGACTTATGCTGATGAGAATCTGCAAGGGACTGCAGATCATGAGCAGAGTTAGAGAAATGTTCAAGTGTGCCACACTGGATGGCAAGCTTGGCGCAAGAGTCTGCAGATTCATTCCCACTGATTCCAGAATGGCCTGGAATCCAAACCAGAGTAACTTCCAAGCCCTTTAAATGGCATGAATACAATTCTTCACGAATCCTTAAAACAATTGAAGATCTTAACCTACTATGAAACGGATTTCCCTTCAATGCCATTAAGCAGCTTAGTGAGTCAGTAAAAATAGCCGTTTGTTTAAAGTTATGAGAGCGTGTAAACAGGACTGCTTCTAACAAAGCAACAGCCTCGCCTGTAAACACCGATGATTCAGGGGGGCATTTAAATTGTAAAATAATTTTGAATTTTGGTATCCAGCAAGCCGCACCAACACAGCTCTCCTTGGAAAGCTTTGATGCATCAGTGAAGATGAAGAGATGATTTGGCCAATGTAAATGAGCTAATTCCTTAAATTTCGTGTTGGTGCCAGGATCACCTTTGGTTAGGCCAAGATTTGTGACAATATGTGGAGAATAGACCAGGGCTTTATATGGCGTCATAAAGAGGGGATTCGATGGATAACAAGATACGGGGTTGGGAAGAGAGGTAAATCTAAGGAAGCTATCCAGCAGATAAGGCAATGGTTTGCCTCGGGGGATAAGATCTGCTAGCTTAGATAGTTTATGATATAAAGGATGAGAAGACAGCTGCAACATTTTACTTACAAATCGATCAGCAAGGAATTGTCGGCGAATAGGAAGAGGAGGATCTACGCACTCCACCTGCAATGCGTTGGTGGGCGTAGACTTCATTGCACCTAAGATAATCCGAAGGCATTTATATTGAACTCGGTTCAACTTTTCTGTAGCTACTTTATTAAAAGGGTCTAAAGCAAATAGTCCATAGTCGATGTGACTACGAACTATAGCGTTATACAGTAGTTTAAGAGTATAAGGGTGTGCACCCCACCACACACCAGACACAGCTCTCAGAGCATTAATGCCTTTTTCACACTTCCTGCTGAGATATTCAGCATGGGCAACTCCGTTCAATCGTTTATCGAGAATCATACCAAGAAATTTAACATTTTCCGTTAAGTGTATAGGAATGTTATTACACAGTATATTAAAATTTGGAATAACCTTCTTTTTAGTAAATACTACAGCTTGACATTTATCAATACATAAAGCCAAGCCATGATTATAAAGCCACTGGTTAAGATAGTGCAAGGCAGTATTTAAGCGAAAGTTTATATCCTCTACCGAATTTGAGCTGTAATAGAGGACGATGTCATCAGCATACTGAAGGATGTTACAAAAATTATTTACAGATAATTCGAGGTCATGAGTATATATATTATATAGCAGAGGACTAAGAGCTGAACCTTGAGGTAGACCCTTCCAGACAAGTCTGGGAGGGGTAGTAAGGAGCGGATGTTTTACAGATACCGAACGACCGGTCAGCAAATTACATATGTAATGGGACAACCTCGGCGGAATACTCAGCTGATGCAGTTTCTGCCTGAGCACCGGAAGAAGAACATTATCATATGCAGATGCAACATCTAGAAAACACCAACTAGATACTTTCCTTTGGCAAAAGCTCGTCGAATATCTGTAGTAAAAACGCTGAGACTATCTATTGTACTTAACCCCTTTCTAAAGCCAAACTGAGAGGGAGCTAAGATATTTCTGCTTTCCACTATCCATTCCAGACGATTTTTCAAAAGCCGTTCAACAATCTTTGATAACGCAGATGCTAGGGCAATGGGTCTATAAGAGTTGGGATCAGAGGGGCATTTTCCAGGTTTGAGGATAGGAACAACAATATGGGACTTCCATGAACTAGGGATAGTGCCTGATTGAAACATATTATTAATTAAATTTAAAAAATATTGTTTGGATTTTTTATTTAGTTTAGAGATAAAAGAGTAGGAAACACCATCTTCACCTGGACTGGTGTCCTTTAAATCAGTTAATATAATTTTAAGCTCATCAAAGGAAAAAGGCAGATCCATTTCCTCCGACGAATCAACCGGCACGGAGATTAAAAGGTCGAGGGATGGTACAGAAGGAGGAGCCAATTTGTTAGCAAAATCATTGAGCCATATTGAGGGGTTATTGAAATTGGGACTATTAACAATGTTAAGTGATCGGCGAAATCTCTTAACATTTGTCCACACAAGGGAAGAAGAGGAGCGAGGACTAAGAGATTCACAAAAATTTAACCAACCAAGTTTTTTCTTTTTCCAAATGCACTTTCTAAATTTCGCATAGCTGCGTTTATACTCAACATATTTCTCCATCGTCATACAGGCTGCGTATGACGCCTCGGCAGATGTTCGCCGATCGACAGAATCAGAGCATTCCTGATCCCACCAGGGATTGGAATGCATCCAATTCTGAATGGAGTATTTTTTAGGTATATGTAAGTCAGCCGCAGATAAAAGGGCAGAGACAAACCGATCATAGTAAATTATTATATTCTCATAATTACCAGACTCAGGAAGATTGCCCAACATGCAATCCACAGAGTCGGCGAACTCATTCCAGTGGGCTTTTTTTAAATTATATTTACGAGGAGAAAGAGGAATGGGAGTCGAAGGGAGTCTGTTATTTAAAGACAGCAAAACAGGGAAATGATCACTACCATAGGTGGAAGGGAGTACCGACCATGAGAGTTGGGAAGCAAGAGTGGGAGAGGATAGAGAAAGATCAATAGCTGTCCTAGGATTCTGATTAGGATTAACCCTACGAGTCGGCGAACCATCATTGAGAATGCAGAGATCAACATCATCAATCATGTCCACCAACGAAGGAGAAAATCCATCACAGTAATAACACCCCCACAGAGTATGATGAGTGTTAAAATCACCCAGGACCAGCACAGGGCTTGGGAGTGAGGAAATAATAGCCTTAAGCTCTAGGAAGATGGAGGAAGAGGGATGAGGAATATAAACAGAAAGAAAGGAAATTTCAAGGACCCTCACAGCAACAGCATTAATCTGTTGACTGTGAGCAGGAAGAGAGATGCGGGAATAAGGAGTGGAGTGCTGGATAAGGATAGCACTACCTCCATACCCGTCATTCCTGTCCTCCCTTAAACAGGCGAAACCTGACACCCTAAAAGAGGATTCAGGCACCAACCATGTTTCCGAGAGGGCAACAATGACAGGATTGTACAGTGAAATAATATTAAGTAATTCATGCTTTTTAGCACGAACACTTTTACTATTCCACTGTAGGAAGTTGACTGGGACTGTTGTTTATGATTTGGAATATTTTAAGTAGTTTTTGGGCAACGTTGGACGGTATTGGAAGTTCATCAGAAGTTGAAATAATGCTCATAAGAGTGTCAGTCAGAGCCATTAATAAATTTTTTGTGGATTCTGATGAAATGGCAGTCTCTTGATTAAGACAACAGCCATTAGGGAGAGGAGCGGGGCAACTACTTATAATGGATTGGTGAACTTGCTTGTCGAATCCCTTTGCCAAAGAAGCGCGGGGACGGGGAGATTGGAAAACTGTCTTACGATAGGATTTAGTTTGAGTAGCGGGAGATCTGCTTTGTTGGGTGTGGGGCTGTGGGAAAATAGGAGGAGAAAACATTTCCTTAGCAACATCTGCATAGGATCATTGAACAGATGGAAACTGAGAGGATGCTTGCATATAAGAAATACATTCCTGGGACATAATAGCTTTAATATTCTGTTGCCTTACATACTCAGGGCACCCTTTGTCAGTTGCAAAATGTTTTGATGTGCAATGGATGCAGGTAGAATTTTCCTTCAGGGTGTCGCATGCCTCCCCAGTATGATCCTGAGAGCACCTATAGCACCTAGGCTTTGATCTACACTGAGATTTCACATGGCCAAAACGACAGCAATTAAGGCATTGGATAGTTGGGTATTTATAAAGCTCAACGTTAAGGACAGATTTATATGAAAATACTCTTTCAGGCAATTGTTGGCCACGTAACGTAATCATAACTGTCTGAGTGGGGACCCATGTCACTACACCCTCACTTACATTCTTCCGGTTCATACGTCTCGCTTTTATTACTTCCCCACAAGCAGTAGGGAATGTTAGTGACCCAACAAATTCTTCCAAAGACCATTCAACGGGAACTCCTTTTACAATTCCCATACTTGTGATATTGAAGGTCGGAATTACACAAACATATTTACATAAACTCAGAATGGGATTGCTTAAAAATTTATTTGCCGCTTCAGCAGATGTAAACTGGACACTGATTTTATTGCGACCAACATTTTTACTCCATCATTGACAATATCAGTAATTTTATTTGTATGTAAAAACTGACCAAACTTAATTGCTCTTATTGAGGTTCCTGCTGAAGGGTCAGGAGATTCCCTTGACACATACACAATAAAGGGACCTTTATCTGTACTAATGTAAGATTTTGGGGCTTCCAACATAGAAGAATAAGTCCAGACATTTTGGATAGAAGGGGTTGCAGTGGATGGGTTTATTATAGTTTTTTTTAATGACAGTTACGTTATCATGATTAGAGGAAGTGTCCTCTGCTAATCTTTTTCTAGATAATATATGACCTCCCCCAGGATCAGGGGGGTCAGGTGGAGGATCAGGATCCATTTAAAATTACCTTAACCTAACTATAAAATATAATTAACCTAATCTATAAAACAACACAAACACTTACTATAACTAATCACCTTGTTAATAATAATCTATTTACACAATTATATACTGTTTCCACTATGTAAAATTTAAAAAAATGAACACTGTAATACAAAACTCTCACTACCACGTGTGTCAACCAAAACAAACGATAGCAAAGTCCATTAAGGTTTACAAGTATTGCTTTTTACATTATATGATTAAGCGGCAATATAAAAGATTATCTGTGTATTCTAAGTATTGTATTGTTTGTTTTGGACGATTATTTCCTTGAAAAATGTACATTATTTATAAAAAAAAAATATATAATTAATAATTAAATATAAGATTTAAACTATTGGTAAATTGGTTGTAGCCAATGTCTTAGACAAGTATAGAGGTAAGAGAAACTTTGATAACACAGTATTGATCATATTAGAGGAAATTCATATAAACACCATGAGGACCTCTCGGAAAGCGTGATGAACAGGCTGATAACAGTTAGTCAGGTGAAAAAGATATGCAGAGACCATTGCGTTTTAAGCTTTATTTTTTCTTTCCAAATGTCTTAAAGTGGGAAACGAAAGTGGAACGGAGTGTCTTAACACTAGGTTCCCAGGGTTCCCTCTGCCTACGCTGCCTCGTGCGGGATACAGCGTGAAGCTGAGAGAGAGAGAGAGAAAATCTCTTAAAATTTTAAAATTTTGAAGATTGGTCCTAACGTTCTCATATGAAGTCACTTATCGTGCTCAATGCTCAAGCTCTTGCTCTAGTTAAAAATAAACAAGGCGACCTAAAGGATTACTAAACTAAAGATTTACTATGTCGGGATCGGGCGTACACCCTGTTCAAACAAAGTCGGGGTTTGTACCCACCCATAACTGGGACAAATATTTACAGTTAGAATGGGATAGAAGGTGTTCTTGTTATACTTATTTTAACAGATTCTGTTGCGTTTTGGTATCAGATATATATTTTTTTTAGTTATATGACAAAGTTTTTTAAACTATCACATTTTATTTTTTCTCAGCTTCACGCTGTATCCCGCACTAGGCAGGGTAGGCAGAGGGAACAAAAGTGAAACCTAGTGTTATGACACTCCGTTCCACTTCCGTTCCTCACTTTCCGCCGAATTTGAGGCATTGCGTGTTGAGTGGCGGAACTCAACGCCGCGCTTTGCCTTATTACCAGAGCGAAGAAATGAAACATTAAATATTTAAATTGAAAATATTAAATATTTCATTTCCTCGACTGGGGATCGAACCCAGAACCTGTCGGTTACAGTCACACTCTTGTGCCGCTGCGCCACGACAGGCCTCCAAACATTTTATTTTTGATTTCTTAATGTTACTATTAAGTCCAAAATATCTTCCAAATTCCTAAGTCAGCTTTAATCTTTGAAAGGCGCCCTCTTCTTCTAGTCTCTGTACAGTTCTACAATAACAATACTGCTCACAACAATTTTTAAAACGTTCTACTATAAAATTTAATTTCCTCACCTTTATTTATCAGTTGTGTAGTTGATTTATAACCCCGAACCAAAATTTTTACCTTTATATCGTTGATACTAAGAGGAAACAGGCGTACACATTTCTTTGTGGTAAAAGATTTGCGAATAAATTCGTGAAAGTATAGCAAACAATGCTATAAATCTTAATAAATACTCCCAAAAATTCCCACGATAATCCCCCGCCTCGCCTCTTAAGCCCAGCGGTTTACTAGAATTTTTTATTGTGTTCAAACTGGAATAGGTTACTACGCTACGTTTAGTTCTTTAATATTAAACAGATTGTTTTAATTATTTACGATCTTATTTCTATAGAATATCCAATCATGAATTGTGTAATTACATTGTATCAATTATTTCTCTTGTTTAATGATAAATACTGTGTAATATTTTATATAAAACTATTAAAATATTAGAAAAAAATATATTTCTCTCAGCTTCACGCTGTATCCCGCGCATGGCAGGGTAGGCAGAGGGAACTTGGGAACCTAGTGGTAAGACACTCCGTTCCACTTCCGTTCCCCACTTTGCGCCGAATTTGAGGCATTGGGTGTTGTGTGGCGGAACCCAACGCCGCATTTTGCCTTTTACCAGAGCGTAGAAATGAAAACATTAAATATTTAAATTCAATATATTAAATATTTTACATCCTCGAGTAAGGATCGAGTCCACAACCTGTTGTTTACAGAAACACGCTTGTGCCGCTGCGCCACGACAGGCCTCATTAACAGGCAGTGTATAAATAACTATTAAAATTATTTTTTGTATAAATTACAATAATTAGGTACTGTATGTAGCTGTAGAAGCAGAAGAAAACCTAGTGTTAAGACATATATTGCGTGTTACTAGAGGGCATAAATGAAAATATTTAATTCGTCAAACAGTGTCGCTACGCCATGACAGCTACAAGCTCCAAGCTCCAAGATATAATTTATTTGTGATACACATAACACATATAGGGGTCAAAGATCCTTGTTTAAGACAATATTCCTGTGTGGTCGCCTCAAACAATGGTTTCAACGGAAACACCGGCTTACGCGCTTATATGTACGCGATGTATGCTTAGGTCTTCCTTAATCTTACGCCACCAATACATTAGAGTGCGCTATGAGAAACTAGGTGAATTTTGAGACTTTACTTTCTATATAAAGGAGCTTTTTTTTTAGGGTTCCCTAGGGTCCCTTAGTAGTATTTAGACTGCGTAGTCTCCGTCTGGTAATCGACTGTGTTTCATTAAATGTAATAGACTGTTGAAATTATCACAGATTCTGTGTATTTCCTTAATGTTATGATTGTTGAATTATTATTTATTTGTATTAATTATTTTATTACTTACACACACACACACACTCAATACTAATCATAAGCAAATATTATCTTTGTCTTTATATAAAAAACAGAAATGATAATATTATCATTATAAATTCTTACTTGAAATTAAAGTGATATTTAAACAAGTTTTTATAAATTTTACACTTTATTTACTGTTACATTAAATTTATTTTAGCACAGTTTCTACCTTGCTATGTGCATCAATAAAGCAATAACTGCATCCTGCAGCTATTCTGCACATGGTTGGTTGGCAGATGGAACTTGGGAACCTTGTTAAGATTCGACACTTAATGAATTTGAGTAATTGCGTATCTAATCATTGAATTTAACTTACTACCAAATATGCCAAAGAAAAAATGTAAAAATTAAATATGCTTCTACATACTTCTACATTATATTATACGAATATTTTGAAATATATCTATATATTTAGTTAATGTTTATTATATTTTTGGAACAAATTTGAAGATTTATGAATCTTAATCTTGAATTCTTATAAGGACGCACCATGCCAATGTTTATGGATTTTCTATTTCCCATCCCCAATTTCCCTTGTTTTCGATACATTAGGTGCAGAGTTGCGGTAATTAACGCCGCGCTTTGTCTTGTTATTGCGAACGAAAAAATAAAAATATTGCAATCAGTTTATACTTAAATTCTGTACCACTGCGTAATGACGACCTCCAAAATCATAATTTTACATAAATAGTACATAATTCAACACCCACTACCTACTTACATTCATTTGTCAATTTAGCAAATTTTCCAACGCGCTTATAGAGAAAGGCTTAATTATATTCCCTTGTAATAATGTTTGTTTTATCTTTGTTTACAGGTAATGCTGACTGTTAGCGATTCTCAAATACGATAACAATATAAAGGGTTTAACCGGATTGAGTGATTTTGGTTTGTGCCAGCAGCTTTCGTCCTTGTCTAACATATTAGTGTTATTTAATGTTTGAATGAGAGGTGAATATATTGTGAATTTTACGCGATGTAAGCAAGTTTAAGGAATTTCGCTAGTGGAAAATCTCGTTAAGGTCGTAAATTTAATTATGTTTGTGGCTTAACGATTTTTCTCGAGTACCACGATTAAAGACCATGAGGCCAACATTTTTGAGACATTGCGTGTGGTAGAGCTCAACGCAGCGCCTTGTCTATTGAAACACGGAATTTTTTTTTCTTCAGTTTCTCGCTGTATCCTGAACACGCCTGAGTAGGCATATTTTATGTTACCGTAAAATGAGAATATACTTTGTACTGCTCATCGTGGCGAAGCGGCACAAGCGTTATACTTTAAGCTTGACACGTTGTAGGTTCGATCCCGTTCATCGTTTCAATTTAAATATTAAATGTTTTTTTTCAATTTTTCGCTCTGGTATCAAGGCAAAGCGTGACGTGAGCCGTCACTCAATACACAATGCCCCAATTAAATCAACACTAGGTTCCCAAGTGCCCCTCTGCTTACCCTGCCATGTGCGGGATACAGCGTGAAGCTGAGCTATACGTACTCATATAATGTAGCTCTATAGACTTTAAAATTTCCTTTTGCTGTTTAATTATTTTATATAAATACATTTATTAATTTTGTAAGACAATATTGTGTACATGTTCCAGCTTGAAGTGTAATTGTGTTCGGTAAAATGGCTGCGAATTAAATTAAATATCTCTATATTTCAAGGTGAATAATAATATGTCAAGATCGATTGACGTTGTGGCTTTATTTTGTAGGTTTGTAGTGTATTCGTACATTGAAATAGTATGGACTTAAATATGCCATGTTCAGGGTTTTTATCCAAAGTTTATATAGGAGTATAAGAATTTCGACGTAGCTTGATAAGAACGTATGGCTTAGTTGGTCATAGGGCTTGGACGGATTCCAAGAGGCGCTGGGTCAAATATTGCTACGTTCCAATTTTTATACGCTTTTAAATTTAATTTTAATATTTGTATAGGAGCCTTTATTATTTTTTTAAATTCTATTATTATATTGTTATATTATTGCACTATTATTATTTTGAATTTGATTGCAAAATTGACATACTATAGTGTGCCATATGAGCTATACCTAGATTTTTTTTTTAGAAAAAGATAGTACATTTTGAGAACATGACTGGAAATCGTAGTATATTTGTTTATTTAAGAAGGCAAGACGAAAAAAATTTATATATATTTAAACCTTTTCATTTGTCGTTCTACTTCATACTTTTCATTTGTCGGGCGAAGCCGCGCGGGTTCACTAGTTATACACTAGTGAACACGCGCGGCTTCGCCCGTTTGAACTAAATAAATATACGAAAAATTAATCTTAAACAGTCGTATGCCAAAAATATTTGTTTAATAAAAAGTATCCTATGTCCTTTCTAGCAAAACTAAGAATATGTATAGACAAAGATAAATATAATCGGCTCAGTAGTTTTGACGTGAAAACGTACTTACAATTGTTGCTGTAATATTAGTATGATTCTAACCAGCTTTTCGTATAAATAAGTATTGCTATTCTCCTTTAAAATACACAATTATTATTGTTGTTATACCGCTTACATAGTATCTTACATTTCTAAGTCCGAACATGCCCGTGCCAAGGTTCAGTTCCGCATCCGCTTCTCAGAATCTAATATTAGAAATTACGTAGTAATATTATATAAATAAATGGTCATATATGTAGTTTTATTATAAGGCTGATATAAATATGAAATAATCATCATTTTCTATGTTATTTCCTACGTAGGTACTTATTCTTTTTTGTTATCTCCCGGATTTTCTGTAGAGATAACCTAGTGGCATGTAAGGAAAATACGTTTCGAGTAATTACTTGTGGTTATTGCGGTACAGTGGGATGTTTGCATGTAAGCGTGATAGTTGTGAGTTTGATCTCTGTTTGAAGGAATTATTGTTTTTAAATTATTTTAATTTTTCCTCTTTAACTAAGTTCTAGAACGTAGTCACTTTGAAGCAATGTCACATACATGCAATGTAATGTGTCTCGGTATTGAGAGGCAATTGGAAGTTAGCATCTCGATAAGTTTCCTTTAAAGTAGTTCCCTCTAAAAATGTATACGTACACAAAATATAAAGTGACCTATTAATTTATGTACATAAGTAAAATATTAATCCATAATAAAACATAACCAAACTTCAATTTCAATATAAAATCACAAAATAAAAATATTTTACTTTAAACATGTATATACAAATCATAAAGATATCTAAAATTTTTACCACGCACATGGACACAGACACATTCAATTACCAAGGCACTTCCGTACACGTTTCTCAGAATGATTAATGATACATACGTTGACACGTGGATTCGCCTGTTCTATTATATCATTAGCTGCCAACTTTGATCTGTGCTAATTGTGTAACGGACAGTTTTGATTGTATTTAGCAATTCCGGAGGTAAAGACGTTTTGTGGTTGCTAACTAAGGTGGCATTATGTGTTTATAAGATATATAACATACATATATCTTATTAGAGGCCTGTCATCGCGCAGGGCACAAGCTTAGACTGTGAACGTGACAAGTTGTAGGTTCGATCCTCACTCGAGGAAATAAAATATTTTCATTTCCGCGCTATGGTACAGAACAAAGCGGGCATTTGAGTTTCATCACTCAACACACAACAGCTCAATTTCGGCAGAAGAAACCGGAAGTATTTTGATGGGAACAGAATATGTATCATTAGGTTCCCAAGTTCCCTATGCCCACCTTACCGAGGGCGGGATACAGTGTATAGTTAAAAAAAAAGGAAAACGTGTTTTATCAAAAACTGCAACAGACTATATAAAAATCCCCTTTCATTAACGCTGTTATATAAAATATACCGTTACTTTGTTTTCTATATAAACCGTGATGCTATAGCAGTGACGAATAAGATGTTAAACAAACAAGATATTTCTGACATCATGACACAGAATGTTTCCAATACATACACAGTGAATTCCGTTCCATAATAGTTCAAGGAATTTCAATGAAGGTTAAATTTATCTACGTAAAAAGAAAAGACCAATGCTTATATAAATCACATTTATGTTTAAAACACTTATTTTTATGGTGATATGATTAAGGCTACCTTATTTATGCTCTATGACTCTGTTTTAAAACCATTAAATTGTAAAATATAAAAAATATATGTGAACTATAATATGTAAAAGTAAAATGAGTTTAGTATTTTGATTATTCTTTTTGTGTACGCTAAATATATTATTGCTAAATTAAATGTATATCTACATATAAGGAAATATGTATATTTTTTTAATTTCAATTCACAGTTTTGGTAACAAGGCAAAGCGCGGCGTTGATTTCCACCACTCATAACGCAAGGTCTCCAGAATTTAGCAGAAAAATGGCGAACGTAAGACACTTCGTCTTACTGAGAACTGGTTGATTAAGCACTAGATTTTTTCAGTCTTCCCAGCTTTGTGTGAAATAGGACGTGAAGCCATAACATAACATACCTACTTTATTTAATAATTGCAAAATATATATGAATTTCCGGTATCGTAATTGAGTCATTCTTAGACTTACCAAATATGTACATTGAATAAAAATTCGACTTGAGGGATATTTTGTTTGTTTTATGATGATTTTTTTATATTTAATTTTTGTTTATTAAAAGATAAACTCAATATGGGAAACGAAGTAGAGATGCCTAAAAGCTAAGAAATCCGGGATTGTCCCGGAATTTTACATGATGCCCATGTCCAGTAGTTACGCTTTAGATTTTTTCCTCTTAAGACACTTCTGTTCCCCACTTTGCGCGGAACTCGCACTTTACTTCATTACCAAAATTATTTTAACTTTAAACATTTCATTTCCTACAGAGGGGATCGAACCCACAACATGTCACGTTTAGTCGCACGCTTAGACGTATTTACTGACAGATATTGGATTATATCGTACTAAATTAACCATAATGTACTAGAGCAGTGAAAGAGTTTTATTTATAAAATGAATGATCTCTGAAGCCTATACTTGGGTTACAATTACAAATCCCAGGTACTGGTTCTTTAATATTTATATATACTGTACAGCAATACATAAATAACCTTACGTTCCAAAATATCATCCGTTGGTGGTCTTCAATAGAAATAAACACAATTTCTCGATAAAAAATTAATAATGTAATATAATAGTTCGTGTTATATAGAATTTACGGTCTAATTGTAATATTTAATTGTAAATAGTAGCTAGTTACAGCATCGTGTTACAATAACATGGTAGCCAACGTCATGTCACCACGTGAATGTTACGCGATATTATGTTTATAATTAGATGAACATGGAAAAATCATAGGTAGAATGTTAATTGGGTATTGTCTTAGCTGTTTGTAGGAGTTTGATTATTTTGAGGTAGTTTAATATGATTTATTCGAAATTTTTAATTATTAGCTTTCAATAGTAGTTTGATTTACGCGGCATGGCTAGTGTGGTATAGGGAATTTGGAAACCTAGAGTTAAGACACTCCGTTCATCTCCACTTTCCACCTAATTTGGGGCCGAGTTTTTTAAAGGTAAATTCAGGTTAATCTATAAATCTGACATAAATTGTAACACACATTTTTATATGCTTTTTTACCTTCATTCATTAATCGCTTAGCATTATTTCTTTATTTTTACTACCATTTTTCATGCACTCTTAACTGTTACAAAAGTAATGGATGGTGATTTGCATATTAGCATATCTATTAATATCGTATAATTGGCAATAGCAGAATATATTAACGTATTTAATAAATACTGTTTATTTATTATCTTTTACATATTGTTCATTTAAAATTACAAGAAAACAACTTCACACTGTATCCGGCACTTTGCAGGATACCTGTACAGAACTTAGGAACTGCGTGTTATATGGCGAAACTCAACACCCGATTAGACTTGTTACCAGAGGGAAGAAATTAAAATATGCAATATATCATTTCCTCGAATGGGTATCGAACCCACAACCTGTCACGTTTATAATAGCATGCTTTTGCCGCTCTACGACAGGCTTTCAAAAAAAAAAGAAAAATATATAACATATGTTAATATTATATCATAGGTACTCATTACCTAGACAATGCATGGTCATACCATACCATATACAGTTTCTCTATATCAAATATAGGCTTTTGAACCCTTCATGGGGACCGCAGTTGCCCACACGCATCCAACCATGATTTTTTCAAGCTCCATCCTTTTTTGACGCCATATTGAATTCCAACGGGAAAACAAACGAAATTCAACAAATATCTCTTTAGAATAAAGTTGAAGATCGCTCAACGGGATCCAAAAAAACGGGATTAAGAAGATAGACTCTATAACATTGTAATAAAGTCTGCCTGACATCCTTTTAGGCCTATTGTGGTATGAATAGCCCATGATTTTGAGTCTATGTGTTTTTTTTTTATTTTTTTAACCCGCTACAGTACAAACGCTTAGGTTATTAATCAACTGAGCGGGCAGTCTTTGTTTCGACGTTGTCATTGGGCGTGCTCGGTTAATTTTTCTATAGAATTTGACGTTTCCACCGTTACAGCTACTGGGTTTATAGCTTGGTAATGACTTAACAGGTATTCACTGTCCATCATGGTTGTGTCTATTGTTTTTGTCACAGTTTTTTTACGACATTTTTAAAATTTTTTTTTCAACAACTTTCGTTTTTTATAGGAACACATTTAACTTTTTCGTTTTATATTAAATTCATATCGAAGAGAAATAAACTTGAAATAGTAAAAACCTGGTAATGTACGTATACCTACTCATCGTTTTTTAGTCTCTCGTGAGAATTTCCTTAAAAGGCTGTTACACTCTAAGCCGACGATATATCATATCGTAAACCTGGTAAATCCGTTTTTTGGTCATTATGTATTCGTTCTTCTTTATACCATTCGGAAATGTAATTTTAAAGTATATAATAAATAATCTACTTTAAAAATTACTTTAATTAATTAAAACTTTCCTATAAATTTGTATTTTAACACTAGGTTCCCAAGTTCCCTTGGCCATGTATTCAATGTGATATGATGGCTCTGCTATGTGCAGAATAACGTTGTATTTACTCATGGCATGGCATGGCAATAAAAAAATGTATTTCAAATCCCAGTTTCTTAAAAACGTTTTTTTGTCTCTGATATTTGGTTAATATGTGGACAATGAGCTTAAAACTAACACTGCCTTATACTAGGACGGTGAAATTTTAATTTGAAATAAAACAGTTCCCCAAAAAACAATAGATCCACTGATACAGTAGAAACATCCAAAAGAAAAACATCGTCAGAACAAGGATATTTCCTCTTCATAACATAAATATTGAACATATCTACAACCAGGAAACTTATTTAGACAATTGGCCTAATAATTCACATATTTTTTTTTCAGCTTCACGCTGTATTCCGCACGAGGCAGGGTAGGCAGAGGGAACCCGGGAACCTAGTGTTAAGACACTCCGTTCCACTTCCTTTCCCCACTTTCCGCCGAATTTGAGGCATTGCGTGTTGAGTGGCGGAACTCAACGCCGCGCTTTTGCCTTATTACCAGAGCGAAGAAATGAAACATTAAATATTTAAATTGAAAATAAATATTAAATATCTCATTTCCTCGACTGGGGATCGAACCCAGAACCTGTCGGTCACAGTCACACTCTTGTGCCGCTGCGCTACGACAGGCCTCAAACACATAAATTCTAATAAGATATTGAAAATAACAAACACAATAAAATTATTCTTTAAGCGTACATCTTTAAAATGCCCTTACGTTACATGCACTGTTCGGAAACCACGAAATTTCGTTCGGCGAATTCATTATGCGAAATAACCGTATCCGTCGATTCATTCATCCGGTACTCGTGGAAATGTTCGTTTTGCTTGTTTTTTTTTTGTGTACTTTAAACAGCTATTATATATAGGGATCTCTGTTTAGAATAACGCCATAAGACTAAAACGGTGTTTAAATTGATATTGCTTTAATATGTTTTATTTTTAATTTTATGGCCAAACATTTTGTTATCTAGGCCATCGTGGCTCAGTGGTAACGTGTGATTGTTAAAGCGAGGGTGGTATTGGGTTCAATTAAAGGGGATTTTTTTTAATAGTCGTTTTAATCAATTTACTTTCAATTTATTTATTTGTTAGCTTAACTATTGTACCCTTTTGTAACATAATCGGTAAAGACACTATATGGAAAAACTCAGCTTCACGCTGTATCCCGTACATGGCAGGGTAGAGGGTACTTGGGAACCTAGTGTTATACATTACGTTCCACTTCCGCTCTTCACTTTCCGCTGAATTTGAGGCATTTTGTGTTGAGTGGCGGAACTCAACGCCGCATTTTGCCTTTTTACCAGAGCGAAGAAATGAAAACATTGAATATTTAATTTAAAAATATTTATATATGGAAAAAATACATATTTAAATGAAAAAAAAAATGGTTAATTCTTTTTTTTTAGTGTTTAACTAAAATATAAATGTGAGCAAATGAACTGCACGTACTCTGTGAGTAAACGTTACAGATATAGATATTTGTTCCGCCCGCATTAAGATAAAGCGTGGCGATGCCTTCACGTCTCACCTTGTTGCATGTTTCAGTGGCCTCTTAGTCTATGGTAGGCGATGACTTTTATAAATGTACTTTTACATACTAAATACTATAAATTATATCTTATATCTGCTACTTAGTAATTTGTAGTATTTTATTAGGTTGTTCGTGTATCATATTTTTCTTCTCAGATCCTCTGTTTATTGGGACATAGCAGTGTAGGCAGAAAGATCTGTAGGGAACATAGTGTTAAAACTTCTGTTATACTCATTTTGCCGAATTGATAGTGGCCCATTTAAAATATCTATAAATTATAAGAAAAAAAGCATTAAGTAAACAAAATCTTTGTAGAGAAGTGATAGTTATTACTACAATACTAAAAATTCGAACTAACAACAATAATAAGAAATATTAACTTCTTCATATAAAAAAAATCCTTAATTTTCCAGAGCTATTACTATCCAAGAGACACGAGTTCAAATCCTGCAACGCACAAATCCTTAAAAAATACACAATATTTTTTTCAATTATAAAAGTAAACATTATTTAACACAGACTTTTAACATCTTTTGATCCTTCTGCTTCTTAAATTAAATGTAAATCGAAATTAAAGCCTAAAAAATACTCGTCTCATTTCCGCCAAATAAATCTCTTAGCGACACCTTTAGGTTAATTTCGTTCAGCCATAAATCCGTTACGTTGCCGTACCGTGCCTGTATTTCTCGAGAATATTGTTCGTTTACACGGAAATTTGTAAGGGAATACCTTTAAATATAATATTGTTATAATATTTGATAAAAAAAATATTGTTAAAAATCAAGCTCTCCGCCACTTAACACGCCTCAAATTCGACGGAAAGTAGAAAACAGAACGGAGTATCTTAACACTAAGTTTCAAAGGTAGAGGTACCTTTGCCTATCCTTCCATGTACGTGATCAAGCGGTTATGCCTACTTCCTTTAAACTATTTTTAAAATCTTTAAAGTAGTTATTGCACACTATGAAAAAATGAATAAATTTTGAAAAAAACTTTAAAATTTGAATTCTGCACCTCTTAGAAATCTGAATGCGCCTTGACCACTAAGCCATACATTCTCATCAAGCTATTTACGTCTTAATTTATCTACGCTTGTTACAACTTATTTATGTTGTTACCATCTCTGTGGGGAAATTATTACTAATTTCCGCTACCCAACGATAAAGGCGTAAAAATGTTATTTGGCTAATTTAATAAATATTTTTTACAACTTTAAAATGCTTTTTATTACCTAAGAACGAAAAGTATTTTAAATACAATATATAAGTAATTATAATATTCCCTTAGGTATAGGTACCCTGAAGGTAACCATGTCACATTTATTAATTTTCGTTATAATAATATTTAAGAACCATGCCATGACTAACTTATATGAACAAACATACTACCGATATGTAAACGGAAGTGTACAATAATATATCGGTACGTCATAATAATGTTTATAAACACTACCTACCTGCTGGATGTTTCAGGAGGCGATTTATCTTTAAATTATAATCATTGAGAATCCTTTATATTATGTGTTCATGTAACAGACCGACATATATATATATATATATATATATATATATATATATATATATATATATATATATATATATATATATATGTATATATATATGTATATATATATATATATATATATATATATATATATATATATATATATATATATAAATTTAGATAGTTGAGGTTACTGGCTGGGTATTAGCTGTATACACATAATTGGAAATAGATTCATCTTCATTTCTTTTCTGAAGTAATAAAACAAATGAAAACTTAAGGTGAATAAAGTGATATAACATATTATATGTTAACATTTCCCTAACAGCATGCACTAAGCTTAACTTAAGTATCTTATAGCAACACACCAGATTTGAACTCGTGACTTCTGATAAGAATTATGAGAAACAATTCACTCATTTACATTAATAATATGGAATATACATAAAAAACATAAAAAAACTTAAGGTCTCACGTAATTATACCTGGCTAAGTTCGATGATATATGACGTCAGGGCTGCGCCGGCGCAGGTACAAGCTATTCTTGTTCATGGTCAGTGACCACGAGACCTTTTCTTGGGGTGACTGTACCACCAGCATATAAAGACCCCACAAAATAAACCAATACGATATCGCGACGGCTCAACTAAAACTCGTTCCGAACACCAGTTTAACCTGGACCAGCGAAGTTACTTGTTCACGAACAATAAATAAAGAATGGCCTTCTCGAAGAAGATCTTTTTAAATTGGTCGAATGTGTCGCATTTCTTTTTCATACCATATGTTTTCTGATTATTTTTCTGTCCTTGGTTGCCTGCAGTCGTTATTTATAGGTAGCTTACAAAATGGATTGTTAATTTCACCTTTTCTTAGGACTTCTTTTTCTTGTTAACTTTGACTTTTAACATTTTCTATAATGATACATATTAATATTATATAAGTATTTAGTCATTAGTCACTAGGCTTACCTCGTAATGTATTATTTAAGTTTATAGAGAATAATTTATTGACCTTCATTGTTCTCTATAAAGCGTCATTTTTAACTAAAATTTGAATACAAAAAGCTATGGGAATAAAATAAAACCTACTTAGCATTCCATAGATTCTTCGAGTCCATTATTATATTTTTTAAATTAAAACACGTATATATAATTTATCAAGCATTATAAGCTATATTAGAGTAATCTTCCAGATAAAACATCTATATTTCCATTGAATTCAAATATTCTACTTCTAATTATTTAAATCTCTATACAAATATACATAGCATTTCTAACTAAAACGGAGATTAACAGCGTGAATAATTTAAATTATAATTGAAAATAAATACCTTAGGTGCGTAGTCAGTCAAACAGGCCGATGTCGATAAGATAAGGGTGGTCAGAAAGGGTTGATTTAGGTTGACTCATCTAGTTAGAATTGATCCTTGAGGTTAAAGGATCGCTAAATGAGAAATTACTGTGTATTTAAATGCAAATTCTTGTATTTATGCTGAAATTGAATTGCGCCTGATGTTTATTCATATTTATATGTGCTAGATCTGTCATGGAAAGCGTGCGATTGCAAACGTTACAGGTTGTGGGTTCTGTTTCTGCTTTGACGTAACTTAACGCTGTCCTTTGCCTAGATAAGAAAAATGTTTACGGTAATAAGTATATCAAAAACGAGAACTTATATGCTTAAGTTAGTCTATCCTTCACAATGACCCCTACAAACGCAGACGTATAAAAAACACGGGCAACTTCCAAGAAAACAGTCTCCCAAAAATTGACAATCACGTGAATAAAAATTCCAAAGAAATCGAAATGTTTTAAATCATAGTACGCACCGTTTTAGACGAATTTAAGTCTTAAATTTGTATAGTAGAGTCGTTTTAAGTTCTGGTCGACTTGTGAAACTGGTTCGTAGAGACCTGTTTCCTCCCGTTTCAACTCGTCTTTTTATTTCGCGAGGCACTGACCACCACAACAAAGGTTCTATGGACTTTGTTTTTTTACAGTGCAACGCCTTTAATACGATGCTAATGTTATATATAGATCTTGTTGGCTGTTACTTTGTTTTGAATATGTAGAGTAAGATTTGTACTTTAGTTTCTTGTTAACTTGAAATATTTTTTGTAGTACAGGCAGGGTAGATCTCTATTCTGTCAGATTTTTTAGCTAAATTTGAGGCATTGCGTGTTAAGTGGCGAAACTAAACGCCGTGCTTTGTCTTATTACCAGAGCGAAGAAATGAAAATTTGTTGAATGTTACATTTTTTTCTTCTAGTCTTGAAATATACTCAATAATATATTTTCACAAAAGTGTAAGTTTTATAAATAAACGATTTTCTCTTATTCTTTTAAATGCAATTAATTTACTACAAAAAACAATAGCGTAATCATATGCAAAAGAAGGATTAGCATTTGAATACATGTAGTTTATAAGAGCGTTATAAATATTTAACGCAAATTTACTCCACGACAGCTTCTTAGCGTACATTATGTGTAAGTGACATCCCTGTTTCACGTGTAGGTGGTGGATCTCCCACGTAGTGTGAATGTTTGTATTTTTTACTTTCACACGTCTCCCACATACAGTCGAATCGATAAAACGCTTCATATACCACGGGCCAAACCTACTGAGCCAAGGCACACTGTTCTGCGGTTTCTATTTAAATTCGATATATTGTTTTAATCGGCGGAACTCAACGCCGAAACATTTACAAAGGAACGTTGTCGGAATTACTCCTTCTACATTTAATATGTCATTTGAGTAACGTCTCAAAATTCATTTAAACATTTTTTTTAATAGTAATCATCATATACATATTTATTTCAATTTATCAAGATATTCGTAGTAATATTATGTTGATAGTTTTAAATTGAGGCTTTTCGTGACGTAGAACACGACCGGTTGAGGATTCGATCGACCCACTCGAGAAAATGAAATATTTAATATTTTCATTCTTCTCGAACAAGCACGGCGCAGCGTATCCTCCATTCAACACACAAAGCCTCAAATTCGGTGGAAATTGGCGAACTAGGTTCCCAAGTTCCCTCTGCCAACTTTGCAATACTAATAATAATAATTATATTGCAAGCAACAGATTAGGTTAAGGGAACCTTTTATGATTCTCGTTCCTCACGTTACGCTTAATATCCGTGATTTGACATGTTAAGTGGCGAAACTCGACACCAAAAGAGTAAAAATAATTCTCTCCCAAGTGAAAATCGAACCCCCGACCGTCACAGATTCAATAATCTTATGTTTATTAAAACTTCCCTTATAAAGGACACTATAGAGTGACACATCAATAAAGTCCCCTAAATAATATCTTTAAATAACTACTAACTTATAGCTGTAACAGCTGTAACGGGCCAGGTATACAATGTATGGACAAAGTGACTTGGGTCGGACCGGCATCAACGTCAAACACGTGAAATAGTGTTTAATTAAAGTATTTAATTATTGTTCATCATTATTCTATTTTGCTTACACGGATTAACTTTCAGATTATCGTGTACTCTATGGATTTAAAGAACAGAGTACCAATTATTTTGTGTGACAAAATAGTACATAAAAAACGTGGAGCAGTCACAAACGGCAAAAGTGCAGGGGCACAAGCGTCTTGTAAACGTAAGGGTTGTAGTTCCAACTCGGGGGAATGCAATATTCAGTGTTAGTGTTACTTCACTCTAGTAATAAGGTGAAGCGTGAAGTTAAGTTCCGGCACACAACACGCAATGCCTGAAAAAAATAGTGTTAAATGGGGAATAGGAGTGTTCTAAATGGAAAGAAGTCTAGGTTCCTAGGTTCCCTTAGCCTACATTGCTATAAGCTCAATACTAGCTAGTGTGAAGATTTTTCATCATGTTAAGTAGTTATATTTTTCATCATGTTAAGTAAAATAAATTACTGTTGTGTAATTATTTTGAATTATTATATATAATAAAAAATGTATTTGAACATATATTGCATTTTTTACTATAATAGATTGAAACAAAATATCGAAAACAAACAGAAATAAATATATTTCAGAAAGAAAACCAATACCTAATCACTGAAAACACTATCAAAACAAGCTCAGTAAAGCAAATTCCAAGTAGAGCTTGAATTAAATAAACATTACAGCGCATTAACGTGAAACTGTATACTAAAAGTAAAACAAAAATCTATCATTTTACGCCGCACCGCTGACGTTTGCTCCAAATATAGCCCGAGCTATAAAGAAGTTAAGAGTGAAGTTCAAGATCCTTATAAGGGGAAGATCACATTGTGTGCATTCGTGTTCTATTTTTATTACCTTAGTTCTAGTTTGTTTGAAACGTTGATGTTGGGAAAACTTCAATGATTAAATATCGATTATTTCAAAGTACGTGCGTGACATTTTATGAATATTAATGTCAAATGGATTGGTGACTGTAAACGATATGGTTGTGAGTTCGATTCCCGGTTCAGGAAAATTGTGATCTGTCAGCATTCAATGTCTAAAAATTAGGCTTGTAAATGAGAAATGGAACTTTATAACACTTTATTTTTGTAGCTTTACGCTATATTTCTCTTATATTTATATGGAACATATAAAGAGATCAAGGTTAATAGGGTCACTTAAAGAAAAACACCGGTTTTTATTAATTTACTTTATTGTTAGAAGGTAATTAAAGACAGTTAATCCTGAAGTCTAGCGAGATACGAACATATTCAATGCAATCGAAACTGCTAACTATATAAAACTATGGCTTCACAATTACCGTACATTTTGGCTTTTAATATGACAAAAACAACCACGAATAGCTGAATTATGAAACAAAGAACAAATTTAGATTCATTACAGTGTTTACAAGCCGCAATGCGCATTTCAAGATAAAGACTTCAAGCAGTATACAGCATAACTAACTTTTGGATAGAGGGAACTTGGGAACGGATAAAGGGAACTTGGGAACCTAGTGTTAAAACACTGTTCCTGTTAAGACACTAACATTCACCACTGTAATTTAATCAACTTTATATTACTTTGAAACTGATACGAAAGTTGCAATCATAATAAATATATCGTGAATTTCAAGTACGTTTCGAATTTACAACAATTTACGCAACATTAAGAGTCGAATGACTGTCAAAATGACGTTCTGTTATCGCCATAATCAATATATGATAACGAAACATTTTTACCGATGATGTCATCAGCAACCTTTTGCTTGCTGTAAGAATATTATGTATCAAAATCACTGTTCCTATATTTAGATATTTTATAAAGATATTCTTAGAAATATATTAGAAACAATCCTTGCTCGTCATTTTTGTTATGAATCTTTTCGGTATTAATATTTTAAACAATAATAGAAAATTTTTTTTTCCTGTCAGCTCCACGTTGTTTCCATCCATGGCAAGGCAGACGGAAGGAATAGTGTTAAGACTCTCCGGTCCCCATTTTCTGCCGTATTTGAGGCATTTAGTCAACGTCACGATATGGTACAACATAGTCCCCCCGGATGGGTATCAAACCCACAACCAGTGCCTCCGTAATTAATGAAATGACATCCAAAATCTACTTTGCTTGTATATATTCATATAGTAAGTTAATTAAAATAAAACTAACCACGAATAAAAGTTTTAGTGGAAAATTCTAAACTTTCTATACGTTCAATAGCTATTTCGGAACAGAAAGGTCTGAAACAGACGTTTATTTATCTATTAATGGTTCGGAGCAAGTGTTCGTTTAATTTCCAACATGTTATGTTTATACTGTGTATTTTTGGAGTAGCCGCTACCACGTGGAGGGGCACTAAATATATATTATCATATAATAACCGCCTTTATTTACATTGTAATTGAGTTCAATGTCGGTTACAGGAAAATGCTATTTCAATCACCGTACAGACAGATTATGGCTTTAATTTTTTGCGTCGTTCGCCTTTTTTTATTAGTGTTTAGATTTCGCGTATTTTTGGACAAGTCGTGTGTGTTATTACAAACTTGGTACCCTTTTGGGATGGTTATATAAACTAATGTGTACAGCAAATATTTACTTTATATTTTTTTACGTATAATAGTATCTCAGGGACGCGGCGTTGTGTTCCGGCGATGAGCACGAAATTTATTAAATTTGGATGAGATATAGTGAAAAACGGAGTGTTTAGACTTTAGTTTTACCTACTTTATTCAATAAAGCTAGAAGCAAAATTCTAATATTTTTTTAACGTTTTTTTTAAATAGAATATTTTAAAAAAACGTTACGAACTTCTACGTTAACAAAGCTATTATAACTAGATAACTTAAAGGACGTACAATGCATAGCATTTTAACATTTTCCCATCCCTTTTGAAACCTTTCATCATTTTATATTAAAAGCTGGAGCATTGCATCGCAAATCTCATTAGAGTTTACTCCACAACACTTTGTATAACCCTATTGTCGAGGTCTTAAGGCCAGTTTTGTATGCGTTGTTCTGTCGAACTAGAATTCCCTAGAAGCACTGATTCAATTTATTGAACTAAGCTCTAAAAATCTTATCTCGAGTTTAATGTAAGGAAACTATAAAATGCATGCTAAGCTTTTACCGGAGCTTTTAGATCGTTTGTTGAAATTGTTTAGTAAATACGTATTCTGGTATCAGAAATATGGAACTTTCTAGTAGAATTAGATATAAGTTAGTTATATTTTTTTTATTCTAAGAAAGGAGTAGAAACATTATATAATTTAAAAAACAATGTTCATGATTTTTGAGAATCTTGATATGGTAAAGCGCGGCGTTAAGAGCCGGTATTAAAAATTGCGCGTATGCAATATCCAGAAAAATTGGACGGAAAGTAATGGAGTATGTAAACACTATGTGAGAAAAAGCGTGTAAATACTTTATCTCTCAGCGTAGTAATTGAATTTAAAATTAATTTTACACTTTTGCTTACTAGAATAGGTATGTTGAACTTTTCGCATTAATTAGCTTTGACACTTGCAACGAAGATGGATCGTCCCATTTATTAAAATCGGTCCAATATGCGGGTTGTAGAGAAACATTTACATTAACAAACATATATATGTATATACAAATTTTAAACTCATTTTGTCGTAAAAAGTCGACGTTGCTAAAACTAATATGGGTAATGTTTTTGTGGAGGCAGCTGTTTATGGGTTCGGTTCTGAATTTTTAGAAAGAAATGTTTATTTTTATAAAAAAAAACACCTATTTACGAATAATAGCATCATAATGTTAAAGATCTTAGCATATAAAAAATATTAACGCGTCTACGTATATTTCCACAAGTGGGAATCGAATACACAACCAATCGCGTTTTCATTCACAGGTTCGAGACCTGCGCCAGAACAGACCTTGTTTATTAAAAAAAAACTATTCCATTTCAAAAGGAAACTGACACAAGCATTTTAATCTTCATCTTAATAAAGTATTTAAAACACTTTTTCAATCTAACTAACTACGTACTACAATTTCATTCCTTTCATATTACACACGCTACCGCAAGTACATACATAGGTAGTACATACTCATGTTTATTTCTGCGTTTCAGGTAAATTTTGAAACGGGCACACTGACTGAGCCGCTGTTTATACTACGCTGTTTGGAGAATCGCAAATTATTAAGTACGTATAGAGAATTATTATATACAATTATTAATAGATAGTTACTTGTGATCCAACTGCGCATTAATAAAGTACGAGTAGGAAATAGTAAAAAGAAAAAAGGTGTTAGTTTCTCCGCTTTGTTTGATTAATCGCAGCGTTAAGTTACGCCAATTATTTTGAAAATGAAGTACAAAGTGTCTTAACATTAAGTTCCCCATATACCTGTGCCTATCTGTTTAATTTAGTAGGATTTTAAAGCTACATATAAATTAAAAGCATATGGCTTTTACTAACGAGCTAGTAATTATACTTCATACTAATGTTATAAATGTGAATGTTAGTTTGTTTTTGACGCTCTCATTCCAATCCCACTTAATCGATTGTCATTAAACTTTGTACACATATTTTTAGACGTACATAAGCGTTAAAGGACATGGGATATTAGAAAAAATATTTTTTGGCACACATGATTTTATGTTAAAAAAATATTATTTCGAATCAAGCCTTCAAATAAATACCTTATCGATCTGTTTTGAGGTTTTGTTTATTCAATAAATATTTATGTAGTTCAAGCGGGCGAAGCTGCAAGGGGCCTCTAGTCCTACTAAAAAATGTGAAAAAATGAAAGTTCATTCTACTTCACGTATAACCTACAGAACAGATCTAGATGAAACTTCACAGTAATATAGTTCATACATCAGTAGATATTGTTATATTATACATATATTAACAGTTTTAAGCAGGCGAAGCCGCGGTCGCTCGTAACTTAATATATTAATACACTAATATTAATAGTAATTCACATACTGTCCATATCATTATGATATTAGTTGAATGTGACCTGAGCCTTATTAGGCAGAAATGCAAATAACATGATCTAATATTAGTTGAAACATGTCTTACATTTCAATTAAGCTAATATTGATATTCCTATTATTTGCATTTAAATTCCATACAAATTAGGGTTATATATATATATATATATATATATATATATATATATATATATATATATATATATATATATATATATATATATATATATTCAGAAAAGTAATTTATGCCGTAAAATCGACATTTCGAACAAATTTTCAAGTCCACACATTGATCGAACTTAGAGTCGTAATATAGTACGTATAAATTAAAAATCAAACAGCTATACAGAATATAAATGTACAATAACTGTCCAAAATTATTATTAACCCCTGTCACTCGAGAAAATGAAATATTTAATATTTTCATTTCTTCGAACTGCGAAAGTTCAAAGCCCGGCGTTGAAATTCGCTACTCAACACGCAATGCCTCAAATGCGGGCTTGCGCGTGTCTTAATACTAGGTTTCCTAAATCCCTCTGCCTACCCTGCCATATGCGGGATACAGGGAAAACGAATTGTTAATTCCATAATAAATAACTTTGTACAGATCTAGTAGCTACATACTTAAACTGAACATACATTTGCTAGCTTTGTCTGAACTTTTGAACGCATGTAACTGAATTATGTAATACGCTAAACTTGCCAGGCATCGTTCCAAGTCCAAGACTTGGGTAATTTTCTTAAGTTTTACCAATTTACTTTTATGTAGATACTACTAGTTGGTGTACGTAATTTTGTTTGGATTGTTACAAGCAACTTTAAAACTTCCTGTTTCATGCTGTATCCTACATGCAGCAAGGAGGAATACCAATATCTTAAACTCCAATGTTTAAGATATTTCAGACTACAGGTGGAACTCAACGCCGCGCCTTGTTTTCTAAACGCTCTAAATTTGGGCAAGTTTTTTAAAAATATGTATTTTTGTTATAAAATGTCGGACATACCAGAATGATTGTGTTTTCAATTCACACATAGACCAACATTTAGTAGACCACCCAACACGCATGTCCCTAAGATTATAAGTTGCCTTGTATAAGGACAGGAAAATAGTTTATATATTATTTAGCTTTACATATCGTATCCTGCATATTACGGGGTAAACGGAGAAATGGCTGTATAGTGGCGGTATTCAAAGCCATAAAGAAAAAATGCAAAATATTGAATATTAAATTTCTTCGAATGGTGTCGTTTAGCCACAAACAGTCGAATTTACAGATGCGCGTCCATTGGCGAGACTAGCTTGTATTATTTAGTTAATGTATATTATTATATTTTTTGTAAAACTTATATCAATTTTATAATTTGGCATCACGCATTTCCCCAATTGCATTTTAACCTAGCAGAAGTTATCGTAAAGTGGTAAAAATCGTAAAATTTAAAATAATTACTTTACTGTTATTTTGGTTTTTACTTTTGTCCTAGCCATGTCATAATTGACGTAGCGCTTGTTGGATATAATTCACGACTTATTCTATGCAAACACAATTAGCGAGACGACCTTAAATGAAAAATTGATGTACAAGATGTCTCGAGTCTAATAAATTAACGCAAAACCCAGCGAGTTCAAATATTTGTCCAATCCAGAACGAACAGATGGTTTAAGTCAAATTTTGATGAAAAAAAAATCCCTTCTAAAGTTTCTTGCTGGCTGTGTATTTACGCCGAGCGGTAATGAAGGTCCTCCGCCCTTACTGGAAGGTTGTGAAATATTTTGGTAAACGACGTTTTTGACGTTTTTTTTGCTAAATGATAGTATATATCTGTTGTAAAAAAACTGTAAGCGAAAAAATATTTTGAATTTAACGCCTTTTGAATTATTCAAAATGTAGTTGGTTGTACGTGTCTTATCGTAAAATTCTTGGCTTTACCCCTTTTTTTTCTATGGAAGAGCAGAGAGAACGGAATACTCTCTCTCTCTCTCTCTGTATACCTCTTTCCGTATTCCTCGTCCTCTAGCAACCCGCATAAATCCGGGATCTCCTTATATTTTTCACATGTAGGTACATCTTCCACTAACATCAATATTGTGTTTTTTAAGTCCAACTTCGGTTATATTTTTTATTTATGTTAAGTAAAAGAACAACTATTTTTAGATACTTAGCTAATGAAAGTTAATGCAGAGATTCATTTTTTTAATATATAAAATAAAAGCGTTCAATATGAATAAAGGCCACACTTAATCACCACACGAAAATTTGCCCTCGACGTGAACCAAACCCACGACATCCTTCTTAACATTGAGACTAATTAACCTTGGAGCAGGTCAATGAAATATTGAAACACTCGTATCTAATGTAAAACAATATCACCTTCACCTTATATGTAAATGTCTGACTCATAAGATTCTCTTGATTAAAGAATTAATTAAAAAATAAAGTTATTTTTTATCTTATTTTTGCCAAATAATATTAAATTTTGGTTTATATAATTATGTAAATTGCTTTGAAATTTAATTTTAATTGAAAATTATTCTTATTTTTTTTTATCTAAAGGAACTTTGTGATATGATTAATCAAAAGAAACCTTAACAAAAATTCTAAAAATATGTTTTATACGTATGAATAAAAAGTTATTGAAAGATTTTAATCCACCTTTACATACGATGTATCTTTATATATTCATTTATATAAGTCTCTCACGGCGTTAAGTTACGCAACTTTTCACGCTTTATCTCGGAGATTAGGAAGGTAAATTAAACTGAGTGTCTTGATACAATATTTGAATATCAATATAAAACTAACTGTATCCTCCATCCCCACAAATCCCACCTTAAAAAAAGCACAAAGTGATTTGATTCTCTGTTTTTTTATTATAAGTCTCGTATCTTCTTCAAGAACAGTCATTCAATAAAACAGAAAAGGATCGGAAAACTTTACATTTTTATATTCACGTCCAAAAAGTATGTAGATAGTTTTATCTCTTGGGTCGGCGTTCGACAAGGCGTTTGTGTGAAATATGACTATTGCATGCCATTGACCTTACAAATGGTATTTCATTCTGGCAAACTGGAACGTTTTTCTATTTTTCTTATATTAACATATGGCCCACATCATGCGTAAAGAAAAATGGTGAAAGATCACTCAATTAGCCTTTTTAGCTTAAACCGAGATCTTGCTCTAGCTCACTAATATTTTTAATCACTTACGCTATATTCCTTACATGGATAGATTAGGCAAAGTAGTGTTAAGACACTCCGTTCCCGACGCACAAACGTATTGGCAACACACACACTTAGATCAGAACGCTGCACTTTGTCTGGTTACCAGAGCGAGGAAATAAGAAAATATATACTTCCGAGTTAGGAATTGCATCTACAACCACTGCGCTTTCACTGTGCCGTTGTGCCACGGCAACCTCAACTTGAAAAAATGCAAATAATAAAGGATATTGATAACGCATATTGATTGTGTCAATCAAGCCCATAACTACCAAAAAGTACTTAAAGGCAATCATCAATACTACTAAGAAAGTTATCATAATACGTAAAAGTTTAAATTTCATCAGAATTATAACTTTTTTTTCTATTCACGCTGTATCCCGCATAAAGCAGGGAAAACAAAGGAAACCTGGGAAATTAGTGTTAAGACACTACCTTCCCATTAAAACAATCGTGTTCCCCACTTCCCAATTTTCTTTCTGAGAGTATTACATGACAAATAGCGGAACTCAACGCTGTGTTTTGCCTCAACTTTAACTTCCTCAAATAATAAAAATAACGAATTATTCATAAAAATTACCTAATCAACATCAATTAACGTTAACATAAAATATGAACCAACCGCTCTCGAAGTCAGTTAAAAGGAAAGAGGTCATAACGAGCATATGGCCTGACTGTTACTCCAGTACAAAGAGCATATTATGCAACTATGTGTTTATCGAAAGGCCGTTGAACTTGAAAATTGCCTTTCATACATTAACACTGTTATCTACACTGATAAGAGCTGTGTGCTATCGAATTAGTATCGATTATCGACGAAGTAATTGGTGAATAACATGGAAATGCATTTGATGTAGATATATTGTTTTTTTTTATTTAATAGACAGAGAAAGAGAGAAAAAAAAAATCTAGAGATTTGCAAAAATATATATATATTTTTTTACATTATATTATTTATTATTATTTAATCGTATCATGACTCAAAATGAACGGAATTCTGAAATCAATGTAATTTATAGCTGAACGCATTCCCGTAACTCGTAATATGATAAAATTGAAAACAACAACCTTGCAAAACTTGAGGCCTGCCATGAAAGGGCAAAGCGCGGCGTTATGATCCGCCGCTCAGCACGCATTGACTATAATTCAGCGGAAATTGAGGTACGAAACGGAATGTCTTACTCAGGTTACCTCTGCCGACCCTGCCATGTGCGGGATACAGCGTGAAACTAAGAAAACTTTAATATAACAAAAATAAAACTTTACGAACACTAGTAAAAAAAAATGTACCAAAAAATCCTAGATTCTTATCTAAACATATAGTTTATTCAGGAAATTCGTGTTAGACCCAGCCAAGAGATTTATTAACAGTAAATATCTACCAAACGTATAAAACATAGACGATTGTCGTAAAATACACTTCAGGTCAAACTTCAAGGATTACATATGAATTATTAATGAGTACGTAAAGGCTGCCGCTTTTTATCCCGTTTCCCAGAACTTGCGTTATCCCGCAATTTTAAGGTTAGTGTTTCTATATAAAGTGTAAATACGTAGGCGACTTATTAAATATTTAGATTTTGTTATCAAACTGTAGTTGCTTCTTTTCTCAACTTCACGCTGTATACCGTACATTGCAGACCCAGAGGGAACCTGGGAACCTAGTGATAAGACATTCCATCCCCATTAAGACAATTCCGTTCACCAATTTTCTATTGTAGGCATGTGATATTGAGCGGCGTAACTCAACCCTGAGCTTTGCCTTGCTACAGCAAGGAACATATTATCAATTTTCTCAAGTGGGAATTGGACCCACAACCTGGTGCAAAAAATATATAATCCATATTAAAAACATTTACTAAAATATATCTATGTTTTATAAAAAGTCCCATTTGCATTAGACATTAATATAATTTACAAACTAACGTCACTTGACTTGGATAGAATACTAGCAATGCCGTGTAAATAAACCATAGTGTATTTGGTAAATTGATACAAAACTGTCATAATTTTCCAACATTCCTAAACAAATTTTAACATGTCCCTTACATTTAAGTACACTTTGTAGTAGTTCGGAAATAACTTACAGCAAATAGTTCAGAGAGTAGTTTCTATGGAATTCGTAAAAGTTACTTATTATTGTAAATATTAATTATATTGTTCGTTTTACCCATTTTTTTTACACTGTCAGTGTAGAAGTGGACAAATTTCGATTTTTGTAGAATTTACTTTATTTGAGATAGTATTTGTACAAGAATTTTCTTAATAAAACTTAAATACAACTTTTAGATTATTTACTCTGTTCTTCCGAAACCTTGAATCATTATTTATATTTTCTAAATATTTTAAAGTAAAATCGAACTAACTACCTGTGCCTGTGTAGCCTGATACGTCTCTGCACCCCAATAACGAAAAACAATATATATATATATATATATATATATATATATATATATATATATATATATATATATATATATATATATATATATATATATATATATATATATATATATATATATATATATATATATATATATATATATATATATATATATATAAATAAATAAACAAATTCATAATGATTGTTTTAGTTAACAAATTTTCTACAGAGCTACTGAAATATTGACATAACAAAGCTATTAAAATTTTGCGTGTTCCATGCGAGTTTTCACTTGAGTTGTATATTAAGACCGTTCTTCCTTTTAAAAGGGTTCTAATGAATGAATTGTTTCGCAGACCCGTATCACCCGTATCGTCACGGGTATATAAAGACTCCCGTATCTCGAAGGCATATTTAATTCTGAGTGATATGTAGAGTTATCCACCAAGTGATTTACATTAAAATATACTTGAGAGCCGTTTGGCACAGCTACGCAATGTATAAACGCGGCGGTTGTAGGTCCTGGAGGCCTGTCGTGGCGCAGCGGCACAAGAGTGTGACTGTAACCGACAGGTTCTGGGTTCGATCCCCAGTCGAGGAAATGAAATATTTAATATTTTCAATTTAAATATTTAATGTTTCATTTCTTTGCTCTGGTAATAAGGCAAAGCGCGGCGTTGAGTTCCGCCACTCAACACGCAATGCCTCAAATTCGGCGGAAAGTGGGGAACGGATGTGGAACGGAGTGTCATAACACTAGGTTTCACTTCCGTTCCCACTGCCTACCCTGCCAAGTGCGGGATACAGCTTGAAGCTGAGAGTGAGAGAGTTGTAGGTGCAATTCTCATACAAGACAAAGAGCGGCGTTGAGTTCTGCCTTTCACCACACTGTTTATTTGCAATTGACTTCTGCCTATCCTGCTAAATGCGGGTTAGAGCTTGAAACAAACTAATTTGTATGTACTACTAATATTTCTATATTAATTTTCCTGATCTTCTCTATACTAATATAGTTACTGTTCATTTATCAATATTTCGGCATAAGTCTGCGTTGGAATCTGAACGTTGAGGTATAAGTGCTTTTATTAATTAACTGAGGTGAATTTAGATTGCCTGATTAATTTGTAACGTGCACCTTCAAATATGATCTATTACATACCACCTGACGGATACGATACGATTTGTCCGTACTTGAGTATTTTTGTTTAATACGACTAAAAGAAATTCTTAGTCTTTTTTCTTATTTAGATAACTTTGTCGCTGTCGCTTAGCTTTACGCCGTATCACGCATATGACCCATATGGCAGGGTAGACAGAGGGAACTTGATAACCTAACGGAACGGACTGTCCTATACAGTCCGTTCCGTTTACCACTTTGTGCCGAATTTGAGGCATTGCGTGTTGAATGGTGGAATTCATCGCCGCGCTTTGCTTTATTAGCGGAATTAAGAAATGAAAACATTGAAGATTTAAATTAAAAATATCAAATATTTCATTTCTTCGAGTGGGGATCCAACCCATAATTTGTCTCATTTTACATTCACATGCTTGTGCCCCTGACAAACCTGACCAACTAAGCCATACGTTCAGAGCGCTTGGACGGTTTCCAAGAGGCGCGAGTTCAAATCCTGCTACGTTCAACATTTTTATACGCTTTTTTTAATTTAAATTTAGTATTTTCGGTCCTAAGTGTGGAATAACACTTTAAAAAATAGTAAAAATATTATATATTTAAAGTTATCTCTAAATAATGTTTTAAATGATCTTAGGTAATTTTAATAAAAAAAAATCTGATTTACTGCATTAATACTTAATTATCAGAAGTGGTAACTAGTATAGTTTTACTATAGTGAGGCAAGAAAAAAAAATCATTATATCAATCAATACCTACATAATTACACACATTTAATACATTGAATAAATCCCAAGAAGGCAACACATGAAAAACATTCATCATACTTCATCTATTACCGTCATTCGTCATGCAAGTTCATTTACACGTAACGATTATGTATTAAAATTCCTACCAATAATAATTTCTATAATATATACTCTATAAATAGACTCGTGTTGAATACCATCTATTTCACGCTGACTTAAGCTCTCTTGATTGGATGTAATGCGATATAAGATATTAATTACTTAGTGTAAAGATCTCATCTCTATATCGATGCTTATTATCACATTTGAATAATAAACTTTCTTATATATCATGTGAGGTCTGTCGTCGGTGACGCAGTGGCACAAGCATGTGATTAATGGACGATGGGTTATGGCTTTAATACCCGCATGATGAAATAAAATGTTTTCATTTCTTCATCCAGGTAACAAAGGAAAAGGGCGTTGAGTTCCGTCACTTAACCTGCAGGGCCTCAATTTTAGCGGAAAGTGGAAAATGAAAGTGTCTTTATGAGAATATAGTGTCTTAACACTAGTCCTAAGTTTCGAAGGTCCCCAGAGGGTAGGTAGACCACCCTGCTATGCGTAAAGCTGATAATATATATATATATATTATATATACCTGGCTTGTCGTGGCCTGTGAGGCCTGTCGCAGCGCAGTGGCACAAGAGTGTGACTAACCGACAGGTTCTGAGTTTGATCCCCAGTCGAGGAAATGAAATATTTAATATTTTCAATTTAAATATTTAATGTTTCATTTCTTCGCTCTGGAAATAAGGCAAAGCGCGGCGTTGAGTTCCGCCACTCAACAAGCAATGCCTCAAATTTGGTGGAAAGTGGGGAACGGAAGTGGAACCCTCTGCCTACCCTGCCTCGTGCGGGATACAGCGTGAAGCTAAAAAAAATATATATTATATATTTAGTAGGACGTGTTAAAGTGAACGTTTTGTACTCACGACAACGCTGTCATAAAACCGTTATATATAATAAATATCATATATAATAAATATCACAATTTAATTTAGTAAAATATCCAATTTCATATATTTTCTTAATAAAATATTTACACTTTTAATGTGAAGGAGAGACCTTAGTTGACCTTAGTCTTTAACGAGAATAATTTTTGTGAAACAAATAATTATGATAACTGTTATATATAACTCATTTATAAGATATTTTTCAACTTAAAGAACCCATCTTATTCATTTACAAATTGGCATAGTAATTATCGAGGTACGAGTATTCAATAATTACCAGAAAGAATATGTACAATAGAATTAATATAGAATTACCTAGATAATATACAGATATTTAACGCCAGTTTCATGTTTTTATATATTATATCTTACATAATTTGTAAGCTTCTCAACTTTACCTTAATTAAGACAATCTATTAAAATACTCAGTTCATACAACTAAGATCAAATACCAAATGTAAATACTGTTAAATATCTACAGTACTTTAAACGTTCCACACCTTGATTGGAGTAACGCGAGACGTCACTATATTATATTAATTACACTGTGTAAAGAGCTTTAACGAGATTCACGGTTACGTTTACGAAATATTACTTGTCTTTGATTAGAATTGTTTATTTTGTGTGTTTATTTACTTAGTGTAGGTATTTATTGTATATAAAGATGATTTTTTCAAATTTTGTTCAAATAAAAAAATAATATTTTCATTTCTACGCTCTAGTAACAAGGCAAATTGCGGTATAAAGTTTCGCCATTCAATGCACGCAAATCCTAAATTTGGTGAAAAGTGGGATACAGACCGGAATTTTTAATCACTAAATTCTCAGGTTCCCTCGAGGTTCCTTCAAAAAAACAGCATATCTCTGAAATAAATAGCTTAATGTTATGGTGATTATATAGAACACCTCCAACCACCTTTTCTAAGTCACACTACTCTGTGGCTTCTACAATATATTTCTTACAGAGGTATATACGTAAAAGATGTGCTTGTTCAGGGACGGTACTCGTTTCGAGTTAAGACCAAGGACATCTACACTAATCGTTTCCACTAGATGTTATTCGAGCAAAGGCAATTTCTTGGTGGCAATTCCTTAACCTTATTTTAAAAATATTTTTCAGTATAGTTTCAGAAAAACTAATACAATAAAAGTATTTATCATTATATCATTAAATTTGTATTAACAAATGTAACGCTTTGATCGAATAAAAGTAATAAAATTATTTTCTTATAACCAGATACTTACAGTGTTTACATAATTCTGTTCTGTTTAAACAACAGATTTATATAAACACTGTAAGTGTCTGGTGGTGAAATAGCTTACTCAGCTACACGCTGAATCCCGCACATGGCAGGGTAGGCAGAGGGAACATGGGAATCTAGTGTTAAGACACTCCGTTCCACTTCTGTTTCCCACTTTCCGCCGTTTTAACTTGTACTAGAGCGAAGATATTAAAACATTAAATATTTAAATTGAAAATATTAAATACTGAAATAGCTTACAATATCAACGTTTCATCTTATAATATAAAAACTGTCTTTATAAGTACTTTTCATTATGATAAGCACGGCGTTGAGTTCCGCCACTAAACACACAATGCGTCTCAAATTCGGCGAAAAATGGGGAACAGAACGGAGTGTCTTGACAAAGTGTTCTTAAATTCCCCCTCTATCTACTCTGCCCTGTGTGGGATACAGCATGATTTAAAAAAAAAACACTAGGTTGTATGAAGCGTATATATATATTGTAATTATATTTTATATATATTGTAACTTTAACTTAATTACTTACCATATAATAATCCTATGTATTTTGATACTTTATCAGATCTTTCTATGCCTTAGAGCATATTTCGTTTCTATATAGGTTTACCTTTTATTATTTTAATTAGATTATAAAGCCCTTCTGAAATTGTAAGCCAATATGTTAAATTTATAACATTTATATCGTATGTTTTATATTTTATTAATAAAATAGTAAGAATGTTAAATAAAAGAATTGTTTTTGTTGTAAAGTAAACTAATATTTAAGAGTAACACGTTTAAATATCGAGCCTTTTATGGTACGAAACCTTCAAAAAACTATTTTTTCTAATAAGATCTGTGGTTTTAGAAATTGTTCCCCTTTTTGAAAGATGTTTTGCTGATTTAATTATATTAATATTTATATGTATAATAATACTAAACATCTGTGGCCCTCGTTCGATTGATCCGGTTAAAACAGTTACATTTAACATTTTTTTCTAAAATAGAGACTACTAATTATGCTATGATTTTATTATTTTACCATGTTATCAAATAACTGCGGGTTGAAGAACATGTTACAGGCGAAAATAGACTGACAAAATGCTTACTATAAAAAATACCAACAATAAATATAGAAAGTTCTCGCTTATAGTTATCGCTATCGTTAGATTTATCTATAATGATATCTATAGCATTTCAGCCCTGAAAACCTATCCAACCTTACCCTAACATATTTCTCAAATTAAAATATATTTATATTGGTACATTATTAAATTATTCCGCTTAAGTAATCTGCATTATATGTTTAACATGAAAGGCACTTTGAACTTTAATTCGTCGCCGCAAAGTTCAAAGTTGAGAATCTAATTGGCCGTATCAAAGCGAAACTTCTGCTAAACTAACGAGACATCTTCAGATGATACTCAGATGAGTAATCATAGAAACTAGCACTGCCTTGACAAAGTAAATTAGAACGATTTGGGCGAATAAATGTGTGGGCGCTGTAGGGCTTTTAGGGCAGACCAGACTTTCTTCTTGTTATTTTAAGTTCCAGAATCTTTTATTACTTTTGTATTGAAATGAAGGTAATGGTTATATTTCTTATTTATTTATCTGCTTGAAAAAATAAAGCAAGATATCTTATTATATTAATTTGTCAAATTCAAGGAATATAGTAGTAACATTTCCAATTAGATGTTCTATAAGATCAAGATATTCTTATAAAGAATATCTTGTTTAAATTTCAGTTATAAAAAAGCAAAACTAAAAAAAATAATAATTTTACGATGTATCTTGCACATGGCAGGGTAGACAGAGAGAACTTGAGAATGTAGTGTTAAGAAACTCCGTTTTCCCTAGTTTGTACCGGCATTTGGTGCATTGCTTTGTGATCAGAGCGAATAAATGAAAACTTTAAAAAATTCAACTAAAAATATGAAATATTTCATTTATTCGAAAATAGAGGGTGGGGTTTGAACCCACAATCTGTCGGGCTTACAGTCACACTTAATTGTCAGTTATAAGCTCGAAATGAAAAATCTAAAAAGTTAACAAACATCTATACAAGATATTATAATGAACTGTTAAATTTTCGATTGTCATAATATATAAAATATTATATAAAAGCTGTATTTATTTCCAAAAGTGGATATGAGCCCACTACCTCTACAATCACACAATGTTTGTGATCATTTAGTTAAAATGTGACACGACCGCTGTGACGCAATGGCTTTAATATTTAAACGTAAAAATGTTGCGCCATATTAATTATTTATATAAATTTGATGAAAGCCATTCTAGTAACGTACTAAGGTCACCTAAAGCACTGTAAAATATTATTAAAACGATGTTGTAGATCCATATATTATTTATTCATAATACGTGCTAACGTTCTCGTAGGGTCACCATGTGTTTCTACATTTTTAAAACATTTTTAATGAGTTTTTATTATTATATTTGATTAGGCATAGGGAACATAGTTTTAGAATAATTATTCTCATTAAGGCACTTTCCATACTAGATCCAAGGTTGAATGGCGGAATACAACACCGCTTTGCTGTGTTACAAAAGCGAGAAAATAAAATGATTAAATATTTCATTCCCCTGTGAGTGAAGTCAAATTACAACTGTGGTGCTTACGCTTACAGACGTACGCCTTGAAATTTAATATTTCTTAACACAAATTATTGTAGAATTTGTTAGTTAAGCTTGAACTTTATTATTCTTCTATAAGAATCTCTTTAATTTATTTTCAATTACTTACTTGACGTCTCCCATAGAGGAAAGCAGGTGTTCTTCGTAAGACACACATAAACTTTACCGTAAACTCAATTGTAATAATTATTTACTTTTAGCCCGTTTTATTTGTTTTTGTTTTTCTTTTGAAGAAATTTACTCTTAATTTTCTATCTTCCTAAAGAATTTACCTGGTATATTTGAAGAATCATTATAACAAATAAATAACGGAATAAACTTTTTTAATTAAGAATATTTTTTATATAACATTAGAACCTACATCGTTACCATTTAAAACAATTGTTTTTGTGGCGTCTTTGTTTGAAATTTGTAAATTATATTGACACCCTAACGTCAAAGCAATTAACCATGTTGTTTGTTGACATAGTTTTGCAATCTAATTTAACATTATATATATATATATATATATATAATATATATTACATATATATTATTTAAAGATTTTTTATTAGAAACATAGTATACATACATAACTTGGACCTTTTCTTGCATATATTTTATAATACATATTTTGGTAGTTAACTTATATTTATAATTTTAATGGCTTCCACGAAAATATTACTTTGTGTACTGATACCTAATGACTGTACAGTTTAATTAATTTTATTTAATAATATTGCTTGGCCTTTTCGTATTACTGTATCTATATTTATAGATAGCTCTTTATTTTCATGTAAACATCGGTAGGTTTGTATGTAATACATATTAAAATGACTAAACCACTGTACAATTATGAATTTTAATCTTAACTGCGGAAATATCTACATTAATAATATTTTCTCACGATAGAAATCGCAGATTCAAATACAATTCAAGTGAAAATTTTGTACTAGGAATCAGTATTGTCTTTGTCTAGCCACAAAACTGAAGTGCGACACTGAGTGGGTGTTAACGTGGGCGTGACATATGTTTTATGTATCGTACAATATGACAAAATCAGTATACTTAAATAAGTACTATGAATAAAAAATGAGAAAGTATGTGAATATATATAGATACAAATTTTTTTGTAGCTATTCAATTCAGAATAAGAAATTCAATACTAACTACAAATTAAAGAATTTATATATCTATATAGTATGTATAAAAAATTGTTGCTTTTAATATTTTTTTTTTTTTGAGAGACTGCCTGCGTGTTGTTTATGAGAGGAAATTAAAATAACTTGAATATCTCCCTAAGTTGGAATCGATCCCGCAATCATTAAATTTATAATCTTACGATGTCCCACTGTACCATGACGTCCCTTAGGCGATTTAATAAACTACTGTGTAAATGGTATATTTCCACAGCGTTTTTTTAATATAACGCCATACCTCACACTTGGAAAGGTGGGGGAAAAAGAGAACCAAAACACTGTTCCTATTAAGATACTTTCGTCACTTACTTTCCGCCGAAGCTTAAAGCATTTCGTGTATAGTGGCAGAATTCAACGAGCTTTAGTTTGCTAAAAGTGCGTTTAAATGATAATATTAGACATTTCTATACCTAAGTGGGAATTGAATTCACACTTGTCACGTTTATATCGCAGCCATTGGTCCACCTTAATCTTTCATAAAACACAAAAAGTTCATACAGCCAACGAACTTTAAGTCAAATATAAAGAAGCTTTCGCAATACCATTGAGATTGAGTTACATTGGTAAGGCAACTTACATTTCCTAATGAATCCTGAAAGCCCTTAGGAAACAGCCATAAGTACCAGGCGAATATAACAGTGGAGGAGGTAACAATTTCCCGTGCCGTCTCAATTCATTAGCTTTTAGTTGGCTACAGTTTTAGTTGTAAAATGAGTCTTATGTCTATAGAGATACAGTCTGTAATAAGATTTCGAGGCGTTTGTTCATCCAAATGTTCTGTTGTTCTTGAGTTAACTTTTGAGTTAGTTAGTTTAAGTTTAGGTTAATTCTATCAATTGTTAGTTCTTAAGGAGATATTGTTTGAAATAGAGGCTTATATGGATCCCGCTACGTGATTTTTTTTTTAAGTTTTCTAATAAATATTTTCTCTCCTAAGTGTGGAATTCACTTTAATTCTTAAAAAAATCACTTTGTTACTCTACTCTAAGAAAAAAAAAATCCGGTGTGTGTTTAGTTGAACGCTCTAATCTCATGAACTAGTACTGAAACGTAATGATTTTTGTGTTGGATAGCCCATTTATAGAAGAAGGTCATATAATAATTATGTTAGTAATTTCGTTAATAATGTCGCAATAACCCACTGTGCCAGTGGTTTAAGTTACCTTGAGCATTTAGAATGTTTCTGCGTAATTTACAATTCTCAGCTATTTCTATTTGATCATCTCTGCAAAGTCGTGGGTAAAAACTAGTTTCTATATACTTACCTTCACGCTGTATCCCACACATGGCAGCAGAAGCAGAGGCAACTTGCGAACCGAGTGTTAAGACACTCCGTTCCACTTCCGTTCCTCACTTAATTTGAGGCATTGCGTGTTGAGTGGCGGAACTCAACGCCGCATTTTACCGTATACCAGAGCTAAGAAATGAAAGCATTTAATATTTAAATTGAAAATATTAAATATTTCATTTCCTCGAGTGAGGATCGAAGTGATGAGACACTCCGTCCACAATTTTTATCGAATACTGGAGTTGTTGTGTGTTGAGTAGCGAAACTCGACGCCGCGCTCTTATTTCGTTTATCAGAGCAGGGTAATGTAAATATTTTATTTTCCCAAAATGGAAATCGTACTTAAAGCCTATCGGACGTACAGTCACACGTTTCTGCCACTGCGCCACAACTGGACTAAATATATTATATAATATATATTGGACCTCAAAATGTATAATTTTCCCATCTGTGCCACGACAGCCTGAAAATTACAATAAAATTCAATATACTCGTACACAAATGAAAACATAACCTTGCTATTTAACAATTAAGTTGTAAACGTCAGGTGGCCAAACATCATTGGACCCTCATCAACGTACCGAGGGTCTCCTATTTGCTTACTCGCGGTTCAAATCGACGTATGGACTGGATTGTTGCCTTATGTTTTACGAGTTTATCCTATAGAATTGGGTTTTGTTTTAGCTTCACGCTGTATCCCGCTTATAGGAGGCTAGACGAGGGAACCTGGGAACCTAGAGTAAAGATACTCAGTTCCCTATTATTTGCTTATTTTTATTAGTTTAGTATGTTTAGTATCGTAAATATATTTTTTTTATTAAATGTTCATTGTAAGCGGTCGTGGTGGAGGGCATGACTGCGTGGACACCAAGAAATAATTATATTATATTCGTTCTCTTTTCCACGCTCTAATAGACATAGCTTTAATGGCGGCGTTGAGTTACGTCACTCAACATGTAATATTTTAAAAGTTACACAGAAAACGGTTAATGGAGTGTCTCAACACTCACACTCTCACTGTCAAGTCAAAGGATTCGTTGTTAACTTAAGAAAAAGAACTTAATATCGTGAATAACGCAACTCAACGACGCAGTTTATCCTAAAACACCGAGAAATTAGAAATATTATATTAATATCTCTTAGAAAATTATTCATACAAAATCACTGCGTCGGTACTACGCCACGAGTATCTCCAAAGACGATTATATAATTTGAATTGTTAAACTTACAACCCTTTTTGATAAGCTTACTAGCGATTTGTGTATATTTTATAAGGTCCATAGTGGTATAGTGGATATATTCTCACCTGCCTATTAGTTTTAGGTACAGGTTTCGTTCCCACTTGAGACAAATTTATATAGTAATAGTAAATAATGAATGTCGTATCGCAGGGACACAATCGTGCGACTGTACGACTGTAACCACTCGAAAAAAATCAATGTGTAATATTTTCATTCCTTTATTCTCGTGACAAGGAAATGCCTCGTAATCGGCGGAAAGTAGATTTTTTTTCTATGGGAACGGAGTGTCTTAACACTAGGTTTCCCAGTTCCCTCTGCCTACCGTGCCATGTGCAGGATACAGCGTAAAGTTGGCGAAAAAAGTACTAAATAAATAATTATACATACGCGCATATATTACTCGAATTACCCTTCTAGTGAAAGGATATCTGTACCACCTTGAAAATAGTACGATAGTTTCTTCATACTTTTTTAGTTGTAAATTTAAAAGGCTTCTTCTAAGAGAAATTTAACCCCGTGCGGTTAATGAGTTTGAATTTCATACTTTTTCATTAAAGAAATATATAAGAGCTAGATTAAAAAAATATACATACGTTGTTGGACATCAAAAGTAGTACAATATTGTACAAAAAATATTTTTTGTACAATATCAGAATTAAATAATTTGCGATACAGTAGATATTAATTCGTTGGTCTATCCTGTAAGTGAATTAAGAATAAAATGCACAGTCAAAAATGTAGGCACCACTCAGGGTAATCAATTATTATAATTCTCTAAAATTGGGCACAGCAGCATGTGCGGGATACAGCGTGAAGCTGAGTGAGTGGGTGGAAATTAGGCAGCTAGTTTCCTTTTACCCTACTTTGCTATAGGTTATATACAGAAATTACTAGAACATGTCCAGAAATAAGTCCTTGAGTCAAAACAGATGAAGTAGGTACATTTTAGCTTTCCCAACCTTATTCTCAGTTTCCTTTCTCGATCAAAGGCAGTAACGTTGTTAAGAGTTAACAAAAGTCAAGAAAATTAACGAAACATGACGACTGGGGGAATCGTTGGCTTTTAATGAAGAGTTACATAACTTCTGAACTTCTATATAAATATCAATTTACTTATTTTGATCTATATTTTTTTAAGCTTTACGTTTTCTACACGTTTCAGCTGTATCCTGCATAGTTTAAGGCTCTCCGTTCCGTTTCTTACTTACATAATATAAAGTTCATTCTACTTTATCAGGCCTTGTCCTGTTGTCTTAAATATTTAATGGGCTTTTTATTGGATTATTTTCAAGTGGTAATTTTTTTTTTTCTGGTAATTATTATGTGAGAGAAATTGCTTATTCATTTGTCTCATTTTTTTTTGCGTAATCTTTAATTCCTCCACCAGTATGATGTCTAATTTTATCTACTTAAAATAACGCTTAATGTAAAAAAAGCTTCACAATAATTCATGATACAGTGTCGCATCATAAAATTCTACGCACAAAATATCCATTTTTTTGTTTTCAGTTTCACGCACTCATGGCATGATAAGCAGAGAGAACTTAGAGACTACATAGTGTAATGAAACTCCGTTTCCATAAAGATAATTCTGTTCCCCACTTTTCCCCGAATTAAAGGCATTGCGTGTTGAGTGGCGGAACTCAACTCCGAGTTTCACTTTGTTACCAGAGCGACGAAATGAAATATTAAATATTTCATTTCCGTGAGAAAGAATCAAACACACAACCTACCGCATCTATGGTCGCCCACTACACAGCGACTGACCTTAAGAAATATATGTATAATGATAAATATACATATATAATTTCGTAAAAATATAAAATTTGTCAATAATAGTATACACGAAACTCGGACATCAATTATAATATGGTAGCCATATTAATGACCTGTAATTTCCGGTTCCGTTCGCGTTATGCTTACATCGTTTACTGTAACATATGAACTAAGTCACATTAATCACTGTATAGAGAGATTCCCTCATATAATTAAAAAAGGTATAATGAAAAAATTGAGCATAACGAATAAATGTTTATAAAATATTTATCAAGACTTGTTAGTTCATTATATTGCGAGTCACTATTTTCTTTTCTTTTTTTCAAAGCTTTTTTTAAGCTGAGTAAAATAATATTTAAAATTTACCTCAGTTACCCTCAAACTAGAACTATATGTAGTAAATTTATATTGAAGATTTCATAGAATAACTGAAATATTAGCGTGTAAACGCGACAAGTTGTGGGCACGATCCCTACTAGAAAAGAAAATGTTTAATTTTTTTATGTCTCCTTTCTGATAACAAGGCAACAGCGCGGCGTCGAGTTCTGACACTCAACATCCAATGCCTCAAATTGGAAAAATGGCGGAAAAAGGGGAAAGGTACGGAGTATCTTAACACTTTCCCAGAATCCCTCTGTCTTCCCTTCATGTGCTGGATACAGCGTGAAGCTAAAAAGAAACATGGAAATAAGTAATTAGTTGATTCTATACAGTATTCTATTCTATCCAGTTACAAAATACGTCAATTGTTACAGCAATTACAGGACCTTGTGTGGGCGGTGTTAGAATGCGATATAGCCTTGCTTTCGCCTTCCGTTTCAATGTTTTATGGAGGTGCTTGCCCTTTTAAAATGTCAGAAATATTGGCTACGCATGGTAAATCAATTATTTATTAATTATATTGTTTTCTTAGACTATTATATGTACCACTTGCTACTTGATATGTTGATTATAATTTATTTTACATGTGAAATTAAATTTTATTTTAGGCATTTGCTTAATTGTTTTAGTAAAAAATATCAAAAACCCAAGCTTTTCACATATTGACGTTTCCAAAATTTACACATTACTCAACATTATAAATGTAAATCTTTCTGATGATGAATTTTGTACCACAATTACACAAAAACTACTGAACAGATTTCGATAAAACTTTATCACTAATATAGCTTATACGTCAACTAACATATAGGACACAGTTTTTTTTATTTATATATTTATTTTAACATTATCTTATGGTCTTACGTTACACGTATATGCATACTTGATCAACATAAACAAATCAAACTACATATTAGATTGCTTGCTTGTTTCCACTAAGAACTAAAATGTCGGACGGTGCAAGAGCTATCATCTGTTTCTACGAAGGAAGTTAACTGTCAATCTTGTTCTTAATCGTTTCGGCCATCGGTTTGATGTCCTAATAAACCATGGGACTAAGAGAACGCTCGAGTGCTTGGCTCTACCGAGATTGAGTTTGGATGCGAAAATTATTTTGTTGCTATATTTAGTTTGAAATTCTCGAGATATATTATTAATTTGCGGAACTTAACGCCTCGTCTGGTTATATAATTATACTCATTACATATATTATAATAGAAAAAATAAATAAATAAAAGCGTTATTTATTTATTTTTTCTATTATAATATATAATATCATATTCAATTACATTTTTAAATCATTTAAAGCAATAAAAGGAATATTATAACTTTGATCCCTGTGTTTCTGTGTGTGTATCTCTGGCACCGTAACTCCTGAATAAATTGAGAAATTGAGAGGTTTGAGGTTTTTTTTTATTAAAAAACATTGTTAATCGCGGTGTATCTAAGCTTTTTATTTCTGACATTTAGTATAAAAATAGAATCAACGGCTTAAGAGCAACATTTGCGTATAGATTATAGATTGAGATCTATTAGATATTTTTTATTGAGGCCTGTCGTGGCGCAGCGGCACAAGACCCAGAACCTGTCGGTTACAGTGTGACTGTAACCGACAGGTTCTGGGTCTGGGTTCGATCCCCAGTCGAGGAAATGAAATATTTAATATTTTCAATTTAAATATTTAATGTTTCATTTCTTCGCTCTGATAATAAGGCAAACGCGGCGTTGAGTTCCGCCACTGAACACGCAATGCCTCAAATTCGGCGGAAAGTGGGGAACGGAAGTGGAACGGAGTGTCTTTACACTAGGTTCCCGGGTTCCCCCTGCCTACCCTGCCTAGTGCGGGATACAGCGTGAAGCTGAAAAAAAATGTTTATTATTCTATTCGATTGATTACTCACGCCTGATATTTTTTTTTCCATCGACACACCAACCTCGTTAAACATAAACAATTTAAATTCCTGCGCTATTCATTCTATCCCCTACATTTCCAAGACAGTCGGTTGCTACCTGAGTTTTTGTACCTTACAAAAGCTAACCCGTTGGCATTTTAGGGACAATAGGTACTATTATTATGTGACCGTTGATTTTGATCTTAATCTTACTTACTTTCTTTCTTTCTATTTTAATCTTACTTTAATCTTTTTTTATAATTTGCAATCACTACCTTTACAGGCTTAATAATATTTTTATAATGTAATACAATTAGAATGAAAAGTCATTTTTATTTTAATCCATTTCTATAAGTAACTATGAATTAGAAATATATGCTTAAAATTGTATATTACAATTACAAGGCCCGTCGAAGCGCAGAGGCACAAGCGTGTGACTGTAAATGAGACAGATCGTGAGTTCGATCACCACTAGAGGAAATAAAATATTTAATATTTTCAATTTAAATATTTAATCTTTTCATTTCTACACAAGGCAAAGCGCGGCGTTGAGTTCAGCCGCTCAACACACAATATCTTAAATTCAGCGAAAAGTGTATAAAAATATATCTAGTTACTCTAAGCATTAAATAGAAAATTGGGCAAATATTTTTTACTCCAAGTTGTTGACAGGCGACCCCATAACTACTGCCGACACATCGTCTGCATACATAAATACTTCAGAACCTTTTACATATGAAGGTATTTTTAATAAAATAGTTAAACCATATGCCTTATTAAAAGTGGATCTTTCTTCTTTACAGACTGTGGTACCGGCCTAGCGGACGAGGCACACTGGCAGCCGAAAATGAATTAGATATCGCTGCGAACGATATCAAACGTAAGTTCATATCGTTATTTTATGAAAAGAAATTTAAGGGTGTTTTATTTAATTAATGGAAATAGAAAACAGCGTATCTTGTGATTATTTTATTGACTTAACCAGAATCTACGTAGTCAGAAGGTCTAAAGGCAGAATCTAACTGTGTATGTAAAAAAAATATATATATATTGAGAAAAAAATAATAATATATATATCAAAAATGTTCTTGAAACTTATTTTAATTCAGTTAAACATAACAAAATTAGAAGAATATGACATATAAAAATATATAGAAATATAAACAAATATATTTTCAGCAAAATTATATGTACAAAGATTTTTTTTTGATATCTTACACATATATAATTTTAAAGTAACTAAATAAATTCAACAGACGTAGGTATTCAATGTTACATTCCTACGTCTGTGCTTCAGGTATCTGAACATAACCTTTTATGAGAAATAAAAGGTTAAAACATTGAATTTGTAAAAGCATTACCAATGGACGTAATGTAGATCCATATTCAGAGAAACAAGAATTTCACCGAAATACAAATATAAAATACAGAGGCAATGATTATTCAAATAGACAGCCTCTAACGTTTGCTTAGGACTTGATTGTACGATTAATATATGTATGGAGTTAAACGCTAAGCGAGTTTAAACTTTAATCTGATTTGTGTAAGGTTCTGCATAAATTTTGCGCCCACACTAATGAAATTACATCGTTATAGTACAGTGGTAGTTCACTAATGTAACGAACATCAGTGTTTGAAGTTCTTTTAGAAACTTTTTTCATATATGGGAGAGCAAAGAAATCTATGGTCAAAACAGAGAAAGTTTTGCCCAATTTTTTAAGATATTACGTGTTGAATGATGTTTTTAGTAAATAAACTTATATGTAAAATAATTGAGGCCTGTCGTGGCGCAGCGGCACAAGCGTGTGACTGTAACCGATAGGTTCTGGGTTCGATTCCCAGTCGAGGAAATGAAATATTTAATGTTTTCAATTTAAAATGTTTCATTTCTTCACTCTGGTAATAAGGCAAAGCGCGGCGTTGAGTTCCGCCACTCGACATGCAATGCCTCAAATTCGGCGGAAAGTGGGAAAAGAAAGTGGAACGGAGTGTCTTAACACTAGGTTCCCGGGTTCCCTCTGCCTACCCTAAAAAAAAATACAAAACTAACACGCTTAAGTCTCAAAACGCGTTTAGTTATTGAACTTAGGCTTAAAGAATTCTATGTAAAGTCAACGTACTCAGCCTTAGACATAAATTTTAATTAATTAGTTTTTAAGTTGCTAATTTCATTTAAACGCAAGATTGTTATAATAATAAATCACTCTTAAGTCGTAATTTATTAGGGAAAGGTATAAAAAAATATATTTCAAAAGTTCAAAATTATTTTTTGATATATATGTCTTAACACTAGGTTCCCAAGTTCTCTCTGCTTACCCTGCCATGTGCGGGATACAGCGTGAAGCTGAGTAAAGTGTGTGAAGTATACTAGAAAATGACGCAAAAAGTAATACCTAACTTTTATCTACGCTTTAAAAAAGTAAAAAACATATGACAAAAGAATCATTTTACTCAATTATTAACAATATTTGTATTTTTAGCGATTTTTTTTTCAAAATAAACTGCGGGTTTTTTTATTGGTAACGATAATGGTAACTTGTTTCATTCATACAATTCTATTGTAATACGGTCCTATTCTTTCGACACCTTTCTCGAGTACATTGTGCAACATAAAAACGTTATAAACTTTCTTTACGATCTCTGCCAAAGTTTGGGGGGTTATTAAAAATGTACCCCTAAGGGTTGAACTATCCGCGTTAAAGTCAAACTGTTGAAATTTACGAATTTATAATAAATTCATTTTACGCAGCTTGAATATTGCAGTGTTTTACGTAATAATATATTTGGTCCTTGATTAGGATGAATTTTGATATTTGTGATGACCTTAAAAGGCCAAAATTGAGGCTATAATTTTATATTTTGTAATTTGCCAAAACAATAATATTCAAAAATAAGTAAAAGTAAAAATTAAAATACGTGTGTTGTATTTTAATTTTTAAGAAATAAAAATTTGCCCTCTGCCTAACCTGCCATGTGCGGGATACAGCGTGAAGCTAAGTATCTAAGTGTATATAAAAATGTATAAATATGTGCATATGTATGTAAAAATATATAAATATGTGCGTGTTTCAGCGTGAAGCTAAGTAAGTGTAAATAAAAAATATTGCTTGAAAAATAAATATACGCCTAAAATTTGAACCTGCAATCATCACAAGTTTCAATTGATATAAACAATTAAATCATACGTCCATACAACCGCATACATTAAGCGTATAAACGGCCAATGTAAATAAAGACGGTTTAATTAATTTGTAATTTGGTTTAACGGATAGTGATTTACGATTGCGACGCGGCTAACTCGATTAACGAACGAATAACGTTTGTATGCGAGACAATAATTAATTATTTATTGTTTATAGTTAGTTTTTTGTCATATTTTTGTTATTTTTTAGCTGTTGACGCTAAATCTGTTGCTGTTTGTCTATGGCACAATGAAACAATGAATCGTGTTTAATGTGTGTGTGTGTGTGTCTGTGTGTGCGTGTGTGTTTTATTTTATCGACAAGGCTTAGATTTAAAAAGATCACACCCAATCGTTATGGATCTTAGTTATGATTTGTGAAAATCAACAGCTACAGATATTATGACAAATTGTTTTTTTTTTTTAATTTATTTTTTTCAATTGAAATATTTAATATTTTCATGTCTTCGCGGCGTTGAGTTCCGCCACTCAACACGCAATGCCTTAAATTCTTGGAGTGTCTTAACACTAGGTTCACAAGTTCCCTCTGCTTACCCTGCCATATGCGGGATACAGCGTGAAGCTGAGTAGAGTACGTAGGTACTCATACATACATAGGAACATATAATTTAAGCTACATTCTATCATACAAAGTGAGAGGTAGCAGATATCCCAGTGAACAGTGTTTACTAAGAACTTAAAGGCTTAATTATAAATTTATTACATGAACGATGTCGTGAGGAACCAAACGATCTTAATATATTCCGAGACACGTATCTTCATATAGCAGTATCAGTATAGCCATATAGAATAATATTAAAACAAAAATACTATGGTATATTTTAATATTGATAGGCTCTTATTTATATATGGGAGGTTGTCGGTTCGGAGCAAGTTGGTAATTTAGAACGTTGACAATTTTGATGTTTTTTTTTTAATTTAAAGGCGTGTCGTGGCGGAGAGGCAAAAGCGGGTGCTCGGACTGATTGTGGATTCGATTCCCACTCGAGGAAATAAAATATTTAAAATCTTTATTTCTTGTACCTAGTAATAAGACTAATATCGGCGTTCAGTTCTGCCACTCAACACGCAATGTCTCAAATTCAGTGCAAAATGGGGAACTGAATGGATTTGCTTAACACGAGGTTCATAAGTTCACTGAAAAAAGTTTCACGTGTCTTTACTTTAGAGTAAATATAGAGTGTTAGAAATGCTATAAATACTATAAAAATATACATATATATATATTAGTCACTAATATCGCCTGTCTATAGAAGAACAAAATGTCCATAACAGTTACATATTCGGGTAAAATTTACTATCACACTTTTTGCTTCTCGCTGCAATGTGCAGGGTAGGCAGAGGGAATGTAGTGTTAAGACACTCTTTTCCTAGAAATATGTGTAATATAATAATTTGAAAAAAAAAAAAATGAAAATGAAAAAGATAACCCCACAAAATAGAAATTACAAAAGAAAATTTTAATCTATACGAATAATAAAATTATATAATAAGGCGAATTGATTTGACAAGCATGTAATGTGCGTCAATTGGTTTTACGTCTGTTGTAGTTAGTGAGTTAGTGACGTGCGTTCGCTGATAACTTTACATCAGTTGTGCCGCATTGAAATATCGATATTTATATTTTATGCTCATTATCGATTATAAATGGAAATATTCATGTTTAAATAATATGCTACGGCCCTTTTATGGATATTACCGAAATTGAGACATTGTCAATTTTGGTCATATCCATAACAGGTGTTATCAACATAGAAAGTGCGTTTTTATTATAATATAGGTATTACGCCCAATATTTTTTATTTTGTCAGCTGCATGTTTTATTCTGCATATGGTATATATATGTAAATTGCATATAGCAAAGAACCAGAAAAAACTTCACGTTAAGACACGTAATTCTCCGCTTTCCGCCTATTTTCGAGACATTTCATATTTCAATACGGAAATTTATGCTGCATGTTTTCTAGGAGAGTGCCTAACTGGGGATCGAACAGACTACCTACGAACACCCTTACATAAGATATAAGACGGCCCGAAACCAGTTATTCCACTTATTCAAATTTGCTTGTACTTGTACTGTGAAACATATAGTTATTAACTTTAATATGAAGCTTTCAAATACATATACATTTAAAGAATATACATAGGCCTGTGCCAGCTAAGCGAAATGTAAATTGAATTCATGTAAATTTAAAAAACGTTTTGCTCTAAAACCATTTCAGGCCTGTTTATTCTATTCAGCGAATTTTATTGGATCAAATCAAAGCTTTCAACTATGTTACACCATTCTAGCGGCGCTTTGGACACATTTTTGCACTGTAGAAATGTGTTACTATATGGTGATTAAAAATGCTACAGTACACACTTAGTATATAATATTCACCACATCCATCAATTCGTTTTTATTTTTAGTGTAAATAAAAAAAACATAAATGTTCTTAGACGCAAAAGCTCTACTCTGCTCTATCAGATAGGAAGTTAATATACTATATTTAAGGATGTCTTGGCACAGGAGCACAAAGTGAAACTGTCAATACGGTAGGTAATAAGGCAAAACGCGGCGTAGAGTTCCGCTACTTTTTTTTATAGAAACGATAAGATAAACGAGCGTACTGGTCTCCTGATGGTATGTGATCAACGCCTCCCACTCCGTGTAACACCAATAGCTACAGGTGCGTTGCCGGCCTTTAAGATGGAGATAGACGCGCTTCGTAATAACTTTAAATTTCTAATAACAGTGTAATAAAAGCGGTCGAGGCCGCGGGCAGGTCACTAGTATATTATAACAATAAGTGCGATTTAACAACGTTTCCAGCAAACGTGCCATATATAAAAACTTAATATTATAAAATATATATTTTCTTATTTAATATTTTCAATTTAAATATTTAATGTTTCATTTCTTCGCTCTGGTAATAAAGCAAAGCGCGGCGGAAAGTGGGGAACGGAAGAGGAACGGAGTGTCTTAACACTAGGTTTCCGGGTTCCCCTGCCTACCCTGCCTCGTGCGGGATAAGAAAGAAAGAAAGAATATATTTTCTATATTAGCATTGTGCGATACATACTTAAGTAAGTAAACTAAATAGGGAAAAATTATCTACACTGTGCGGAACTCTCGACGTGCTTAGCACCGCACTTGTCTGGTTTTTATAGGCTTCTCCGATTTTTTATGGGGCCTACAAAAAGCCGTCATGTGTAGAGGAAACTGTGACCCTTGTAAGGACCAGATGTTCTCACTTGTGATTCATTCATGACTGAACTAACTCTATCTACTCGTACAAGGTTTTTTTATCTGTAAATTACATGGAACTGCAGCCACATTATTGACCATAGTATATATTAAATTTGAAAATATTTAATTCCTTCGAGTGGGGATCGAAATCACAACCTATCGCGTTTACAGTCTACACGTTGTGCCGCTGCGCTACGTCATATATGTTAATTCATTGGTGATTGGTTTATTAATAACCAGAGCAAGTGCCAATGGTTCTGTACTGATACTGCTGCAAATGCCATTTTGACGGGCACACAACAAAAGTCTTTAATATGAAGAAAATATATAAAATATTTTTTTGTAACTTTACGTACTATCCTGCACATATTTATTAGAGACCTTGGAACCTAATGTTAACAAACTTCCGTTTCCCACTTTACTCCAAAATCTCCAGCGCATATTAATAGGCGGAGATCAACGCCGCCTCACTATTTCAATCTATGCTCCTACTAACTAAAACAAATCTAAGCCTAATTAATTTATAGAAAACTTTCATATAAAAAAACGTTACTCACATAATCAGCGTTGTAATTTAAACATCTCAGTAGCTTAAGGACGCAATACAACGACAGTACCTACTTCAAGTTTCAAATGACATGTCCCATTTTCGTACCACTTAACGTTTTCGCGATAACGCCTTTGTCTTGAGATCAAAATTCAATTTCAGATGTTTGCTTGATAATTTAACTAGTATTAATGCGATTTATTTACTTTGTAAGCAGGTTGTCGTGGATTTGATTTTCGCTTGAAATATACTGTATTTTGTGTAAGAAGTATTTATATAAAGACTTAGAGGTTTTATCATTTGAAGAAAAGAGAGTAGTTATATTTATTAATTTGTAGTATGTTTCTTTTTCGTGTCTTTACTGTTTATTTCTTAACACTTTGATTTTATTTTTTTATAAAAAATATAAAATAAAATATAATATAAAATATAAAATAAAGTGATATAATATAAAATACAAAATAAAGGATTTTTTAATATCAAATTACTCAAATGAACATGCTGTAGTATAAATTACTTCGTCGAATTTTCTCCATCAACCTCACAATTATTTATTTTTTTGTTATTTATGTATCTAAAGTGATATTTTTTATTATGTTGTTTATAATTTGTAAGTTTTATATGTATGAATCTAAATATCTCACTAACATGCTTAGGAATGTGCAGTGGTCACACAAGCCAATTCGGGCTTAAGACTACGAAGATAAAAAAATGTATTTGATTATAGTTTAAATAAATAAATATAGGTAATAATATAATAAAATAATTCAAATATTTGTTTTATTGTACAAGTAAATAATTTAATTTTTTTCTTTGTTTTCACGCAATCCCCATCACTATACAGAGTAAGCATTAAAATAAAACGTCATTAAATAATTTTAGGCAATAAACAAAAACTAATAGTAGAAATAACCCAATTTCCACGTACATTCGACTCGACCTGTCAAGGAAAGCACAAGGGTCACCGCCAGTAGTCGGCCTCTTTGACTCGAGTACCTCTATAGTCGAGTTACTTTGAAATTTCACAGATGTCTGACTAATTCATTATACATACTTTCTTTGAACACGTGCAGTGATTTAGTTCTTTTTTGTTTGTTTCTATTTTTATATAAAGATAAAAACAAAACAGATATATTTTTATATTGAAATATATGTAGAAGATATACGTATAGTAAATAATAAATCAGATTCAGTGAAAGGGCGTAAACTAACTACTGTAAACCGTAACAGGTTGTACTAAAACTTAAATTAAATACAGGTTGGTTCGATACCCAGTTGAGGAAATGAAAACTTTAATATTTTCATTTCTCTGCTCTGGCAAACATGGCAAAACACAGCGTTAAGTTCCGTTGAAAATGGGAAATGAAAAAAAAGAAAATATATTGGTTGAATCGAAAATGATAGTGGACGTTGGTTGTTGTGATATTCATAGTAAATGCATTTATTTTATAATAATATATATACTCAGTGTGTATCTTATGCCTCAAAATGCCTCTACAATAAACTGAATAAAAATGTGATAAGTGCTATCACTGCGATTACTTGGCCTATTCTGCAGTATTTGGAAGATGTGATGAAAAAAGCATCTTGAATTACAGTTAGACATAGACTGACAAGAAACTAAGAGTAAGATAGAGAATATAAGAGTTCCGTTAAGTTCCTTTAAAATTACATTAAATATATCGGGAATTGTAACCTAACCTTGCTTGTATTATTGTTTTTGTGTAGGAAATTAATTCGGAAAGCCTGTCATTGATTATTTCCGGTGACGACCGCTGGTGCTATTATGACATCAAGTTTTACATTTCAATTTCATTTATTTGCTAAATATTTTAGTTTTAAACATAAATAAAATATTTAAAATGTTTTTGATTAATAAATTTTTTTGCTACATTATTTATTCTTAATTGACTTCGGTCGGTTTACGGAATGTCTACAAAAAAAAGTATTCCTATTTCCTTAAATTAGTAAATGAAACCCATATAAGCATTATTTAAAATTTATCTAACAAAATTATTGTATTTAATATTAGTATGTATTTAAAATAAATATTTTATCCATTTCAAATATTTAATTAACGATCAAAATAACTCCACATGTTTAAGCCTCTATAGAATCTAGAATAAAAACGTCTGTGTAATTAATTTTACCAAAATAACGTAGTACATTCTGATTTTTATTAACATATATAAAAACCTGTCGTGGTTTAGCGGCGCAAGGGTGCGACTGTTATCGACAGGTTGTAGGTTCGAATCCCACACCGAGAAGAGAAATATTTAATGTTTTCAATTTACATAAAAATAAAAAAGGTAAAACGCGGCGTTGAGTTCCGCCACTTAACACGCAATACCTCTAAACGGCGGAAAGTGGGGAACGGAGTGTCTTAACATTAGGTTCCCAAGTTCTCTCCGCCTACCCTGCCATGTGCGGGATACAGCGTGAAGCTGAGAGAGAGAGATATATATAAAATATAATAAAAAAAATGATGAATTTTTTTCACACTTTATTTAAGCTAGTGTTAAAATACTTCGTTCCGTTCTCTACTTACTGATTCGAGACATTGCGAGTTATGTGTCGGAACTAAACGCTGCCCTTTGCCCTGATATTCGCACTGGCGAATAAATGAAATAAATAAATAATTCATTTCCCCGAGTAGGTGCTGAGCCCATAACTTGTTGAGTTAACAGTCGCAGCTCTCTGTCTCAAAATTATTATCTATAAATAATGTTTTCTCTACTAATCTTTTTCTTACTACGAACAAACAGAGCAACCAAATTATTTAAAAATATTGAAACTTTACACCGCAACCGGCACTCGTCGTTACATTTCTTATTCAACTCCCAAACCGTATACATTATGCATTCATTTTTGACGTTAACGCTTCATTAACAAAATGTATTAATATATAGAGAGCAGGAAAGTCAGCTAAATTTGAAATTCCTAGAGCGTAAAATTCAAATGAATCCTGCTCAGTACAGAGCAAACACACCCTAATTATTATGTACACTGACGGTATATATTAGCGTGGAACGCTGAGTTCCCTTGTTTGACGTTGTGATGAACTGCTGGAAGTTGCTAAGAAAGATAATGGATTGAGTGATAAGGATAACGTGACGGATCAAAATATGGAATGATTTTACTGGTTACAGATTCGATTTCAGTGAATGTGGTACATTTGTACTTGAGGTTTGTTGGGGCTGGGGTACAAGCGTGTGACTATTACAGCAACAGGTTATGGGTTTGATTCCCACTCGAGAAAATGAAATATTTAATATTCTTAAATGAAATATTTAATATTGTCATTTCTTAGTTCCGTTACGAAAGCAAAACGCGGCTTTGAATTGCGCTGCTCCAAACGCAGCGCGCCAAATTTGACAGAATGCGGAGAACGGAAAGAAGTGTCTTAACACTAGGTTCCCAGGTTCCCTACGCTTACACTTGTAAAAATATCAAATTTGCATCGTACATCGTACTGGCCGTCATGGCCAGAAAATATAATATAATAAGTTTTCAAATTATAATATTTGACTTAGCGACACAGTAAGCAGTCTCAAGTCATACCTAAGTAACAAGGCCTTGATACCAAATAAAACACTTCTTATCTAGATTTCCACGACAAATGCTGAACAACAAGGCGGTAACATTTGCCAAACACGAAACTATACTTAAGTTGTCCACAACAAAAGGAGCTTTAAAGTTCCTATTATAAAGTCCAAATTGATTTATTTAAGTCCAATATGAATGTTATATGAATAGGTAATGTTGGGCACCTGTGGCGAACCGTTGAACGCTTCCCGACAGTTTTTGCCGTAAAATATGACCTTCCTTCTGAACTTAATATAGAAGTTTATGGATCCTTTACACAGAACGTGATCTGAAAGTAAGAATTACATATAAATATCTCTTTACACAACCACGGAGCGGAAACGGTAGGGTAATGCGTTTAATACCGAATTCTAATTTTGTTTCCATTCCTATTCCGGAAATAAAATATTTGCTATTATAGAATGTTGTGATGAGTTTTGACACTCTTTTCTATGGAAAGTGGGTGAGAAATATCTTGATACTAGACTCCATATGCTTCATTCTCCATTCTACGCTCATTTATACGCATTTATGAAGTACAAGACCCCCGAACACAGTATTGATTACTAATTAGGTAAGCAAACACCAAGTCAACTTATCAGTAAACATTTGCTCTAGCTCTTTTTTGCACGTATCGAACTTAACTATTTGGTAGTGTTACCTTTTTTTTGTTCCATCTGTCCTCTGAATTGAAACATTGCGTTTTGATTCGTGATATTCGGCGCCATTCTTTTGCCTTTTCTTTCATCACATCGAGGACATGAAAATATTGCTTTCTCTGGAGTGGTGATCGAACCCATAACCTGTTACGATTACAGTTGCACACTTGAGCAACTGATCCATGACTGGCCTTGTTATCTTATAATTTAAGGTTAAAAGGCAATATAATTTATCTGAGATACTAATATGCATTTATATAGGCACGTATAAAGTCATTTAGGATCGCCCTCGGGACTAGTGTAGGCAGTTTAACATTATTTTGACTTTAGGTCGTCTACAAACTTTACAACTTTATAGAAAAAATATTGTTACTTTAAAGTTGAACTTTACTAATTTTGTATAGCTTTGCACTAGATTATAAATTTATTTTCTTTCTTAAAGCAACTTATTTTTTTATACCTAATATTATGATTATATATGACCTGTAAGATATATATTTGTGTTGTAATTTATACATTAATTAAGAACAAAACAGTAATATCAACATATAACCCTAAAACTACAGGATACATACAAATTGAATGATAATGTAATCTATACTTAAAATAACTCTCATTTTGCTATTAAACAATAAAAAATATATTTAAATGGGTCACTGTGTTCCTTTTTGATAAGATAAATAATGTACATAGTATGGAATAGTAAAATATTGTTATCAAATGTATTTTTGAGGCCACCGTAGACCAGTGGCAACGGCTGATTGTAACAGAAGGATTGTGACTTCGATATTTGCTAGGAGAATAAATTTAATAATTTCTTCGTTCTGATTTTAAAACAAAGCGCGGCGTTGAGACTCAACATTATGTTTCGAAAATTGGGTAGAAAATGGAAAATGACTCTGCCTACCCTACTTTATGCATCAATAATATATTTTATCATTATAGCTAATATTTTAGAGTATATATAGAATATTTTTTAAATACTTAATCGATAAACTAAACTAGGCTATATATTATTTAAACGCTTTTAAATAAGAGTATAATTTAAATAAACAAAAGTATATAGAAAGTCTATATACTATGTTTATTTTATAATAAAAATATTTTCACGGTTACGTTTAGATATTAGTTTAAAATATTTTATTCCAAAAAGGCTACCTAACTAAGCAATAAAACATATCAATGAACACTCATAATTTAAAAAAAAAAAAAAAAAAATACTTCATAATTTTCATTAAATTCAATAACAAAATGAACGCCATGTTTGAAAATGCCCTTACCCCTTTCAATTACAGCCTCGGAGTAATGACATTTTGGACTCTCTCGATTACATTACGGTCGTGTCACGTACCTACCTCAGTCTGTATGTGAAGTACAGAGTACTCTTATGATTAGGCTATACTCGTATTTGTTAACGTTTTGAAAATTATATTACGTTTTGTTGAACGCAGTGGTGGTCGGTTTGGATCAAATTCCGGGGGAAAATTTTTAACATATAATTTATTTTGTTCACATATGTATATGTACACATATGTTATTTTAATATACAATATTAACTTTGAATTCTCTCTATCTATGGTGAAATATAGTTAATAGTGGAACTCAATAAAATACATTTATAGGTATTTCATAGCTTTACGCTGTATCCCGCACGAGGCGGGTAGGTAGAGGGAACCCGGGAACCTAGTGTTAAGATACTCCGTTCCACTTTCGTTCCCCACTTTCCGCCGAAAATTGAGGCATTGCGTGTTGAGTGGCGGAACTCAACGCCTCCTTCCTCGACTGGGGATCGAACCCAGAACCTGTCGGTTACAGTTACACGCTTGTGCCCCTGCGCCACGACAGGCTTTATGAGAACGTACTGTTTATTCTTTTTCTGCCGGAATTAAAGATGATGTTTCTTGAATTGAAGGATTCCATCTCTCTTGGAATGTTTTGTCAATGTAGAGTAATGATGATAATTTACTTCCCTAGTTGGAAATTGAATGAACGGGTGGTTCATCACCTACAGTTTCAAGAGTCCAATGGGCAAAGATGGTCCTAACCAACTCTTACATATTATAAATACTAGTACTTACAATGAAACTTTATTGAGTGTATTATTTTTCTCCGCTATCGTAGAAAAAACGAGGCGTTGTGTTTCGCCACTCAACATACAATGTCTTGTAAATTCTTTGATTTTTCTTAAAGAAGAGTTTAAACACTAGGATTCCTCTGCCTACCGTGATATGCGTTAAAAAGCGTTTAGCTGTATCAGTGATCATTTTTCTGTACAACGTCCTTGTATTTCTTGTAACAACTTTTTTTAATACTGTAACGTTTCTAACCAGTACATTTCCGCTCGTCACCGCACTGATGACAAATCAATATCACTAAATTCAGTTTTACCTCATGTTAATAAGGAAACTAAACAAACATATGGTTCGACGAATATTTTTGAACGATTTGTCACACGTTTTATTTAAGTGTCAATAATAATTACAATACGTTGACTTAACTTCGGGTTATTGACACTGATTTTATATGTTATTGTTATTCTCTTCATATGGATTGTAAACAAAAGTTTGAACGTTGTGAGAAATAACAGGTTTATTTCTTTAAGGCTTCCATTATATTACAGAATACATATTAAATTAATTTGCTATATAAAAATAATAGCTTTTTTCTACAGTTTCGACTCTATGGTCAGTTAACTAAAAATTATGCGTGACACTTCAATGTTATTCTGACCCCATCTACAAAGGGTAATATCAAAACGATTAACGTGATATTACATCATAGTTATATTATCTTTCCTTGATATATAAAATATTTTTTCTATGTGAACCGTTACTTGAGATTAGTGCGTTAATTCAAACTTGAGCTGTGTATAATATATTATAGATTTTTTTGTTGGATGTAATTCAACCTGCGTGTAGTTGAAACTTATGAAGCCTAAATGGGATTGGAAGCCAGCGCATACAGCAACTATAAACTAATGTACGTTGGTAAAAGAATTCTATACGTAATTTCTAAGCGATACCAAGCAACGTTGTCTCTCCCTTCACCATAGTATAAAGCAATATGACATCCCCTAAGGAGATAAAATGGATTTTATTCAATTATCTCAAAGGTAGACAAAGTAGGATGTATTATTTTATGACATTGAGAACGTGTTCCGGATGATTTAGATTTCCTTATACATTTTAGGTGCAACATGTTCAGCT